>CP139504.1:400979834-401166386 GCA_021014915.2 Artemisia tridentata subsp. tridentata
TATACATTTGTAGTCTCTAGTCTTGTTAGATAGTAAAAAGGCTACTTCATTACATGAGCTTTCCTGCGATGCTTGTGAAAGGAAAGGTGCAAGAGACTAGCTATTCAGAACCACAAAAGATTGTAGACGCTGCTTTTTATGTTCTTTATACTGATAATTACATTTATAACAAAACGAAATATATGAAGTGTTTATGCATATCTGAGAGGCCTTCATGCTGAGTTCTACATTTTGTAATGTGATGTTTCATGGCGAATTCTTGATGGTCTTGTTTATGATATCTGAACTACCTTGAATGTTCAGGGCAAGATACATGATGGTAAATCAGGACATGGATGCAGCTCCACAAGATGTCAGAAATCTCGAGTCACATGATGATAAAAGTCACCCCTCTTCTTTTTCCCCATCCGACAAAATTGTTAATAATGAGATTAACGTTGATAGGTCTATAAGTGAAACAATGCCGATGGCATCAGACAAAGTTACGGAAACCGAAACAACAAATCAGGTGCTTCAGGATCAAGGTGATCCATTATTAAAATTAACGGATGATGATGAGAATCTCTTGGATAAGCCTGAAGTCCCGAGTTCTAAGTTAGAAGATGAAAAGGAGAATAAAGTTGGGGATAAAACGGAATTAGTGGAAATGTCGGCTTCGAGTCCTATGGAACAAGTAGACAATCCTTTGGAGTCTTCTACGAAGACTGATGATAAAGATCAAGACCTGGTAGACAATAATGACATACCGCAAACTGAGAGCCCAAAAACATCTACAAATTCAGAAATTGTTAAGGATGGTGCTAAGGATGACGAGAATGCAAATGACAATGGTTCACATTTGTTTAAATCATCCGTAAATAGCAAGACATCAGATATGGAGTTAGACTCTGGGACGATGGACCCGCTGGAAGTTGCTAGACAAGTTGCTATGGAGGTCGAGAGAGACGTTGATTCCCGTGAACGAAGTTGCAGTACAACATCTGATAAAACATCAGATTCAAAAAACGGTCAAAAAAGTCAATCTAAACCCAATGGGCAAGAAAGTCAAAGTCAACCTCCTCTTGTGAAAGATGCAGAAACTCTAGTCTCTCAAGTTTCCGAGGTGGCTCAAGAATCAGAACCCGACACTGTAAAAGGGGTTTCAGGTTTTGATCTGAATCAAGAAGTTTGTTCTGAAGAAGTCGATAATCCTGTAAATCCAGTCTCATCGACTATTTCAGTTGTTTCCGCATCTCAACCATCTGCAGCTTCTGGTTTATCATCCACTCCGTTGCAGTTTGAGGGTATCTTGGGATTGAAAGAATCTATTTCGACGAGTGCTTTAAAACCAATACCTGATGGGACCCACAACAACTCAAAGCAACGTTTGGATTGTCTTGATTTTGATCTAAATGCAGCCGATGGATGTGAGGATAAAACCCTACCTTCTGGAGAGGAATCATCTGTAGAGGCAAATCCTAGGGGCCCCACAAAGGTGCAGTTGGATCTTAACAGTATCATGGATGAAGGATGTGATGGACACGTGACATCCGTCAACCAAACTAGGTGGCAAAGCCCATCTCGTTCATCTTCATCGTCATCAAAACAACCTTCCTTGAAAAACATTGATTTGAACTTGAGCGATCAGCCAGAGTCTGTTATATGCATTTTTGGTAGCAAATTTGGGGTGAAGAAAGATGGTCCTCTTCTTCAGCCTAGTGTAAGTAATCTGGGGCCCACACAATATGGGCATAATGGTTTCCCATCAGAAGCGGCAATGTTTTTCCCCACACCTATGTATGGAGCACACGGTATGCCCATCCCATACATGGTTGATTCAAGAGGTTCCCCTATTGTACCTCAAATTATGGGCTCGTCATTACCTCCGTCAATGGTCTTCCCTCAACAACCATCGCCTTTTCTCATGAACATGACTGCAGCTGGTTCAAGTGGCGTAGGACCATCATATCATAACTTTGATCTCAACACCGGCTTGGTGATAAATGGAGGAAATATGGAGACTAATAGCGGTTTGAGACAGTTTTTTCGTCAAAACGGTAATGAGCAATATCTAAGGACAAGTAGCCCTTCTGGATCTATTGTTGGCGGGAAACGACATGTACCTGATTCAGGTTGGGATTTTTTTCCGGCTAGTAAACACCAACAACAACCGTGGAGATAGACCCTCGTTCGTGTATAATTTGTCACAACTCAAATAAAGATACTTGAAGAGTTGTTTTTTCGGGTGGGTAATTCTTAATTCTTATCAGATTAATTGACCGAAGAGAAGAGGCTGGGAAATAGGTTTTGTTTTACATTTGCTCACATGAATTTATCTTTTATATAACTTTTCGGTACTTTGTTTACATTTAGTTTGGTTTTTATATATATCAAAGAATATTAGAGAAACCATAAGTTCTCATCATCCTAAACCCGTCTCTGGATTTTGGGTTCTGTTTTTTTAGGGATTGCATATAAAAGTTTTTGTCATATAGGTATGTTTTTAGTATTTCTGTTTATCTATTATGTTTCTAGTTTTCTTGAATTTTATTAATGTATTAGAAGGATAATGGATTTTCGAGTCTTGTTACATATGCTATTAACAGACTTCGTGCTCGGTTTCCCGAGATAGAACGCATCATACGTCATTGGGAAAAGCTTCCCACATTTGATGAAGTTCGGTCCATGGTGCTCCTTGAGGAGAGTGATATGAACAATCATACGGCCACTACATCCTCTTTTAATCATTCTTCATCTCCTACCGTTCTTGTGACCTCACAACCTGGCTCTAACCAAGCGAATGCTATGGGTACCTCGGGTTTTGAATTGTGTCGTAACTTTCAACGTGGAACTTGCACGTACGGTGGGCGTTGTAAGTTTGTTCATGGATTGCACGACCAACGTCCTATACCCTGTACACAACCCTCTACCAATCTTTTATATAATAAAACAAAACTCCCAGTGGGAACTTTTTCATTTCAAAAAAATCAAATCATATCTTATTTAGTAATAATCTATTTATTTATTTATTTATTTATTTTTTATATTGAAAAATAATTAATCCAAATTATTTCCTAATTTGTCAAAAAAATTATAAAAAAACGTTTTTTTACCCACATGTACAAAAAGACTGAAATTACACATGGGTCTCAAAGCTATTCTTTCATAGTTGAAGGCAAAGCATGTAATTTTAAAAAACACGGACTCTCACTAGCAACAACAATTATCCATCCTAAAAAAACACAAACTCTCCTAATAATCACCACCATCATCTCCATCGTCTGGTCAAGAACCCGGTCCCCAAATTCAAATGCATCCACCGAGGTTATAAGTTTGCTATTTGCTATTATAGAAACATTCTATATTATGAGTAATGCTGATAATTAGTGTGTAACTTTCATTCTTTTTTCTTTGGTAAATTGACAGATACTTCCGAGTCTAGATGAGCAACAAATATATCTGAATGGAGTTGGGAGTTCTTAACATCTACAAAGTACCTTACTGCTTTATGTACTTCATATTATAATTGTGTACATTCATTGTGATTTCCTTGGTTTAGGGGTATGTATGTTTGTGATTATATGGTATCATTGCAGATTTATTTGTCAAATCGTGATGCATATTAGGTTTAGTAAATATATACTTATCTTATTCAATCAAAAGATATCTAATCGGAGATTACATACTTAATGTTAATATACTTAGACTCAAGTAATAAATGAGGTTTTTACATTTACTGATCTCAAAAAAGGATCATGTGGCGAATTGGTAGGATGCCGCCAACAAGGTAGGAAAGGCTAAAGTAACATTGGAATAATTGTGCAACTTGGTTATTTTGTAAACCTTGGCTTAAATTGCAGCATTTAAGTAGGATGATGCATACAATCAAAAGAAAATAATGAGGTTAGAACTTGGTGTTGAGGCTGTTGTCAAAAAAGACATGACCTCACGCAGAGCTTTTGCTATGTTACAAGGGTGGCATATGAAGTACTATGTTACGAAACCAGAGGTATTATTAGTTTGTATACATGAAGTAAAAAGATAGTTTCCAATTAAATTTCATCTCATGATTAATGCGCAATCGATGAAGTATGTTATGTGATTATATCAAGCCTTATTGTGGTTTAGCTTTTAATCGGAAGGGCCACTAAGGAATGGAATGTTGACATTGACTTGGGAAGAAAAGGTATCGGGTTACCCTGAATTGATCAACAACATGACCACTCATGATGATAACTGGTCTTTAGTGCTAACATGACATCTAAACGGCATTGACAGAGACTTGTGGTCGGTGTGTTTTTATTTCAGGTTTAAATTTGGGAACACTTATGAAAATTCTTATAAATTTGATGTTTTGCTCAACTATCAAGTAGTATGACTGAATAGTTAATGATAGGTTAATGGATTGTTTATATCTTGCGGGATCGTATACAGAAACCTATTTTTATTTAGAAGTTGGAATAGACCAGGACTTGATATGTGGTTTACTTTTAAGGCTAATTAGGTACCATAATTTACATCAGGTAAGAATTTGCTATATAGGAGAAAAATATAAAGCTAAAACACCAAAATGTAACTTGAAGTAGATAAGAATTAACATACCTAACTTTGTTTAGGATAACTTACAAAAGCAGTTTAATGTTGAGATAATCATTGGTGTAAGAACTGCATCCATCAATTCATCCTATACTTCAGAAAATCACTTTCTTTTGTACTTTAGAAGGTGGCCTTCAATAGTTTGTAGTAGATCACTGGCTGATCTTTCATGGCTATTGTATGAAAAAAAAATCAAATTTATTACAGGAACTTGAACAACCCCTCGACTGAAGCAGTTGGGTAATTTGTAAACTAAACTTTAGATGCAAATATATTTCAGAATTCTTCAATAATCATTAAATTTTTAACCAGGGTAGACCGCCGATGGATGTTAAGGCTTCTAGCCCTTGCCCTTTATGCAATGTTGTTACTGTCTGGCCTTCTCAGAGGTTCGTTTTATAATAGTTTACTTTTTGGCATCCATTTTCAACTTTAACAAGTTATTACATGTTACAATGATGCTGCCAGTTATTAAGATTTGCAAGCTAACTATTTCTTTTATTCTTCTTGCAGTTGTATATAAATTTTACTACTCAAACAATGTCTGTAGAAGTATAGTTTACGGTGACCAGCCAAGGAAATACAAAAAATGATGGACATGATGGACAGACTAATGGAGGAGCCACAAACAAATGTGATGGTAGCGGGGGCGAGTAACCCTAAGCCACTAAGAAAATCAGAAGGCATAACAAGGTATCACATATACATATTTCAATGTTACATATTACATATGCATATTTCAATGTTACATATGAATATTTCAATGTTGGAGTATTTCATTGTTCAAATTAAAACTTGGGAAGCTATCAAAAATAGTTTTGAGTCTAATATAATACATAAGGTTATCAACTTGCAGGTCAAATGGGTCAAAAGTGAGAATTTTTATAAATCATGAGTTTGATACAAAGTCATAAATTTTGAGTTCCTTTTGAAAATAAACTAAACGGCCATTGACAGAGATTTGGTCGGATGTGGATATTATATTCAGATAAATGTTGAGGAACACTATATGAAAATCATAAATTAATTTTAACTCAATATCAAGAGTATTTATTGAATATATAATGATAGGTTAATGAGTTATACCATCAAGTATACAAAAAAAACCAAGTATTTTATTAAAGTTTGGAATAATGAAAGATTGAATGTGGTTTCTTATTAAGGCTAATTAGTACCATATTTACAAGTTGAAAGAAATTATTGGCATATAGGAGAAAAGTAATAGTAAAACACCAAAAAAGAACTGAAGAGATAAGAATAAATACAACTTGGTTAGGATACAAAAAAGCTGTATTAATGATGAGATATCAGGGTAAGAAATCTCAAAATTCACTAATAAACCAAGTAAAATTAACTATTAAAATTAATGTAATGATATAGAAACAATGAAGATGAAGGCATTGTATTTTAAAAAACTAATTCAAAATTTATTACAGGAACTTGAACAACCCCTCGACTGAAGCAGTTGGGTAATTTGTAAACTAAACTTTAGATGCAAATATATTTCAGAATTCTTCAATAATCATTAAATTTTTAACCAGGGTAGACCGCCGATGGATGTTAAGGCTTCTAGCCCTTGCCCTTTATGCAATGTTGTTACTGTCTGGCCTTCTCAGAGGTTCGTTTTATAATAGTTTACTTTTTGGCATCCATTTTCACTTTATCAAGTTATTACATGTTACAATGATGCTGCCAGTTATTAAGATTTGCAAGCTAACTATTTCTTTTATTCTTCTTGCAGTTGTATATAAATTTTACTACTCAAACAATGTATGTAGAAGTATAGTTTACGGTGACCAGCCAAGGAAATACAAAAAATGATGGACAGACTAATGGAGGAGCCACAAACATAATGTGATGGTAGCGGTGGCGAGTAACCCTAAGCCACTAAGAAAATCAGAAGGCATAACAAGGTATCACATATACATATTTCAATGTTACATATTACATATGCATATTTCAATGTTACATATGAATATTTCAATGTTGGAGTATTTCATTGTTCAAATTAAACTTGGGAAGCTATTAAAAATAGTTTTGAGTCTAATATAATACATAAGGTTATCAACTTGCGGGTCAAATGGGTCAAAAGTGAGAATTTTCATAAATCATGAGTTTGATACAAAGTCATAAATTTTGAGTTCCTTTTGATAAATAAGACTAAATTGGCCATTAGGAGTGTATGTATGGGTTTGGTCAATAGTTATACCTCGATAACATAGTGCTTGTGAGTGAGCCCGGCCTTACTCATATTGTCGTAAAACAATCTTTAACAACATATATAGGACATATTTTATGGTGTTTGATAACGTGGTATTTAATACATCAAGTTAGATACATGAGAAGGTAAAGAAGTTAGTTTGTTTAATAGTTTTGGGTATAATTTTGAAATGCATTTTGGAAGGGTGTTTGGGTTTGCTTATTTAAGTGTCTTTCTACTTATTTTACAAGTTGATAAACCCATAAGCTGTTAATTGGTTTCATTGTCGCGGGAAACAGGGTAGCCATCGGGTGGAGATCCACAAAACAAACACGCAAATCCTGCAAATGCGGTTGCATACAACAACTGTGGTTTGATCAGAAAAGTTAGTTCAGGTGTTGGAATACCCTTGATGCCGCTGCTGTTCGAATGAGAATCTCAAAGGACCTTCACTAGTTGAGAAGAACTGTAGAATTAAAATATAAAATTTAATTGTAAACATGATATTAGAATATGATTTGAAGGATGGAGAGGCATTGTAATTTGTAAACTTGCTCTGCCTAACATTTTTTTGGCTATAAAATGATACTTCACCGTTATGTGAAATTTTGAATGCAAGTGTTTTGTTGTGCAACTAGTCGGTTTATGTCTTGATTTTAGTTGTTCATCTTAATTCTTTCTTGGATTTTCCTGATGCGTGACCATAAGAACCTGGTACGTGCATGTAGCGTTTTTATGTTCATCTACTTTTATATATTGTGGATCCTATGGTCTTCTGAACAACAACATTTTAGTTCTTCTCACTGGTTATGTCAATCTTTATGAAGAAAAATATTAACAACGTTTGAAATGTAGTGTACGATTTTGGATTTCCAACCATGGGTTTGGTTTTTTTTTAACTTTATATAATGAAATGTAATTGTAACATGATGTGTGCAAGATAGGATGAGTATTTAGCTCCTGCTATATCTTGTGAACAAAATTAAAAAATTTAATCAATAATAATATATAATTAAAACTTTAGAAAAAACCCCGCGCGTGCGCGAGCATTATAACTAGTGCTATGTATATCAAAACAATACTTGGTCTACTGCTCGTAACTTTCAACGTGGAACTTGCACGCAGCAGCCCACTTATCCACTTATGTACCCGCAAGCTCAGTTTGGATTCTCCGCTTTTGGTGGTTACCCGTATGTTCCTACCATGATTCCCTAAGCTTTTCAACCGACGGCGTTACCGGATCCCGCATGGAATATGGACACGGGAGCATCCTCACACTTAGCGGACATCACAGTTATAAAATTTGGTGCATCATAGTTATAACTAATATTTATAATTGTGATGCACAAAAAAAAAGTGCATCAGAGTTATAAAATTTTCGCGGGAAAATTTTTTGCTGGAAAAAAAAAATTTACTCAAAAAAAAAATTTTTGGCGGGAAAAAAAAATTCCCGGGGAGGTGGGGGTGGCGGGTAGGGTGCGAATATACAAAACCTTCCTTAAAGAATGAAGAAAAATACAATAAGGTCCCTGTAGTTTGGTGTGAAAAAAGGGAGGAGCAGGAGAGGGTGATTTGTACTCTTTTCTCACTTTTCTACCAAAATAGATTTTTTTATAGAACCAATATATATATATATATATGCTCGATATATATATATATATATATATATATATATATATATATATATATATATGCTCGTTAAAATTAGTTACGTACTGATTGTTGAGACAACATGCATAAACAAAATTATTGTTTTGAACAAATGATACTCCGTAGTACTAGTTGTCTTTGTCGTTTGTTTTGAAATTATAATCACAAAATATTATATTAGTAGAGACGCTTTATTTTACATATCTTCAAATTGCTGCATACTAATGGACAATTGTGGATCGTCCGATCAAAAAGACAGTTTTTAAGAATAAAAAACATGGAGAGACCATTTATGTAACTTCTGCAAACTTACCCCACCCAACTCTACCCCCAAACTGACTACTTTCCAGAATCACAATTCACTATCACTTTCTCTCTCTAAATGTAAACTTCAAAATAAAACAAAAACATAACAAATAATCCCATTTTAACCATCAAAATCAAAGAAAACAAATAAAAATGAACGAATCGAGGCAATCTGAACCAGATTCGGGGAAAAAAACATGGTACGACGCTTCCGATTCATTATTTTATTATTTATTAACTATTTGTTATGATTTTATTCTTATATTTCTGTTTTTGATAATGTTTATGAAGATTTTTTTATTTTATTTATTTTTTATTTTTTTATTTTTTAAATTTTAGTTTTTTATTAATATATACAGAAAAATGAATTTGTTTTGGTGTATTTTTTATTGTGGCTATAACATGATTTTGATTGTGTTTTTTAGTGTTTACATTTGGTTGAATTTTTGAGTAGAAAGCTTTGTATACATGGATGCACACCAATTGTTTGATGAAATATGTGAGTGAAAAGTATCATACGCGTGTATCACCAGTGATATTTGAAGTTGAACTGTATATGTGTATTATCACTTTTGAAATTTTGTTTATTTGATAGGTTTTTTTGTTTACTTGTTAAGTTTATTATATGTCATGTATAGTATCACTTTTGATATTTCATTGTTATTGTTTTATAATCATAGTTAAAGCTTTTTTTTTATTTATTTATTTATTTTTATTTTTTTTGGTGTTAAAAGTTTGAGAAAAACTCCAAAATACATCCCTGTGGTTTACCCCATTTCGCACCATACATCCCTCTCAAAAAAGTTGCAACATATACATCACTCCGTTAGTAAAAGTTAACCAATATACATCCACAAAGACGAACGGTGCAAATTTTGTGTCGTTAACTTGGACACGTGGCAGTTAAGTAAGGGTATTTGTGTTATTTTATGTCTCCCATCTACTTCACCACTCTTTTTCAGTCAAACCCACATCATAAACCCGAATCATAAACACAAATCCAAAACACAAACACAAATAAAAAACACAAACACAAATCAAAGACACAGTTTCATATGAAAAAGAATATGACTATAATAAACAAGAACAACCAACTGATCATTATACTCAATACAAGATCTTCAAATCACCTATATGCTTGCTTCATTTTCATACTTTATCACTTCACTATCAAACTTACACCTCCTCTTCTTTAAAACTGATTAAAAATTTGCCCTTTGTCAAAATTGCTACACATATACCATGTTCATTATTTATTTAAACAACCTTGCTATCTCTCAAGCCTATTGTCTTCATGCATCTAATCTTTTTTAATATTAAATCTCAAACACCATTATATATGTTATACCCAAATAACTATGAAATATTAAGTCGTGTTTGACCAACAATGGTGACGCAACCACCAGATCTGCAGGTGTAGGTGGCTTCAAACTCATCCCTCATAACTTGTGTTGGGTTTTTATGGTGGGTATTGATGCTTCAAATTCATAAACAAAATCCATAGTCAAACACCATCCCTTAAAACCCACCCTAAACCTCACACATACAACTTCACTCCCATACGTTATCCACCACCACCAGATCTGTCAGCGGCCACCAAAAACGACAACCATCAACCACCATCCCTTACAATATCTACAACATCGTTCCTTCAAAACTCTTCATCTGTTCCATTTTCAAATGAACACCCAGTTAACCTAAAATCGGAGCCCTCCATTCAAAATCTTTATCAAAGGTTACATGCATAAAGGATATTAAAGGATTTAAGGGATGTGGGTTTATTGTTTTTTATTTGTGTCTTTGATTTGTGTTTTTGATTTGTCTGTTTGATTTGTGTTTGTGTCATTTATTTGTGTTTTTGATTTGACTATTTGATTTGTGTTTGTGTTTTGGATTTGTGTTTATGATTCGGGTTTAAGATGCAGGTTTGACTGAAAAAGAGTGGTGAAGTAGATGAGACACATAAAATGACACAAATACCCTTACTTAACTGCCACGTGACCAAGTTAACGACACAAAATTTGCACCATTCGTCCTCGTGGATGTATATTGGTTAACTTTTATTAACGAAGTGATGTATATGTTGCAACTTTTTCGAGAGGGATGTATGGTGCGAAATGGGGTAAACCACAAGGATGTATTTTGGAGTTTACTCTAAAAGTTTTGATGATATACTATTTACTGTATGTTTTATCACCTTTGTTTTATATTATAATTTTGATGTTTTATGTGCTTTTTGTGGATAATAATTGTGTTTTAGTTACTGATAAGTTGTTGATTATAGTGCAATATTGCTTATTATTTAAGTTGTTAGATTAAATAGCTTAAACATGTTAATTTTGCTTTAAACACATACACTCTGTTCTCAAGATTTTTGAAGGAAGTAAATGGAAGTAAATGAAAAAAAACCATGTTCTCAAGATTTGGGAAGGAAGTAAATGCAAGTAAAGGGAAGTAAAAGGAAGTAAAGTCCTTTGTTTTTTCCTTGTCAAACTTTCAGCCCATAATTGGGCTGAAAGTGAAGTAAAGTGAGTGGGTCCCATTATTAAATAATGTTTGTGACAAAAATGCCCCTCACCAATTTGTATTTATTGTATGTGTACAAGGGTATTATAGTAAAAATATAAAAAGTGACAACATTTCTTTACTTTACCTTTCTTTCACTCCAAACTTAAGAACACAATTATTTTCATAACTTCCATTTCATTTACTTCCATTTCTTTACTTCCATTTCATTTACTTCCATTTTCCTCTAAAATCATACTTGAGAACATAGTGCTTTAAACACATAGTTATTTAGTGTGATTTTGCTTATTATTTAAGTTGTGATTGGATTTGTCTATTTAATGAATACATTGTGCGTATTTCAATAGGTTTTACAACGGGATTTAAAATATATATATGGTTGAATCAGCAAATTGAATAAGCTGTGGTTAAACAAAGCACAATATCTTCATAAACAAACTGAAGAAGCTCAAACACATGTTATAACACATGTGATATCACACGTGATATCACCTATGATATCACCAATTGATATCACCTGTGATATCACAAAGTGATATCACAGGTGATATTACACGTGAGGTCACACGTGATTCAACAAATAGAGGAAGCTGAAACATCTGTGATGTCACGTGTGATATCAAATTCTCCTCCAAAAAGTTGAACAACACGAGAATGAGATACACGAAAAATTAGCAATAAAAGTGTGGTAGTTAGTAGTTATTGACGGATTTTTGTGATAATATGAGAAATCACAAGAGACATTGAGCTTGTAACATGCTTCTGTTAGATTTGTAATGCATTTATTTTCTTAATTGATAGAGTGTGCATGTTTCGATAGGTTTAACACCTTATTTGACACCAAGTATATATTTATTAGGTCCCGAGCCACATTGCATGGTGCCTGAGTTTGTAATATTTTGGGAATGATAAGTGACTTGTATGATCATTTGTATGTAAACTGACAGTATCACATGTGATATTACTTTTAGCTAACTAAAACATTTTGGTTTAAATTAAAATGGACAAAAACATATGAAAACAGACGAAAATGGGCGAAAACGTAAGAAAACAGACAAAAACGTAAGAAAATGGACGAAAACGTATGAAAGCGTAAAAACACGTCTGAAAACGTATGAAAAATAGACGAAAACGAAAGAAAACGGATGAAAACGGGCAAAAGCGTATGAAAAGCATACGAAAACGGGCAAAAACGTATGAAAACGGGCAAAAATGGGCGAAAACGTATGAAAGCGAAGAAAAAAAACGTAAATGTATAAATAAAATAAATAAAAAAAAAAAAAAAAAAAAAAGTGAATTGAAAGAAAAAAAAAGAACATGAATTATAAATAAAAAGACAAAAAACGTGAATTAAAAAAATAATAATAAAATAATAATAAATAAGAAAGACAAAAAAACAAAGAAAAAGAAAAAAAATACACAGACTTAGGTTTATATATTTAATCTTAGGTTAATCATCACCATTAGATCAAAATAGATGGATGGTGGGGATTTGTTATTTGGTAAACGCCAAAATAAAAATATGCATTTAAACTTTTCTCTATATTAGTAAGAAATATTTTATTAATATTAATATAATCCAGTTTGTCGATACCAAAAACCTTTCAACATGTTATTAGGCTGGACACTATCTTGACCCAAAGCGACCTGGGTCACTTGCTGCCACGTCAGTTTTCTCTCTCAGGCGACCAGAAGCGAAATACCTGCCACACTCTGTGACCGACTTTTTTTTTTTTTACTTTTTTTTTTTAATCAAACATTTTTTTATAAAAAAAAACTTAAAATTTATTAATATTAAAAACATTACAATACGGAATTAAAAACATTACAATACGAAATTAAAAACATTAATAGATTAGCGTTCACAAATTGTATTTTGCTTTGATTAGCGTTCACAATGGTAGGATGATAAATTCAATGCAACCACATATACCATGCATACTACAAATACGTTTGATTTTTAATGTGATAATATCGGTCACTCAACCGATCGATATTCACAAACGGACCAAAGCGACCTTGTCCTCACACTCCAAGTAACCCAAGCGACCTTGGGTCGCTTTGCCCTTTTTCTTCCGACCGACCGAAAATTTCCGATGGATAGTGTCTAGCCTTATTTCCGGTTTCCCTAGTGGGCTATTTCAAGTTTTCAACAATACAATAATTTGCTATATTTTCACAGTTATCCTAAACGACATTAACTTTATTATATAGAAATCTCGCCAGCTTGGTTTCTGTCTTATTTATGTCAATTATGTACAATATAATACCAGTAATAAACTAATGTACAATAATACCATTAATGAAACTAATAATTTACTAGCAGGGTATCTGCGCATTGCGGCGACGAATACCATGAATTAAAATTTCCAGCAATAAAGATACTATAACTTTACAGATTTCTAATAGTACCCCATGTTTGGCGCACGAGCTTATCAGAGCTTATCGTAGCATGAACTTATTTTTTTTGAAAAATAAGCTACAATTGAAAATAAGTCTCGTTTGGCTGACACGGCTTGAAGGAGCTTGTTAAAAAAAATAAGCTACTAAATGAAATGCTAGTTGTACTAGCATGTAAAAAAAAGCTCCAGCCACATGCTCCAGCAACCAGCTCCAGCAACCCGCTCCAGCGATCCGCTCCAGCTCCTACTTGTGCCAGCAATAAAGATACTATAACTTTACAGATTTCTAATAGTGCCCCATGTTGTCTGAGAAGCTTCCCAACCAAATGGTTATGGGTTCAAGTCCTGCTTAGGACATGTGAGAATAATTTGTGATGTAAATATTGTGAGATAGTTAAAATTGTCGCTCTAAAAAAATTATAAGTTTGGATAAATTTATGCAATTTCAAACTAACTGGTCATAAAGTTGTAGGTTACTTAAGTGATTTTGCAGCAATACAAAAACACTAGCTTGTAGTATTAGGCAAACTGATTGACAATTGTCGTAAGTTTGTAGAAGATAATTCAATTCATCACATTTATACAGTATAAAAATACACACCTTCTAATCACTAAATATGATATTATATTTTTGATTTTTTTTCACCATATCGTTTTAAAAAGCAAATGAAATTCATCATGTTACGAAAAATAATGACTACAAATATACACCTTCTATAGTTTATAATGTGTTGAACTTTTTTTTTTTTTTTTTTTTTTTTTGAAGAAATATCGTGTTGAACTTGTTGGTATTGTTTACAATCATATTTATTATACTTGTCTCACGTAATTGTAGGATATAAGTAAAAGAGTGTTTCTAAGTGCAAATAAAACTCAATATTTAAAAATCATGTAAAGTTAACTATAAAAAGAGATATTTTATTAAATACATATATGGGTAACATAACATATATTAAATCACAGACTTAGCACTTCGCATCATTTGCCTTCAAAAAATTTGTCTCTTTTTTTTTTTTTTTTTTTTTTTTTTTTTTTTTTTTTTTTTTTGCGGTTGATTTTGACCGAAAAATTCAGGGTGCGTTTGGTATGCTGCCATGAATCACAATCGGTATCGGTTTCGGTATAAGATGGGTCCCTCACCTATGATAGATTCATACCTCCCCTCTTGAACTCCTATGGAGTATGGACAATATCCATATTTCATTCCCATATAATGTGTGCCCCTCATCTTAACCAAACACTTAGAATCATTACCACTATGATTCCCTCAATCTCATAGGGGGATACCAAACGCATCCTCAAAAGTGTCTTGATTGGTTCTCGTTGGCACATTGGCACTATTACGGTTAAATCATATTTTTCGGATTTTGTAACTCATTCTAACATTGCAATTCTATCAATTTATTTTTGTGTATGATTGCAAAAAAAATATACAAATTCATAATAAATAACAAATGAGGTATTAGAATGTTGTGGAAGATAATTTAGTAAAATAATTTGTATTATATACATGATGCATTAACACTTGTATTAATTAAAAATGCATTAGTGAGTGCCTTACAACATTTTAAATCAAAATGTCATTCATGCATTATATGTAATATAGATATAGATATCTTTCACTTAAAAACTTAACATATTTGTATCATTTTCCTTCATTAAATTCATCGTAACATTTTTTTTTGGTTGATTTTTGTTCGAAAATTTCAAAAGATGTGTTGATTTGTTCTCGATTGCACTATTATGATTAAATCATATTTTTAAACTTTGTAACTCGTTCTAACATCTTGCAATTCTATCAATTTATTTGTGTATGTTTTCATAAAAAATTTACAAATTAGAAATAAATAATAAACGATGTATTAACATGTTGTGGAAGATAATTTAGTAAAGGTCCTACTATTAAAACCCAATTTTCACTAAGGGTGGGAGGAGTGGGCTTCGGGTAAACTTGCGGGCTCAAAAGGTTGGATGCGGGTATGGATGCCGCAGGAGCGGGCTTGGAGCACGGGTTGCCGGGTTGGAATAGCGAGTATTAAACTCGCAGCGAGTTGGACAAAAGGAACGGCCATTTGACCGTTGAAGGGACTGAATTGAAAAAAAAATTGAAACGTTTGAGGAGCGGGCAAACAAAAAAAATCATTTCAACCCTTTCCTTGCCTATATATAATCCGAACAAAACACCATTTTTTCACAACCAAAAAATTAAACAAACCACAAAAAACATTCTCAAACATATGGATCAAAGAGGCAAGAAAATTGGCGCAACATCTTCGTCGAGGGGTCGGAGCACTCGATCTAAACCCGGTCGACCTATACAAACACAATCGGCTCCTCGACCCACACAACCATTTTCGGCTCCTCGTCAACAACCACATTCGACGTCGCAACAATACTATTATCGTCCCCAACCACCGAGTCCTCCACGACAAAACTTCGACTACCCACCAATGAATCCAAACGATTACCACGTATACGAAACGGCTAACTTTAACCCGTTCGATACTTACCGAGAACAACCGGAGGCGAGCGAAGACGAGTTTCTCGAGGTACCCGAAACGCAAATGAATTTCGGTATGTTTTTTAACTTTGTTTATTATATATTTTTATACGTTTTAATTATTTATACGTTTTAATTATTTATACGTTTTTATTATTTATACGTTTTTATTATTTGTACGTTTTAATTATTTGTACGTTTTAATTATTTATACTTTTTTATTATTTGTAGACGACGACGATAACGATGATGTTCAAGAAGTTCAAGAACAAGACGTTCCAGAGAAGAAATTTGCGAAAAGGGCCGAAAAAAAAGGTTGGACATCGGAGGAGGAGGAGGAGGCTTTGGCGAAAGCTTGGGTTCACATCTCAACATGTAGAACGGTCGGGATGGAACAAGGAAGAGAGTCTTTTTGGAAGCGAATTTTGGCGCATTTCGCCACGAATGTGAAAGACACTACTCGAAGTCATCATTCGCTAACCACAAAGTGGAGGGAAATGAACGGGCTAATAAGTGTGTTCAACGGTTTATACCACCAATCGGTAAATTATATACGTTTTTTTTTTTTTAATTTTACATATATATACATTCGGTTTAATTATATTATATATAAATATACATTATATTGTATTTGTAGAGACGTCTTTGGGAGAGTGGTTGTAGCGAACTTGATATCCTCACGAATGCCATGGAAAGTTTTAAGAAAAAACAAGGCAAAGCTTTTACTCATCTACGAGCTTGGGAAATTGTCAAAGGCGAAGCTAAATGGTTGGAACAAAAGTGTGTCCAAGATGAGGAAACCTCTCATTCCGATAAGCGAAGAAAGTCATCGGAATCGGGCCATTATGAGTCGGCTAGTAACGATTTTGATACGGTTTTGCCAAATCTCAATGAAGACGCAGCGCCACCCCTAGATAACCGTGCAAGAAAAGGAAAATCAAAGGTTTCTAGTGAAGCCTCGTCGAAGGTTAGTGTTGCCGAGTTTGTCAAAGATTACACGTCGACAAAAAAAAGTTTGTTGGAGGATAACGCAAGAAAACAACAAGAACTCTTGGACGCACATCTCCAAGAGAAGGAACAAAAGGCGAAATATCTTGCGGAAAAGGCCTTATATCAAGATCACAAGTTCTACAACAAATCGCACCACCACATCACCGATCTAGGAATGCTAAAGTGGACGCTTGAAAAGAAGCGTGAGATAGCGGCGAAATATAACTGGCCTTGGAAGTGGGGCGATTTGTAGTTTTTTATTTGTATGATTTGTAGTTTTTTATTTTTAGGAATTGTAGTTTTAAATTTTTAGGAATTGTATTTTTATTTTTAATCAAGTGTTTGTTTTTTTTTTTTTTGGTGCAAATGTGAATTATATTAATTTCAAACCACTTTACATCAAAGGCATAAACACTGATCATGGACAGACCCCATATCAGATTCAATAACAAAACAGATACATTCAAAACATACATGATATCAGACAATAACCAACATATCTGATATTACTACTAACTGTAACAATCCTGAACCAGAGTAGGCAACACTTCAGCTCATGTATCCATATCCACACACTTAATTCACATTCTTTGCACCCACCATCTAGCTACATTTCCCTTCTTCATTCCACTTAACCACTCAACCTTCCACCACAGTAGTCTAAGTGAAAATGAAGAAAGGCATCACTAGGAACCATACCCATCCATGGGAGGGGCTCTACCAAAGTAACCTACATTTCCCTCTCAATGAAAGGCCTCAGTTACTTGGGAACACACACCCTCCATGATGCCAACCATTCCTCCTATGACAATGTATTGAAAGGACCAAGCAGGTTCATCTTTCACTCCTCGCTATTCCTTTCAACATACATTGTCCTCCAAAACCATATACCCTTCACAATAGGTGCCCTACATTATGGTACATTCAATTGAATTAGACCTCTTACTGAACAATCAAAGCCTACCAGTTCCCTCCCTAGGCCAAACATAGTAAAACTTTGAGGTTCAAGTAAGTATAGTCATACCAATTGAACTCCAATGTACTAGTAACAGCCTATTGTTATGGTTTGATAGCATATTTTGACTATTAAGCTCTAGTCAAAACATAACAGTGAATACCTCAATATCATTCTGAAATCTTCCCCACTTTCCAAATCTTGACATTCCAAATTTGCTCCACTTGACAAATTGCAGATGTGTTTTTAGCTTTCAAACTCAGTAATCTACTCCTGACATGCTCACATGTTCTCTCAAAAACATTATTCCCATTACTGCTCTCATTTCTGAAAATTCTACTGTTTCTTTCTTTCCAAATACCATATACAGCAGCAGCAAAGCATAATTTTCTAACAATGCTCCAAATACTATTATTACATGGTTTTTCTGCCATTTCATTGATGATCTCATTCCAGTCATTAGATAAAATCTGCATATTCATCATATTTTGTAACTTGTCCCAAATAATCTTAGAGAAAGGACAATTAAAAAATAGATGATTATGAGATTCTTCCCCATTCAAACAGAGAGCACAAACATTCATATTATAGTTACCCCATTTAGCAATTCTATCATGAGTCATAAGCTTATTCTGAGCAGCTAACCAAAGTATGAATGAATGTTTAGGTATGTTTTGTGAAAACCAGATAACTTTTGCCCATTTAACCTCATCTGAATCATTCCTCAAATCCTTGTAAACTTCTTTCACACTGAACTTACATTCTTTATTGTTCTTGTTCCTCCAGACAATTTTGTCACTTTTGTTCACATCAATCTTTGGAACTGGTAGGTTAACAACATTGGGATACTCACTGTGCCATTCACTTGGCCAATTCCATACCCCATTACTCACCATGTCCTTTATAACCAAATCCCTTTGAAGTCTTGCATCATATCTGCTCCTATTAGTGATAAAATTGAAAAGAGGGCCAATCTCACACCACAAATCATACCACACAGAAATATTATTACCATTACCAATACAATGCCAAACACTCTTTTGAACAAATTTCCTTAAATCCAGCAGGTTTTTCCACCCCCAACTATCATTCACTTCAGCACTAGCATCCCAAAAACTTTCACCTTTCAATTTAACAGTAGTAATCCATTTTACCCATAGAGTGTCCTTTTTGCTTGCAATATTCCAAATATGCTTCACCAATAGTGCTCTGTTCCATGTTTCCAAGTCTTTCAAACCTAATCCACCTTGAGACTTTGGTTTACATATCTTCTTCCATGAAACTTTTGCTTTTCCTCTAGTAAGCTCACCTTGGCACCATAAGAAACCCTTCAACAATCTATTAATTTCATCAATAATTGTTTTTGGAAGTAAGAACACAGTACACCAATAAACTTGGATTGACTCCAAAATAGATGCAGTAAGTTGTAATCTTCCTGCATATGACAAGCACTTATTCTTCCAGTTTGAAATTCTGCTTCTGACTTTGTCCACTAGACATTTACAATCTTTGATTCCCAATCTTTTAGTCAGCAATGGCACACCTAAATATTTCATAGGCAAACTTCCTTTTCCAAATGGTAATATGGACAGAATCTGGGCTTGCAATTCCTCATTAATTCCCCCAAAGAAAACAGTACTTTTGCTAAAGTTAGGAAGTAATCCAGAGCATCTACCAAACTCATCAAGTGTATCTCTAATAACTTGGACTGATTGAACATTCCCATAGCACATGACAAGCAAGTCATCAGCAAAGCACACATGAGTGATTTTGAGGCTTTTACAACCAAAGTGATATTGAAATTCAGGGCATCTATTCACATTTCTAGCCATCATAAGAGTAAAGCATTCCATGATCAAAGTAAACAAGTATGGTGACATTGGATCTCCCTGTCTCAACCCTCTTCCACCTTTGAAATGACCAAAATTTTCTCCATTTACATTGATGGTAAAACTAGCAGTTTTCACACAAATCATAACCCAATGAACCATTCTCTCATGGAATCCAAACTTTCCCAGAACAAACTCCAAAAAATTCCAATTGACAGTATCATAATCTTTTTGAATATCTATTTTGAATGAAACTCTTTTTGGACCTCCCTTTCTATCATATCCTTTCAACAGTTCTTGAGTCAGCAAAATGTTGTCCTGAATTTGTCTACCAGCCACAAATGCACTTTGGTTTAAACTAACCAGTTTACCCAAGACTTTTTTGATCCTTCCTGTAATGATTTTGCTTATGCATTTATAGACCACATTGCAGCAAGCAATGGGTCTATAATCAGTGACTTTTGTAGGGCTTTGGTTCTTAGGAACAAGAGAAATGACAGTAGAGTTAATGTTAGTTAGAAGTTTACCAGTGTGAAAGAATTCTTTTACTGCATTGCATAAGTCATCCCCCACTATACTCCAAGCTTTCTTGAAAAACACAACTGTGAATCCATCAGGCCCAGGAGCCTTATTTTCACCAATTCCAAACAAAGCTTCTTTAATCTCTTTATTAGTAACATCACTGATCATTTGACTTGCTTCCTCTCTTGATAATTTTGTAGGAAATAATGAATCAGGTTCCTCAATTTCTTGCACAGGAGTACTATTGCCCAGAAAACTTTGAAAATGGGCAACAAATTGTTCAGCAACATCACTACCTTCAAAACAATTTCCATTCACATCTTGGACACTTACTATTCTGTTCCTTTGATACCTGCTCTTTAATGATTTATGAAAAAATGCATTGTTTCTATCACCCAAACTCAGCCAATTGATCTTGCTTTTCTGAAATAAGAACTTTTCTTCATCATCAACAGCTATAGAATACTCATGTATTAGCTTTTCCTCAAGAGTTCTCAGATTTTTATCATAAGGATCTTTATCAATAAAGCCTTGAACCTCTTTTAACTTATTCCTTAACTTCTCCACATTCTCAAACAAATTACCATTCCTCCAATTAAGTTTCTTCAGAGGCTGTTTTAGATTCTTCATCTTTCTGTAAAGCTTGAACATGCTGAAACCACAAAACTGTTTCCCCCATTCAAGCATTACTGTAGGAATGAAATCTTCTTTTTCAGCAATGTAATTAGCAAACTTAAAAGCCTTCCTCCTCTTAGCAATGCTATCAGGTAATACCACCACAATAGGACTATGATCAGAGATAATATAAGGTTTGAACTCAGCATGAGCATTACTGAATTTGTTCAAAAAGCTCTCATTGATCATAGCTCTATCAAGCTTCTTTAACACACCAGTATCTTTCCCTGTTTTAGCCTTGTGAAGATTCTTTGTCCATGTGAAAAAAAAACCAGAGTTACATAAGTCCTCAACTTCAAGCAAATTAACACAATCTTTGAACTCCAGCATGTCATTAGTCATAAAGGATCCACCAGTAGAGTGCTCTGCACATGATAGGGTTACATTGAAATCTCCACAAAGCATCCAAGGTTGCTTGTTCACAATTTGTTTATGCCTTTGTAGATCAGCCCATAACTTCCTCCTATCACTACCACTATTTTCTGCATATATGAATGAAACAAAACAGAAAACATTACTATTAGTAACTTCAATAATACACAAAACTGTTTGATCAGTCATGTGAATATTCCTTAAAGAGACCACATCATTATTCCATCCAATACTGATTCTACATCCTTTCCTGCAAAATTGCATATTAGATAGCCAATTCCATCTCCCAAAAGCACCATCACAAGCTTTAACCAGTTTACTACTTTTGAGTCTAGTTTCAATAGCTGCACATACATGAAGCTTATCTTCCGATATAAGCTTAGCTACTTCTTTTTGTTTATCAGAAGTACCCATTCCTCTCACATTCCAAATACCTATTCTTAAATCCATAAGAATTCAAAAAAGATGAACAACTGCCTTTTTCAGCATCCCTGAAGAATATTAGCATCACTGCCAATAACTTCATTCTTCTCCATACTTACTCCAATACCTGATTTATCAGTAAACACATCTTCCACTTCATTATTGCAACCCTGGTTATCTTGACAATCAATCTTATTATTGCTAACCAATGCATCCCACCTAGCTCTGAAGTAACATAACATATCCTCATTCCAATTAGCTTGCTCATCAGAAGAAGGCTTCCTCTTTTGATTTACAAAAACATCCACAATACTCCTAGCTTCCATGTCCAAAATTTCCTTTGTCTCATCATCCAAATTTCCCAGGACCTCAAATTGATTACTATTTCTCTTGTTTACATTCTTGTCCTTAGCATTCTCTTTCCCACCAGTATTCTTCTTCATATCATTAAAACCATCACTCTTCACTTCCTCATTACACTTATCCTTAGGGTTGCTATTCTGTTTTGGTCTAAAAAAACCTTTATCATTCTTCCTAATATTACCCTTATTCCCAAAATACCCCTTATCAATATTATTACCTTGTTGCACTTTGTTGTTTCCATTATTAATACCATTCTGTTTCTTTTCTTTCCTAATTTCAACCTCTCCTTCAGCTTCCACCTTACTCCCAAGATCTTTGATGCCATTATTTGAATCAACTATTTTAGGACAAAATTCATCATTATGTCCAAACACACCACAACCTTTGCAGCATGGAGGCTTCCAACAATAAGCTACCTGCACAATCTTGGTACCAATCACTTCATTTACACTGTTCTTGTATAGCACATCAATTTTAGCAGGCAATTCCTTATGAGCTTGAATTTCAACTAATACTCTTGCATATCCACCTCTACTCACACCCACTTGACACATACTAGCAGTAGCAGCATCCATAATCACAGGCTTCCCAATTCTACTAGCCAAAGCACTAATTCCCTTACTTGTCCATGCTTCTAAAGGAATATGATTCATTTTGATCCATATTGGTAACACTTTTGGCTCAGTTTTAGCAACACACATATGAATGTCCCATTTTTGCACAATCAGAGGTTTATTGTTCACAAGCCATGGTCCATTTTCCTCAACATAATCCATACCATCCTTCTTATTAAATCTAAACAAAAAAATACCATTCCCATTATCATGAATCTCCTTAAACCCATATTTTCCCCACATTCTATTCAGATTATATCTAAGTTCAGCCACACTCATTTTATACCCCACAAAATAACCACATAGTGTCAAGCCCCATTTCCTACATCCATCAGCAATAACTTCTTCATTAAAAATAACAAATTCATTTCCCTCATTATCAACTTCAGTAGGTATATGACTCAACTTATTATCATACTTGACAGCATTAGATGTAGTTGCTTTTGCATAGGATTTCTTAGTATTCATATTCTGTTTTTCACTATCATTTCCACCATTACTATGCATAACATTCTGCTTTGACTTATCATTCTCATTACACTTATTATGCTCAGATTCAGGCATTGATTGTTCATTCACATCAGTAGTACAACCATCAACATTAGTTTTAACAGTTTCAGTAGACTGTACATTCACAGATGTTGAAGATTGACTTACAGTGCATAATGGTACTTGATGATTAAACTTCTCACCTTCCTGCTGTATCATACGATCATCAATATTCTCAGCATTCCTACCTAAACAATCTCTTTGTTTTTTCAGCAGTATCTTTCCCATTTCCTTTCATCCTAACAGATTCACTAAGTGTAGGGAAATCAACTGCATCCAAGCACTCCTTGTTCCCATCAGTTCCACTTACATTCTTATCCAAACACCCCATATCCTCCATTGTACCATCCACAGCAACATTCTCAGTATATACACTAGCACCCATAGTATCCTTATTCCTATTACTATGTACATCCCCTATTTCACTACCTTTAGCCTTTGAATTATTCTGTTTGACTTTCGTCCCATCATAATCGGTATCTAAAAGCTTATTAGGTATTTTGGTTTTCCGTTTAGAGTTTCTACCTCTAGTCGACATGATTAATCACAAATTGACCACTAAAAACTACTCAGAACATAACAAATTGCACACTCCAACCAAATAGATGATTCAATTTGGAAATTAGGTTTTGGCGCAAAAATCGGAAAATTTAAATCTTGGCGAAATTTGGGGAAAACGATACCAATCGATGCGGAATTGAACTCTGATTAGATTGCTTGGATTAGATTTGGAAAATACGTATAAAATGGAGATCAAATTCAGGTTTTAGAGGTATTTTAATGGTGGAAAGTTGTTGGGATGTTAGTTAGGGGAGAGAGAGAGAAAGTTGTTGGGTTGTAAGTATTATGATCTTTTTTTCCAAGTGTTTGTTTTTTTATATATATAATTGTTTAGTATTGGAAGGGTTAATGTTGCAAATTTATAATTTTGGAGGACAAATTATGAATATTTAAAAAAAGATTTGGGAGGGTTGAGAGTGATGGGCGCCAGTAAAAAAAGTTGGATTGAGGGTTGGAGGGTTGAAATGAGGTGGAGGGATTAGATTGATTAAATTTTGAGAGGGTTGGAGAGTTGAAGAGGATGACTCCCTCCACCCTAACTGGACCTATTTTTATCTAACTTATCTAATAATTACCCTATTAAGCTATGTTGACTTTGACTAGCTACATTTTACAATCCCATTTTCTCTTTGATTTTATCATTTGTCTACATACCATTTTTCTTTATTTAATGTACGTATATCAATTAATAGACCATATTCTAACTAAAGTTTACGAAATCAGTGACAACTGCTTCAAAATGTACTTAAACTTAAAGCTAAGAAAATACGATACAACATCTAATTGAGTAGCTTTGTTTTTTGTTAATTACATTTTTTACCAAAACAAAATAGTGCATTTTTAGAGAGTACTTTACTTTCGTATTGTATAAAAATACAAAAAATTATAGCACAAAAAAAGACTGTCGATCATTTATATTACTGTTAGAATATGTATATTTGTACAATCATTTATTAAGATGATGCAAATACTTTTTCAGTTTCGATATAGTGAAACATTTCAAAATAATATCGGTTAATATTTTTTATAGATTTTTATTGGGCGAAAGGACTTTATTTAATTGATATATAGTTTAATGTTGTTTAAGATGCTGGTAATATTTAAAGAAATGGATACACATTACGAGATAAGTATAAGTGGTTGTTGTATTAGATTTAGATGGCTAAAATATTCGAGTATATGATATTTACTTGTGGATACAAGAGGATGTAGAATCTAAAAGTAAAACAATACAGTAATAGTTAGTAAAAAAAAAAGAAAAAAAAGTAAAAAAGCAAACATTGATTGCTACAATCATTAATGAGTATACTAATGTGTAATGTTACTTAAATGCATGGGTGGAGTTATTCCCTCCCTATAATTACAAATCAAACCCTCATTAGTAGAGATTTTTTTTTTATTTTTTTTTAGTGTTTATTTATTATTATTATTATTATTATTATTTTGTAATGTATTTTGTAATGTTTATTTTTTATGTTTTTTATGTTATGTTATTTGTATTTGTCTAATGTGTTTCTATTTAATTAAACAACAATAACAATAACACGTTAAACATTAACACATTAAACAACTACAAAAACAACTGTTATTATTCAATTAAACAACAACATTAACACATTACTGTATTTAAAAACAACAACAACTACTACACATAAAGATTATTTATCTCACCTAAAAGCTCATGGAGCATTGCACCCGACTGACATGCGTGATCCTCAGGATTTCTTGTCAATTCCAGTGATGACTCCAGCGTCATTATTCTTGTCATCAACATCTTGTTTTGAGACAATAACATCATGTTTCTTGTTTCAAGCTTGTCAATTTTATTTTCTTTAGCTACGCAGTTTGAGCACTGCGTTGAAAAAGAGGCTTGACTAAAGTGCTTGTTTTGAAAAGCATCATTCCACATAAAGAATGTACACTCATAGTCTTCTGTTCCTGGCTGTTACATGTTAAGAAAATTATAAGAAATGTATTCGTAACAAACAAATTATTTGCATAACTAAGCAAACATATGATTATTTACCACTGAAAAATGACATGCATAATACGGTTGATCATAAGTAGCGTCTGTACAGGATGCCCTTTCTATAATCAATCCTCTCCGACAACGACACAAGAAATGATTTTTTCGTTCCACCTGGCAAAGAATTTTTATAATAATTTACAACATAAATCAGTAATGTTATTATTAATTTAAATAATACAAACAGTTAATTACAACATAAATTAGTAATCATTCACTATGTTTGGTCGGTATAATTATTTACAACATAAATTAGTAATCATTTACAATGTTTTGTCTATATAATTATTTACAACATAAATCAGTAATCATTTACTATGTTTGTCTTCGTCTATTCTCATTATACATGTGTTGTCGATCGGAATATAAAGTTGCACATTCAAATGCATTGCCAACTCTGTACGTCCCCCATTGTGGGTGAGTATCCAGAAGTGGTGAATTTTCGTCTAGCGTCACATAAATGAAGTTAGCACAGGCGTCATCCCCCACACGGGCAATCACAAGGGGGCCAATTCCTTGTGATAAGTTTGGACCGAAAAAAAGCGAAAAACATGTATGACTTTGTTGTTGGGATATAAATACAACGGGTCGGTTAATCACTAAAGCAATAACCAACCCCGTGTTTGGCATACTCATCCAGTATTCTTGCGGTGCAAATCCATTTCCGAACCAGTCTACTGATCTCCGGATTTGGTTAAAGTCACTTTGCCACTACATACTTATGTAAAAGCCACTATTAGTGTTTAACTATTGCAATAACCAAGTTCGAATTTCGCACCACCTATCTTCATGTTGACCAATATCGTGGGCAACGCACCGAAACCCACAATTTCCATCACCTCGCACATTATAAATACTTATGATCTATCGACGGAAAATCTCTGCAATCTGCACCATCAAATAGTCGATAACTTCATCTCCAACGTATAACCTGTGTCTTATACTTTGCTCAACTCTAGGACCTATGTAAGAACTATGTCTCGCAGGTTCTTGTTCAAGTCCAGGACTTTTGTAGATCTTTGGTGATCTAAATTTGGTACTTTATTCAAGTCTGGGGTGAACGAAAAATAGTTCCTCAAGCTCATTATGCTCATTTACCCTCTCGTAATATGTATAACCTGAATGCATCAAATGTGAGTAAATGACTTGGATTGGAGTTCTATCACCTATTATGACTCCACGGATCTTATTTTGTGCGTTATATATAGTTCTAACGCTAGACACGTTATCCGGATTACGCTCCTTTATTGACGAAAGTATATGACGTGGTGGTACGTGATACTCTGTCAATTGTTTCACCAAACTGAACTCATCATCCTTTAATCGCATTGCATATGGGATACCATGCAACGACTCTGCAAAATCATGATTATGTCAATCACACTTCACCCTCAACCTCCAAATCTTGTGTTTTAGAATATTTCGCCACTAATTTGAATGGACAATCAGTTTTAGAGGTACTGGTTTGCCGTTGAATTTCATCTTCTAAACCTTCACGTTCATACTTCTCACCCTTTGAACACCCATAATTGATTTTGTACAGATACCCCTCTGATTTGGTTTTTTTTAACAATAAAAAAACCGATCTCTCAAACTATATTTTGCACCCAATCAGTTAGTTGCTAGGAAGAAATGAACACCTGAAAATACATTACAACTTTTACAAAAAATTAACCGAACAAAAATGTGACCACCCGTACTAAATATAACTACTAACGACTATTTTTTTTAATAGAATACTTTCTTCTTTTTTTTTTTTCTTTTTTTTTTAAAACTTTTACAACTTTTATTTATTTTTAACAAAATACTTTTTTACAACTTTTATTTGTTACAACTTAAAATAAAAAAAAAAAAAAACCGCGTTCTCAACACACGGTTTTATCTCTCTGTCACACCCCTCCCGTCACATAACTCTGTTTGTCTCTCTCTCTATCACATAACTCTATTTCTCTCTCTCACTAATAATGTTTTCTCTCTCTCTCTCTCTCTCTCTCTCTCTCTCTAAAACCATGGTTTCTTGGATGGTTTTTGTTAATACAAATATCGTACTAAAAACGTTATTTATATTTTACGATCTTTGCTTAATGTTTTGTTCATGACAAACACAAAGTATATTCCTTAAGCAAATTATAAATACTAGCTAAAGACTTTTTCAAAACACATCTTTTATTTAACATGATCACTAACATTATATTACATATACATATGTATTTCCTTTAATGGAAACTTTAATTTAAAAGTTACAAAGTGACATCATGGTATACATCACAAATACAATCTTGGTAAGATTGTGTGATATCTTAATTAGATACTCAAGTTATATAGTTGACTTTGGAAGATATTGATTTGATAACACAAGGATATGGATAGATCTCTTATGCAACATTAGCTGTCATCCCACGGATCCAAGTCTATACAAAGACGGATCCCTTCTGAGGGATCCGCCGGATCCGTAGGAGCCTTTCTTTGTTTGCCTATAAATAACAGGCTTGGCATTTGATCTAATCATCCACTTAGAAAAGAAAAACACATACATTCACTTTAGTTATTAACCACAGTAGTTATATATATCATTGATGTTTCTTTTGTAGCAAAGAAGATCAAGTTAACAAGCTTCAAACAAGCAGACTGTTGTGAAGTTGTAGTATAGGTTCTGTGTAAACACTTTGAGTGTTTCTTATCATTTGTATCAGTTAGATCAGTAAGTGTGGTTAGTGCTTTAGTCCTCAAAGCACAAAGAGAGTAGGGAGTGGTTGTACTCGTGTAAAGAACTCGACATCTAGCTTAGTGTCGGTAAAGTAAGTAGGCGACGTCAGGTTGGTTTTACCTTGTGAAAGAACCCGGTGTTTAGCTTAGTACCGAAAAAGGAAGTAAGCGACGTGTAAAGGTTTTCTCCACCTTGAAGGGAGTTTGTTTCTTAGTGAAAGATATCTCTCGAGTAAGCAACTCGAGGAAGTGGAGTAGGGCAAGGATAAGGATCTCTTGCAAACCGAACCACTATAAACACTTGTGTTATGTGGTTTGATCTTTCATCTCTTTATCTCTAGTTTATATTGTGTGATAGCTTAATTTGTGATTGTTTCCCTTGAACTAACAAATTAAACAAAAGAAACGGTAAAAACTATTCAACCCCCCCTTCTAGTTTTCCACAATTGGCATCAGAGCTACGTTACTCAAGATTTTTAAAATAAACTGTATTTTAAAACTTGAAACGATCAAATCGATTTTGAAAACTTTAAAGAAGGGAAATCCTTGCAAAGATCACCAGACCTCAAAAACAGTTTTTATAGTTTGGAAAAACCATTTTTAAAAAATATCAAAAGACTCAGATCTAGCTAGACACAATATTTCACCTAAAGCTCCTGATGAATCCATTTCTAGTAAGTATTTTGACAGGAAAGATCTTGACCCAAAATGGAAAGTTAAAGCAACAATTATTGAAGATTCTAAGGATCATTCAAGGATGACATTGGACGAGCTCATAGGATACCTCAAAGCTCATCTAGCAATAATTGAAAAAGATTCGGTGATACCTATAGGCATAAAGGAGTGGATAGCTTCTAGCACTATTGCCAGATCTAGTTTCAACAGTGAAGATGTGCTAAAAGACAACAAAGTAGATAGTACGGCTAACATAACAGAAAAGGTATCCTCTGACTCTTCATATATATTTAATGAATACGACACATTAGATATAGAACACAATAGATTAAGTAAGCTCATTACAAACGTCATAAGTAAAAATAAGATCTTGAAAACCAAAGAAGAATACTTGATGAATAAAATACATAAGTTGAAAGAAAAAGTTAAAAGCTTGGAAGAAAATATGGTAACTGAATGTTGTGCATCATGTCAAGAAATAAAACTTGAATTAGAGTCACATAAACTCACAGTAAGCAAATACATAAAACACAATCTCAAGTTTCAAAGATTCAATAAACACATAAACTGTGTAGATGACACTATGAGAATTCTTAAAACATCTCATGGTAGCTTCAAGCCTGATTTTATGGAAAATGGTCATTTAAGTGATTTTGAAAGTCAAACGATAAAAATCAAATCGCACCAACTGAGTTGGTAACCCGCGGATCCCACGGATCCAAAACTTTGGATCCGCGTAGTATAAACAAAGGATCCGTGAGTACAGTAGAAAAATTGAAAAATCAATATTCAAGTAAGACTAATTCAAAAACAATCAAAGACAGGGATGTAGTTAAAACAACAGTAAAATCATACATAGGAAATGAACTTAGTAGACAAATACTATTTGACTATCTCGGAGATATTAGTGAACCATGGTAATATGTTGTTTAACCCAATAAGGACCCATGAGATATTGGGGACCAAACACTCAAGTTTTCTTTAGGTATGCTTAGAAGGATTTGGTCTCTATGATCTTACTTAATCCCAAGATACATTGTTGAATACAAAGGTATCTTCTCTAAATCACTAAAGTGCTCATCCCAATCAATAGCACTTTTGGTATTAATCATCAAAAAGGTATGAACTCTCATAACCCTACTCATAATGATTATTCTCATAGATAATTCATGATCTCATAACTATTTCTTTGTGGTATGATTAATTATTACTACATATGTAATAATAGAGATTCTATGTGTATAAGATAAGATGATTACTAGGATAAGGTTTTTAAAACCTTTGCTAAAACCGGATATAACATCTCAAGACAAATATTGTCTCATATTCTTATATCTCAACACTTAGGTAAAACCCATACATGGATAAGTTCTTAGAACTTGCAAGAACTTTAACCAAGATAAGATTTAACCAACACATTTGTGATTATCACATCCAGAATGTTACTAAGTAAGTTCTAATTTAATTATTCATAACCTTAAAAAATTACTTGGAAGAAAATTAATTTTAGATAATCTCACCATATTATAAAGGTTTATCTCTCCATAACTCATAATGATAATACATAGATCTAAACAATATTGTTTGTAATAATCCCATCCTTTAGAAAACATTAAGATTTAGATAATTTAGTTTTTCTCTAGAATCTAAGTAAGATTGATAACTCTAGAAATAAGAGCATAAATCAAAGCTATCTAATTAAAATTTGAACATATAGGAAAAACATATTCTCCTATTTTCATACATACTAGCTTTAGTTAAATGTCTTAAAGTTATCAAAACACAAATGAACTTAGTAGAACCTCATCTCCTTATCATGATATGCTATGACCAAAAATCATGCATGATATGTGCCAAACAAGGAATGAAAAATGTTTTCACTCATTCATGAAAATTAAGGATGAAATTCATTTGCATTAAGGATCAAAATAGTTAACTCATTGGATAACCTTAAAAGTAGTAATACATGAGTAGAACACCAAACCTTGTGTACAACTATCATTCTTAGATCATAAATAATGTAATCATAACAAATTAGGTAGATCTCTAAACATATTGTGTACCAATGTGAGTCATTGTACCACAAGTCACTAAGAAACTAACGTTCCTTGATACTTAAGTAGTTAAGGAGAAGTGTGGAGAAAATACCCGTAGTTTGTGTCTTTAGTCTCTATTACCAATCTTCTCCTGTTTCGTCAACCTTGCAATCATTCATTACTTAGCTCAACTAGTTTATCCTTATTCCCAAATTAAACAGTATGTCTCTCAAAAAGACTACAGTGGTAAATCCTCTTACAAACATCTCAAGAAAGAAATCTTCGTTCCTTACTAAACATACTAACATTTAGAAGTAATTAAAACATTCGTCCAAATCTTAATTTAACCAAAAACAAAAATATCACAACCATGTTCTGATCCTACGGATCCAACTGACAACAAAGGCGGAACCCTTTTGAAGGATCCGCCGAATCCGTGAGTTGTCAAATCCGACTATGAATTACCAAACACTCCTTACTGCACTACACACTTAATTAAACTCTCAATATCAACTCATAATCGACTCTCATCATCCCTAACTCAAAAATTAGATCTTTCATCTCATATCAATTCGTACTTGATCACTCACTGTAAGTTCACTAATTCATTTCAATTCAAAATTAGGGTTCATGCAATTTCAATAATACATTTTCTTTTGTCAAAAATTAATAGGAATTCTATTTTGTTAAACACTTTAACAAAATTCAATAAAACCAAAGAAACCTCTATTCTAATCTTTCAAATTAGAATAAATTTTCATAATTAAATGAATTTAAAACATTGCTAATACAAAATCAAAGAAAAACGTCAAACAGGAATGTTTGGGGTATAAAGTGTTTTGTCACAAAACATATTTTCAAACATCATAATATGTCAAAGATAACCACACCTCCATATTTGTCCACATCTCATGTATTTTAGATTAGTGTAACTAAAACTATAAATTGTTTATGACTAGGAAGATCATGCCTCCTGCCACTAATTACGATCACAAGAAAACAAAGAAGTACCTACCCAAACATCATCAAACAAAAGGACTCACAGAAGCGCAAGTCCAACTTTTCAAAGCCTTAGAAAGTCGGTATGTTCATGAGGGTAGAACCGTAGACTCTTCATTTTTAGAAGAAACAAAAATTCGTGAACAAATGGCCACCATTCAATTTGATTCACTTCTCGACATAGATGAACCTATCATTCCTCGATTCATTCTCGAATTTTATGCCTCAGTAAAACTTATTTCTGATGACAATGGATCATTTAGCATCAACTTCAATGTAAACCAAAATTCCTACAATTTTCCTTTAGACCATTTTGGGGAAGTATTACACATCCCAAGTGAAGGAACATGCTTCTTTTCTGACAAATGGTCCTTAACCATTCTAAATTCACATCTAGGAAGGGAACATCCTTACGACACTCCCCTAACTCCTAAAGAAATTATCCGAGATCATCTTTTTAACACTAGAACCAATCCAATTAAGAAACTTCGGGGCAAAGATGTCAATCGAGATCCATTTGCCATGGAACTTAATGAACTCAAACCTGAGTTCAAAAGACTCGAAGAAATTCTAAGATCTAATGTCATTAGTACTATTGGTAACAAAGATCACGTGAATTCTGGACTATTGATGCGTGGTTTTGCAACCTTACAACAGGTTTTACCTCTCGAGGGATCTCAAGAGGCTTACAACCCCACCAGGCAGTGTACCTGACCGATGTAGTATAGTGTAGTGGTAAGTACGGGGGATTGATCGTTCTCCACAGGGAATATTGTTCGTTAGGTATGAAAAACTACTCTAATAGGTCTAAGGGTGAGAGAAGATTCTTTTTTATGTTTTTATATTTTTTATGAAAGCAAGTAAAATCTCGGGTTTGAAAGAGTGGGCGGAATTAGTTGCTAATCAACTAACCCAAATAACTACGAATGCAAATAAAATAAAATAACTGAAAATGAAAAGGTTGATGAAACTTATATGGAGAGAAATGTGTTTACTTAGATTTCCTTACTCCCTAACTATCTTTTACCGGTTGATTAGTGTGTATTAATTGCGTGGATGACGGGTGTATTCCTTAATACCAATCGTGGGGTGGCGTACGTATTTCCCCAACTCTATGAACTCCTACTTCACTCCTATGTCGAGCCGGCTAGGAAGCTCCTAACATGGGATCACTAGAATTCGCTCATGCATTAAATACAACCATAAAAACCTTAGTACGCATTGGTTCATGTTTCTTAAGACGTTCAAGCAAGTTACCGTATAGGAAGTTAGCCAGTTTTCTTAAGCCTAACATCGATGAACAATCATCCAATACAATTAATAACACACTAATAACCAATAATCAATAGCTAGGTTTCATTAGATCTAAGCAAACACAAGATAAATCTAGCCTAGCATGTTAATTAAAAGACAAGAACAAGATGTAATCAAACAACACATAGACATATTGAATGATTAAATAATCACTTATCTTCAATTAAACATGGGAGATCCAAGGGTATGAAAACCCTTAAAAATGGTAGAAATTCGTCTAGGGTTTCTCCTCCAAAATTACACACAATAAGTTCCACACTAATGACAAAAAATTGCAAAACTATATATAGAGATTAAGGGCTGACGGCGTCACGTTATAGATTCTGACGCCGTCACCTCGCCGCTTTTAGGGTTCCCGGATGGCCTTCCTGACGCCGTCCCTCTTTAGACCTCCAAAATCCGCTCTGGCTTATCAAGGCTTGACGCCGTCAGATTAGTGCTTGACGCCGTCCCTCTTTAGCTTAAGCCGTGACGACCTTGATCACATTAAAGGGTGACGCCGTCAGATTTTTCATGCAAAATTCTCTGGCTTATCATGAGTAATTTTCATATCCACCTTTTTTTGCCAAGTCATGACGCCGTCTGGACCAATACCTGACGCCGTCAAAGGTACTTTCCAGCATAATTTTGAGACTTTGTCGTTTTCTTCACTTTTATGCTCCAAAAACGTCCAAAATGCTTCCTTTTCCAGATTTCTTCTCCAAAGTACCTAAAATGACAAAAGGAACGATTTAGGGCAATATTTGATCAAATAAATACGATTTAGGGCTTAAATGACCCCCTAAAAGCGGTACACTTTTCGCTTCATCAAATACCCTTACACTTGAGATTTGCTTGTCCTCAAGCAAATGCGCTTTTATTCTAATCAAAATACAAGTTAGGGGTCATTTAACGCTAATATAAAAGTAATTGCAACAAATAGTCGTTCCACTTTAATCATAATAAGCACGGAGATTACAAACTAGCACCTCACAAGTAGTGTTTAGATACTCACATCTCTCAAGTGTCATCAAAATAAATCTCATAAATGAAAACGGATAATATCTCTCACTACCTGTCATAGCAAATAGATTACCATAGGCTTGGGAAAGGATCGAAAACCTCCTCCACTAGGCGTAAGCACCTAAGATAAACTATCAAAGAGGGCTTTTACATGGGTTATAACGTTAGGTGTAGGGAAAAGGAAAACACGGTTTTGTTGGATAAAGGATATTTTACTGGTGGCGAGTTAAAGATCTTGATCAATTACATGTACTATACAATGTTGCTAAGCCAAGACTCGACTCAATCTTAAGTTAAAAACAAAATAACAAAAACATAAAACAAACATAAAATGAAACGGGATGGTAGTCCGTATGTTTTTTCTATTTTTCTTTTTCTCATTTTTTTGTATTTTTCTTTATTTTTTTCGATTTTTTTTTTCATACACTCTTGCCCTACCATCCAAAATAATACATCATAGGGGCGTTGCATTCCCCTTACACTTGAACTTTTACATAACTTTACAAATAACTATTCTAATGACTCGAATTAAGATAATTGAAACACTTGGAGTACTTTTAAAAATATTTAGCACATATGGGGGTAATAATGTTGTTCTTCCCCATTACTCCATTACACTAGTACTTTACCCATGAGTCCCATGAGTCCCAAAACAATATGTACAAGGATATGACTCGACTTAGCAACCATGTAATCAATTAGATAATTAACTAAGGGTTTAAACAAATGTTGTCACAATAATGCACTAAAAATGAGTGCATACAAGGTAGGCTAAGGCGATTTGGGTATACATTTTAGTGGGGTGTAACAAATTCTTCCTTTAAGTAAAATGCTTAAAGGTCGAAACAAAAAGATAGGCTCTGAGGGGTGTACTAGGGGTATCGTGTACTAAAAATGAGTACAACGCAAAGGGTGTGGGAGAATTACTTGACCAATGTAGCCAACGTAATTATAACAAAATCACAGGTGTAAAACAATGGGTTAATCCTAATGCCTCTTATCATGTAGTAAATCTAACTACACGAATGTAGTCTCACTTGTGGCCTCGGAATGGTCCTAACGCAAGTTCTAGAATCTAAGTGCTACCGGTACACACATCATAGCATAAATGTTTTTCCTACCAATTCTAGGGGCGAACCTCACATATTTGCGGGTGGAAAATTTTTTAGTGGTACGGTTTTTGTGCTAGTCATATAACTCCTATCCGTGAGACGCTCATTAAGATCAAAGTTTCACTCCTAAATGTTGTAAAAAATTTTAAATTTGGCACTAAAATTGCCCTAACAAGTATTTATCTTAATTTTATTACACATATACTATTAAACAAACAAAAATCAAGCGTAATAGCATTCTCTAATCGTACTTTTACCCCCCCCCCCCTTACACTTAAGATGAACATTGTCCCCAATGTTCAAATAACATGATGTAAAAGTAAATAAGGTAAAAGAATGAAATCAAATACTCCCCTGATTCGCTCGGTGGATAATGTGGTAACACGGTTAGATCTTCTTCCAAAGTAATGTTAAAGCTCCATGACTAATGCATCGCCAAAAGCTTGATCCAACAAACATTTCCTTGTCCAAAATAACCTGTTGAGCCTGAGAAAACAAACACGAAAACCTGCATAACATCGGCGGGATAAACTCTATATATAAGGATATAATGCTTGTGGAATGATAGTTTTGCAGATTCCTGGAGATTATAAGTTAGAGATTTAATAAAAACCTTTTATGAAAACACAACTTTCAAAAATTTTCAGAAAATTAAACCTGACGCCGTCAGGTTGTAAATCCTGACGCCGTCAGAAATGATCTGACAGAATTCTTATGTTAAGTTTCCGGAAAAATTTTGGAAAAAACTATACCTTACTTCCTGGAAATCCTGCAAAACATCATTATGACTCGATACAAGCATTTGACTCAAAAAAAATACTAATATGTATGTTAATTTATTATTATTACGATTCATGTTCATTTGTTCTAATAAACCGGTTTGGATTTCCCTTACACTTAACTTTTGCAAAATACCTTTATATGTAGTTAAGACGAAGTTAAAAACAAAATAAAGCATTTTCACAATTTAGTTTTGAACATGAATCAATAATAATAAAATTAAATCATACATACGGAAACAAATAAAATCAGACAAACAATTAAATAAATAAACAAACAACTAAGGCTTGCATGCAATAAAGAAAATCAATGTCACAAATGTTTAAAGGCCAACAGATGCCTTATCCTAAACTATTACAGACCAAATTGTTCCAAATCATACAACCATAGATTAAATTGTTCAAACATCAAAACATCAAATCAAATAATCACTGGGGTGGGGGACCTTGGCGATAGTCATAGCCTGGAGGGAGGTGCCCGTAGTACCCATATGGTGGGTAATCCTGCTCACGTCCCGGGAAAGGGTCAATCTGCAGGTGTGGGTCCAACTGATCACGCGTAGATAGATGCTGCATCTGACGAACAGTGTGATCATACATCCAGTCGAACCTCTCGTCCACCCGGGTTCTCCAAGTATCAACCTGGCCCATCCATGCCCCCTGGTGAGCCTGCCAATCCCCCCTGCTCATGTGCCGGTAATAATCTGCCGTACCAGCCTCATAACCCCCATGCTGCTGCTGCTGATGCTCCTCCTCCTCATCATCCCCACCATCATCATCCTCAGCTCCGTCTGGATGATACCACATAAAGGTCCCATTATGCATCTCCATAACCACCTCCATCTGCTTCAGGGACCTCACCTTCACTGTCCTGCATGCATCACCACTCAAATACCTCATGACCTCGGGCCTGAGGACTCCATAAGATCGGGCCAGCCGGGTGATAAACATCCCACCATAAATCCTGTCTCCTTCCCTTTCCCCAACTCCACCATGCAGAAAGCTAGCAACCCAAAATGGGATGTTGCAGTAAACCTCATTTAAGTAAATGGTGTACAAGTAGAAGAGGTCTGAAGCAGTGACACGGTGGTGAGAGCTGTGGCGCCCTGTCAAGCTGTAGGTGAGGCATCTATGGGTCAACCTAACTCTAGGCTCCCTGAGTTGAGATGCCACAGTAGTCGAGGTGTAAACCCCATCCCCAATAGTCGGCCAGAACATGGAACATCTAAAATCATTCCTCATCGACTCCCCATGCAACAACCTATTCATGAACCCTACCTGAGTGGTTTCATGCTGACTATACAACCCAAGTCTCCATCCAAACTCAGTAACCGAGCATGTCCTAAGCTCACCCCCCAGCCTGAAATAGATTGTGGTCCTGCCCACATCGGTCCTTGCCTCAGCTATGTCAAAGTGAAAAGTGGCAAAGAATTCACGTACCAATTCGTCATAGACCGGCTCTTGAATCCTAAACAGTCTTTCCCACTGAGGGCCGGTAAATTCATCCGTCTGAAAGCTTTGGAGAAAGGTTTGCTCAAGACCTTCCCTCCTCAGAAAGCTCCAATCTATCACGGCTCCATTTTCAACTTTATGTTGTAGCAATTGGGCGTATTTAGTTGTGGCAGCATCGTCATCGAAGACACCCCAACTGAGGACCGTGTCTCCAAAGTTCTCTTGTTGAGATCTGGAAGAACTCCCTCGGCTAGGTCTTTGACGCTTACTCATTATCTGGAACAAAGCAAGGAGGAACAAAAGTGTTAATATGTGAACTAAAGACTTGGTGGAGCATCAGACGGGTCTGACGCCGTCACCCTTTGCTAGGTGACGCCGTCAGGTTCGACCAAATTCAAATCCAAAATTACGAGGGAAAAATCAATATCCAAACTTTAAGCTTATAAACCAAACGCCCCTTTTTACAGCAAAATGGGTGATTGGATCATAGGTTATGGTTCAAATTCGTGGCCTCCCAATTAGTGAATAGACCCATTTGATTGCCAATCATCAAATGCTTTAATTATTGCTAAATAACACTAATTAAAGGACATTATGAGTTCTAAGCATGAATCAATCCTAGGGTTTCATGAGTTGGGGATTTTCGAAATTTAAGAATCCTATGAGTAATTGAAGCGAAAAGAATGAGTAAAAATTACTTACCACGTGAAGATTGGTAGCGGAAGTTGGCGAATTGGTCCTGGGGAATTCGAAGGTGGGGTTGGAGTGGATATGGTTTGTGGGGTTTGTGATGAAAGTGATGGAAATAAAGTTATTATTGCTGTGCAGACGGGGTGACGGCGTCACGTTCAAATTCTGACGCCGTCAGACCAGCGTAATTTACCACTTTGTGCCAGTTTACAAATGAGCCCCTTGTACTTTAAGGGAGCAGCTAGTCAGGGTCAATAATCCTGATAGCTAGTTTCGTTAACAAGTTCCTCCTGGGTCAAATGTTTTGTTACTGTCACGGGATGTAGTAAAATGTTGAAAAGGGCCGGTTGACGTCACATTCAGGTTGCAATTTCCATCACGGCAGGTGTTCAGGGAGTGAGAGGAACTTTTCCAGGGGGTGTTCGAAATGAGGGTGTGCTTTAATTTAGTTCTCCTCACACCTGGCTTAAAGCCAAAAGATCGTTTCCTAGCTTTATGAAAGTCAGGGAGCGTGACAACCATGCTTCCCACGAAAATGCTATGATCTTGAGAATTCTCTTTCTCGCGAGGGGATCCAAATGGATAAGAGGGTTTTAAAGGTGAAGGCTCGGGGAGAGGGGTTTCATCATCCCATTCGTTGTATGGTTCATTAGGGACCGGGAGTTCAAAGATCTTCTCGATCTTTTTGTGTGAAGCTTCTTCCCTAATTTTCTCCTTTATTCTCGCGATAAATTTTTCTGCTAGTTCCATGAACATATCTTGGATGTTTTTCAATTGAGTCTCTAATTCCAGGATCCGTTTCTCTTGGTTGTTCACGAAAGTTAGCATTATCCCTTCAAATTCATCTTGTCGTGAGAATTGATGAAACGTATGTTTACCAATTGTGTTCACACACTCATCGGGATTCTCATTAGCCATAGGTGTCTCGGCTTTCATTAATTTCTCAACATGCCTTTTTATGTTTTCGAATAGCTGTTCTTGGGCTGCACTTATACCATTTAAGGTCCCTTCTTCCGAGAACATTGAGTCATTCCATTCTTCTTCTTCGTACTGTGCTAAGTCCTCAATGACTTCCCAGCACTTATCGACACTGAGCCTGCTCAGCCTCCCATTGGCAGCGTAATCTATGGTTCTTCTAGTTTGATGGTTTACGCCATCATAAAATCGTTGGATTTGTAGCCAAGGATCCATGCCATGGTGAGGGACTTTTTGGAGTAAGTCCTTGAATCGAGTCCATGCCTCGTAGAGGGTTTCGCCTTGACGTTGTTGGAACATCAAGATATCATTCCTTAGCTTGGTAGTTCTTCCCGGTGGGAAAAACTGAGCAAGGAAACGAGTGGTGAGATCATCCCAAGAGGTGATGGATCCTGCGGGTTGACGCTCTAGCCATTGACTAGCTTGGTCCCGCAAAGAGAATTGAAAAAGACGCATTCGGGTCGTCTCTCGAGTGGCAACATCAAGGTCTAAAGAATCAACGATTTTGAGAAAGTCCTTGAGATGTTGATTAGGATCTTCAGAACGAAGTCCATAGAATGCGCATCCGCTTTGCACCAACCGGATGGTGTCGGATCGCAAGGGAGTGACATTGGCTCCTTGAGTGAGCTCAATGGTGTTTCGATAGCCATGGTGGCTAGGACGGGAGTACTCTCCTAAAGTACGGGCTCTAGGAGGTGGTGGTTGTTGTGGTGGGTTGTTGGGATCGAGGATATTACCACCTTCCATGATGTCGGATGGTAATGGTTACGAACAAAGAAACGAAGAAAAAAGATAGACTAAAGAAAACCTAGAAAAATAAAATAAAAATCTCACTAGAAAGGAATCTAGTGAGTAGACCATATAAAAATAAAAATTCAACCTAAACAATAACTATTCCCCGGCAGCGGCGCCAAAAACTTGATGCGTGGTTTTGCAACCTTACAACAGGTTTTACCTCTCGAGGGATCTCAAGAGGCTTACAACCCCACCAGGCAGTGTACCTGACCGATGTAGTATAGTGTAGTGGTAAGTACGGGGGATTGATCGTTCTCCACAGGGAATAGTGTTCGTTAAGTATGAAAAACTACTCTAATAGGTCTAAGGGTGAGGGAAGATTCTTTTTTATGTTTTTATATTTTTTATGAAAGCAAGTAAAATCTCGGGTTTGAAAGAGTGGGCGGAATTAGTTGCTAATCAACTAACCCAAATAACTACGAATGCAAATAAAATAAAATAACTGAAAATGAAAAGGTTGATGAAACTTATATGAGAGAAAATGTGTTTACTTAGATTTCCTTACTCCCTAACTATCTTTTACCGGTTGATTAGTGTGTATTAATTGCGTGGATGACGGGTGTATTCCTTAATACCAATCGTGGGGTGGCGTACGTACTTCCCCAACTCTATGAACTCCTACTTCACTCCTATGTCGAGCCGGCTAGGAAGCTCCTAACATGGGATCACTAGAATTCGCTCATGCATTAAATACAACCATAAAAACCTTAGTACGCATTGGTTCATGTTTCTTAAGACGTTCAAGCAAGTTACCGTATAGGAAGTTAGCCAGTTTTCTTAAGCCTAACATCGATGAACAATCATCCAATACAATTAATAACACACTAATAACCAATAATCAATAGCTAGGTTTCATTAGATCTAAGCAAACACAAGATAAATCTAGCCTAGCATGTTAATTAAAAGACAAGAACAAGATGTAATCAAACAACACATAGACATATTGAATGATTAAATAATCACTTATCTTCAATTAAACATGGGAGATCCAAGGGTATGAAAACCCTTAAAAATGGCAGAAATTCGTCTAGGGTTTCTCCTCCAAAATTACACACAATAAGTTCCACACTAATGACAAAAAATTGCAAAACTATATATAGAGATTAAGGGCTGACGGCGTCACGTTATAGATTCTGACGCCGTCACCTCGCCGCTTTTAGGGTTCCCGGATGGCCTTCCTGACGCCGTCCCTCTTTAGACCTCCAAAATCCGCTCTGGCTTATCAAGGCTTGACGCCGTCAGATTAGTGCTTGACGCCGTCCCTCTTTAGCTTAAGCCGTGACGACCTTGATCACATTAAAGGGTGACGCCGTCAGATTTTTCATGCAAAATTCTCTGGCTTATCATGAGTAATTTTCATATCCACCTTTTTTTGCCAAGTCATGACGCCGTCTGGACCAATACCTGACGCCGTCAAAGGTACTTTCCAGCATAATTTTGAGACTTTGTCGTTTTCTTCACTTTTATGCTCCAAAAACGTCCAAAATGCTTCCTTTTCCAGATTTCTTCTCCAAAGTACCTAAAATGACAAAAGGAACGATTTAGGGCAATATTTGATCAAATAAATACGATTTAGGGCTTAAATGACCCCCTAAAAGCGGTACACTTTTCGCTTCATCACGTGAATGCTGGACTATGCTATATGCTCTATTGTATTTCAACTCATCAAAAATTCAATCTTGCTTACTATATCGCCAAAAGGATGGTTGATATACGTGTCCTAGGGAAAACCACATTGCCATATGGAATGCTACTCACTCGTTTGTTCAAAGCTTCCATTCCTATCCTTCCAAATTCTGTTGGTTTTGTCCCCGATTACCCTGAAATCAAACACACCTTTGTCCCTCTTAGTGACCATAGAGTGAAAGTAGGAAAAGGGAAACGAGCTTATCTCTCATCTTCATCTTCATCAGCTAGTGACGAAGATGGATTACCTAACTCAAAACTTCCGCTATTAGATTACTTGAGTCAACTACCATCTCTCAATAATGAATCTGCAGAAAGCCGACAAACAAAGGGAGTTCTAAAGTGTGCAGGACGATGGATGATGAAACTCCGAAAGGATCAAAAGAAAATACTCAAAATATTAAAAGAAAAGCGAGAATAAATGAACGTTTGGAACAGTTGTTCTTTAGATCCTATATGATCATATTTCTATGTTTGTTAAGACATGTCTTTAGTACTTTATGCTTATGTGTTTTTGCTCAACTTTAACTGATGATAATGCTCATGGTTATCAATTTTCAAACTTATGCCACTGTTTGGGTTAAAACATCGTTCATGATGAAGTTTAATGATAAGGTCTATTTTTATACTTGATTGTGTTTTATTTTTTATATGAGAACTAACTGATCATTGCAGATTGATAACACTCAGGGTTATCAATTTACCATATCTAACCCTATGTTTGGCTTAACTGCTACTACAGTAAGTTTCTAAGAACGAATTAACCTATGATCAATCGTGTGTTTATATTATCACACTTAGTTGTTTTGCTATACATATTAGATGTTAAGTAAGGTCTAGATGAATTTTTAGGTTTTCGTTGAATAACGCATAATATAACAAGTCTTCTGTTTAGTTTTAGAAAATTAGGGTACGGATCCGATGGATCCTTAAAATTGGATCCGCCAAGGCTTATCGTTGGTTCCGCCATCCTCCAACCTGCGGATTTGGCGGACCCCTCACTTTGGTTCCGCACTTGATACTACTTGGATCCGCAGCTTTCTCAGTAAGTCTAAAACTTTTTCGACTCATCTCAATTCCTAAATCTAAGTGTTTAGTATCATTTAGGATTCATTCTCTGATCATAATTCATCTTAGAATCATTTAGGAATTCTTAGAAAACTTAGGAACAAAATTTCCCACCATAATTGAAATTTTTGAAATTTAGGTATGAGTTACCAAACCAATACAAATAAGGAACCCTTTTTAGGGATCCGTCAAATCCGTGGTAATATCAAATCATAAGATTTTCCCATATCTCCTTGTATTTACTGCAAATCCACAATACATCACTCAACCCAAGCTCAATGGATTGACTTCCTTGATATGACCTGCACAAATCTCTGTACCAAACCATTAGAAACCATTATGAAATTCAAAGAATATTTTCTTGCATAAATTTGATTTATCTGTTCTATCCCATCATACACAGACTGAACTTACTCCTATTAATCAATCAAATTTAACCCTTTTGAGTCATTTCTCTACACACTATTATGTCAACTCCATTTTTATGGTTTGACTTTGTCAATAGGACAAACAACTTTATCTTACTTCAAGTCATAGATATTCACACTCATTTAATCCAAACATCAATTTTCATACAATTAGGAAGTATAAATTAGAACCTTAGAGATGATCATAGTACACTAAACCTTCACAAAATTCACATATCATCTCCAGAAAGTTCACATGTCTAGACCATACAGACGAACAGCTAGAATTAGTGTCAGACCTTATTGGTATGCAAACCCACTTCGTAATGTAACCTTTCCTGTTAGATCCACAAACACCACAACAACTCCTATTACGACTCCCATAATCAACATATACTCTTCTTCAAATTCACCCGCTACAAACTCATCCAATACAACAACATCACTTCCTATCATTACTCCTGTAGCAACCACACCACCACTCGCTCCCGCTTCACCACAAACTAAGAAGTCTGCATTATCACCATCCTCATCAAAACTCCAACCCATGGAACTATTTAGAACACCACCAACATCTCCACAACCATATCTTGAAAAGTTAGAAGATCTTCCACTTACATCAACCACTTCTCCCAAAATAAGTCTTGAAAACTTAGAACCCATGATAGTCCATTCTCTCCATCCGAAGATTCATGAACCTCAATATCATATCACATCAATTATCAACACTACAATTGCCACACCAATTGTCACTTCACCAAGTGTTTCCACAACAATTGACTCCTCACCACAATCACCACCACCTAAAGAAAGAATCTCATCCCCATCTTCAAGCTTAATAATAGACCCATCACACGACATAATTACCACTCTTCAACACTTGGATGAATCAATGTGGATCAATAAAACAAACACTCAAGATGACAACAATATTGTCTCTAACCTCTATGATACTAGTAATTTAGAAACCAAATGGCTTGCCTCTATCATGTCATCATCAAAACAAGAAAAATAGAAGTTTGTAGTATCATCGCAATAGTTATTTTTAAGATTTTATCATCTCTAGGAACCTTCATGTGTAATCGTATGTTTGAGACTTTCGTCACAAACAAATTTTCAATGTATAATTGTGCTCTAAAATATGATATCTTGTTATGACACATAAAGTGATTTAGGCATACAAGATGAACACCCTTTAAGATTAGTCAATACTGTCATCATAGCACCTTATTAGCTCAACATTATAGTTCTTCACCAAAACCTCATGAAAACACAATCATGTGTTTAACAAACCTCTTTAAAAGAGATGTTTTAAGTCTCCTTAAACTTTGATTAGGATTAATAAAAATAAATCAATAATTGTTAGTAAATTAACCTTAGCTTGAACCTTTATTAGATCAGAACGAGGAAAATTGACCAAATCAATTTCTGTTACACCCCGTGCCCGCTTAGACTAAAACTTTGACTTTTACGCGGAAAAACTTGAACTAAAACTGACATCTGATCACTCTTTTGACCACTGACAAAAATCTATAAACTTTTAGACCTTGAGACTATTTTTAATGAAAGTAGACTCAAATAGCTTCAAAACGATAGGTCATACGACCCATTTCGACTTACGGATTAAAAGATATGATTTTTCGAAGTTTACCAAAATCTGGAATAGTGCCCATGACGCCGTCAAGAACATCGTGACGCCGTCAAACCTTGACGCGCCAGAAAGGTTTTTGGAGGATTAAAAGGGGACGCTGTCAAGAAGGCCATCAAGAACAAAAACTGCAATTTCACCACTAAAAACCCATTTTGACCCATTTCATGACAAAAGCCACATACGACTTTCACAACACTTCAAACTCAACCAAAATCATTACTTTAATACATATAATATGTTCCAATATACACTTGACCCGTTCACCACCCAAAATGGGTACTTTTACACTTGTGCCAAACACTCCCTTAACTTAGACTATAAACACATAAAACATACTTTGACTTATCAAAAGACCACCAAATTGCCATACAACTCTTGACATACTCTTTGCCATACGGCTACACTCTAACAACCCATAAAAGACTAACGGGGGTACAAACTTACACATGAGCTCGGTATCTACCTAAGCTCTACATTCTACCTTACACTTGCATACCAATCCTTATACCCCACATCCAAGCCATCCTTAATAACACGCCAACCTACAAAACGGTTAGACAACTAAACCGTAAGCGATAACGCTTAGTAAGTAAAACGACTATAACATACAATATACTTCAATCCACATGATGCATCATATACATAAAACACTTACATCATAGCATACTACTCAAGCCTCATCTAGCACATAACATCAACATATCCATAGCATCATCTCAATACATAAGCCATATACATGGCACCACATAAGCATATCCAAGCTCATCTTTCTCAACATAGACATACACAACACATAATGATAGAAATTCATATAACATATGCCATCATCATTTTACTTACCTCAATCCAAGCTATAACATAACAAGAATATCATCATCAACATCATGATCCATCATCATCATCACCATCCTTGACAAATTATCAAAACCTAATAACATAGCAATAAAACACATAACAAGGGTTATCAAAACCCATCAAAACATAATCATCTTCTAACCCATATCATCATATGATCATATCTTGATCATATGATGATTACCCACTTTACTCATGAACTATAACTTCATTAAACAAGACAAAAGATCACTTACTTGTGATGATTATTACTAAGGGAAGGCTATAACACTTGATCTTCACTTCTTCTTCTTGATTCATCACTTAGCTAGTTTTCCCTCTCTTTCTATCTCTCTAAAAACCGGACCTTCCCACTCTCTCTCAATAATGGGAGAAATCTCTAGAGAAAACTAGATATAACTAGTTGGGTGGGACTTTGGCCAATTGGCAAGAGTGGCCCCTCAAGTCTCTTTCTTCTCATTTTAGCCACAACTAAACTTATAACATACTTACAACAATGACAACTTAGGCCCCTTTAGTTACACATCATATTTACATAACCACTTTAGTCATATTTTGACTATCGGGTTTGACTAAAACACAACATATGTTGACTAGCCAATCACGAAAGGCCCTTATCTATTTTCATCTAGGGTGGGGTCCCAATACCCGGGAAACGGGTCTAACAATTCTACCCCCCTTATTTAGATTTCGTCCCCGAAATCTCTCGTCTAAAACTATTCAAAACTAAATTCATGACATATACATGCTCTTATACTCATGCTTTCAAAGCTAAATCATTGCAACGATCTAAATGATCATGAAAATTCTACACTCACTATACATAATCATAATTCATAATCCACTAAAACACGCTTCTCATCATAAACTTGTCTAAAATTTCCAACTATGACTACTTGTCACATGGAAAATCTACTACTTCGACTCTATATGAGTCAAACTTCATTACTATAAACACAACATACGCCCATGCACTAACCATCACTTAACATCATATACCGGCCAATCTCACATAACACATAACACAAAATGCGCATCTATGCCACAAACCGGCAACTTATCTCAAAATACACAAAGTACCATACAAAAGGCACCTACATAAAATCTATCACACGCATCACTTAAGCATACTTTCTTATCAAATTCTAGAAATGCTCACAAATTTACTTATCAAATTAAAACATAATTCAATTTAGACGTCTAACTTAAGGTTTCACATATTACCTTATCGCCGCTATAAGTTTTATTCATATTTATCTTTTCTTATGACGTCTAACTTATTTTAATTTTTACTTTCTCATATCACTATCCGTACTCATGTCACATCGGCTACACATAAGCCCACTTATTTGTAACTCTTCATTTACATAAAAAGGCGTCCCGATCTATGTAAATCAAGAAATACAAATTTATGGTTCGGTGATTTACAATTTCTTCATTTAAATGAAAAGGCGTCCCAATCCATTTAAATCAAGAAACTATAAACCATCCTACTTATACGCTTCCGACATCACACTCGTACTTGTTATACTTTCCATCTTTACTAGCCTTGGATCCAATCTCACTAACTTTCCTTCATGCCATAAGGCAATCTTAACATTATGCCGTAAAGGCATCTTAACATTATGCCATAAAGGCAACTTAACATTATGCCGTAAAGGCAACTTAACCTCGTGCCATCAAGACACCTTACATCGTGTCATAAAGACACCTTACCATCGTGTCATAAAGACACCTTACCATCGTGTCATAAAGACACCTTACCATCGTGCCATAAAGACACCTTACCATTGTGTCATAAAGACACCTTACCATTGTGTCATAAAGACACCTTACCATCGTGCCATAGAGCATTGGATCCAAGCTATATTTATCTTATCATCTTTACTCGCTTTATCTTTCATGCACTTCTATCATTAAGCACACTATCATATACTCAATTTTCATTTCCACAAGTTTCTATATAACACTTGCACATTTGTTATCATCGCATTTCCACAATGCCACTTATCTTTCACCCGTCAATCCCCAAGTTGACTCATACACTAATTACGTGCCATTTTTATTTAGACAATTTATATGTAATGCTTATTCATTACAACTTACACATTTCTACGTGTTCTTACAACACACTCTTACTATTACCCGTCAACTCCTTGTTGACCATATTCTCTCAACTTACACTATCACTTCATTTAGTCTATCCAACTCACACACATAAACCTTACATAGGCTTATTCCTTAATACTTTTATTAATCTTTACTTACATATTCCAAAATATTGACATGATCACATTCGTATTTTACAACTCTTTCTAGTTCACTTCAAGTCTCTTATGATTTCTAGCTCAATTTATATCTCGACCATCACTTCTACACATTTATTACTAACACATTTTAGTCATCATGTTTTATTTGCACATGATCTCATTGCGACTTAACTACACTCTTTAACTTTCTCATTTTAATTACTCATGTAAGAAATTATGTCTTCAAGCATCTATTCGTTATTATAACAATCATGTCTTTCTTATCATCAAGTTACAAACATATTTCATTCTTCACTTCTTACTTATCTAACTCTTTTTTTTTTTAAGAACTTATGCTTTTTCAAATTATTATCACGCTTCTTAACTCTTTTCACATATCAATGTTTTCTCTTAGCTTTACCGACCACAACTAGGTCAACACCTAACACGCATTCTAAGGCATCTATCTCAACTCATACACTTCTACACCAACGTGCTCTCAAGCACATCACATAAAGCTTACACATATAATCAACTACCATAGACTTAATATCACATAAGCAATCATAACATAACACTTAACACTTATCCGACAAGTGTTAAAACATACATAATCAAAATCAACAAACATAGTCTATGGCCTCATATATCACATCGCATAAACAATCTATGTCTAAGCATCATCACATAAACTAGCAATAACTACCAATCTACCTTATAACTAAGGCGTTATGAAACTATCATTCACTTACTAATCCCGTCTCTAATACCTCTTAGCCTTGCTACCCGCAATCCATCACTATAACTCTATCATACAATCACATAATTGCAAAACAATCACCGACACCAACCGAGGTGCACGGCTATCTAATCATATAAACATTTCAAGTCCCCATGGACTTATATCTCATACACATCAACCCTATCACAAGTATACATCACCTATCATCAATAGGCTCAACTAACATAAGACATAACCCATCTAACACTTAGCAAATAAGTTTCCGCGCAACTAACACTTATGTCCAATGCTTCTATGAGTGGTTTAAGACTAGGCAATCCTAAAGGAAACCTAATTCACTTAAACCGAAGCTTTGATACCAATTTGTTACACCCCGTGCCCGCTTAGACTAAAACTTTGACTTTTACGCGGAAAAACTTGAACTAAAACTGACATCTGATCACTCTTTTGACCACTGACAAAAATCTATAAACTTTTAGACCTTGAGACTATTTTTAAATGAAAGTAGACTCAAATAGCTTCAAAACGATAGGTCATACGACCCATTTCGACTTACGGATTAAAAGATATGATTTTTCGAAGTTTACCAAAATCTGGAATAGTGCCCATGACGCTGTCAAGAACATCGTGACGCCGTCAAACCTTGACGCGCCAGAAAGGTTTTTGGAGGATTAAAAGGGGACGCTGTCAAGAAGGCCATCAAGAACAAAAACTGCAATTTCACCACTAAAAACCCATTTTGACCCATTTCATGACAAAAGCCACATACGACTTTCACAACACTTCAAACTCAACCAAAATCATTACTTTAATACATATAATATGTTCCAATATACACTTGACCCGTTCACCACCCAAAATGGGTACTTTTACACTTGTGCCAAACACTCCCTTAACTTAGACTATAAACACATAAAACATACTTTGACTTATCAAAAGACCACCAAATTGCCATACAACTCTTGACATACTCTTTGCCATACGGCTACACTCTAACAACCCATAAAAGACTAACGGGGGTACAAACTTACACATGAGCTCGGTATCTACCTAAGCTCTACATTCTACCTTACACTTGCATACCAATCCTTATACCCCACATCCAAGCCATCCTTAATAACACGCCAACCTACAAAACGGTTAGACAACTAAACCGTAAGCGATAACGCTTAGTAAGTAAAACGACTATAACATACAATATACTTCAATCCACATGATGCATCATATACATAAAACACTTACATCATAGCATACTACTCAAGCCTCATCTAGCACATAACATCAACATATCCATAGCATCATCTCAACACATAAGCCATATACATGGCACCACATAAGCATATCCAAGCTCATCTTTCTCAACATAGACATACATAACACATAATGATAGAAATTCATATAACATATGCTATCATCATTTTACTTACCTCAATCCAAGCTATAACATAACAAGAATATCATCATCAACATCATGATCCATCATCATCATCACCATCCTTGACAAATTATCAAAACCTAATAACATAGCAATAAAACACATAACAAGGGTTATCAAAACCCATCAAAACATAATCATCTTCTAACCCATATCATCATATGATCATATCTTGATCATATGATGATTACCCACTTTACTCATGAACTATAACTTCATTAAACAAGACAAAAGATCACTTACTTGTGATGATTATTACTAAGGGAAGGCTATAACACTTGATCTTCACTTCTTCTTCTTGATTCATCACTTAGCTAGTTTTCCCTCTCTTTCTATCTCTCTAAAAACCGGACCTTCCCACTCTCTCTCAATAATGGGAGAAATCTCTAGAGAAAACTAGATATAACTAGTTGGGTGGGACTTTGGCCAATTGGCAAGAGTGGCCCCTCAAGTCTCTTTCTTCTCATTTTAGCCACAACTAAACTTATAACATACTTACAACAATGACAACTTAGGCCCCTTTAGTTACACATCATATTTACATAACCACTTTAGTCATATTTTGACTATCGGGTTTGACTAAAACACAACATATGTTGACTAGCCAATCACGAAAGGCCCTTATCTATTTTCATCTAGGGTGGGGTCCCAATACCCGGGAAACGGGTCTAACAATTTCTATCACACGGAACCCAAAGAAAATAATGACGGAACCAAAATTTTGGATCTGCCCAATCCGCGGGTACCTGATCTGATTTTAACCATTCAGAAACCAAACAACCTTCTCGTAACCAACAAATCTAGAATTTTCATCTTAATCTCACAACTTAATTGTCTAGAACATCTTCAGTATCTAGAACACCATCATAGGATCTCATACTTTTCATTCTTGATACATATCAAGCACGTCATTGTCAGTGCAAACAGAACCCTCATTCTCAACACGTTATTCCAACCAACACTCTCATAATATGATGTCATTTTCATCCGCATATAGGTATCTAGTATTTCTAATTATTGCATATGAAATTTCTATTCCTAAGTGATCACTGTCTTCACTCTATTTTTCCATTCTAGCACTTATTATGGCACGATTCATCATCTTTGGTAGATGATAATATCATAACCTTAACCATCTTCAAATACCTTTATAGCATTTGCTATACATTAGAGTTTCTGAATTCATTGTATTCTTTAAAACCACCACCTTCCATCATCTTTTTCACTAATCATCAACCTCATGGATTAGCGAAAAACCTACTTGCATCAACCTTTAGTTATCAATTAAGTTATCACTAGTAAACTAACACCACCACTAGCGTCACTAACTTAACTTCACTTCATATCCTCATCATAGGCATTTGTTTTAGGACTTTTTATTTCTTTCTAGGATGCCTTTTTATTATACTTGTAACATCATTTCATAATTGTGACTTTTGTCACAACATTTTCAAAGACTTGTTTGGGAGAATAATTCACAAGCATTCTCATTCATTACTGACACTTCATTTACAGCATATCATACCCTTCAAAGTATACGTTGGTACTCGAGAAATGAGGAGTATACATCGAGGGGGAGCATTTCATTAATTTTTCATATTCTAACCATTTGTCTTGTAGGTTTATGCATCATTTACTTGTTACTCCATTTAGGGGGAGTACAAAACAAGGGGGAGCTATTAAAGTTCTCAAAATCGCATTCCGCTACGCACTTCTTCTTTTTGTTTCGACAAAAAGGGGGAGAAAGGAAAAAGGATTAAGTTTGCATAATTAGTTCATACTAAGTTATTTCATAATAGTAATCAAAATTTGAATAACTAAAAACTTAATCTATATTTTTAAAAGGACTTAAACTATATTTACTTGTTTGCTTAAAAATATAATTTATGTTTTGTCATCAACAAAAAGGGGGAGATTGTTAATACAAATATCGTACTAAAAACGTTATTTATATTTTACGATCTTTGCTTAATGTTTTGTTCATGACAAACACAAAGTATATTCCTTAAGCAAATTATAAATACTAGTTAAAGACTTTTTCAAAACACATCTTTTATTTAACATGATCACTAACATTATATTACATATACATGTGTATTTCCTTTAATGGAAACTTTAATTTAAAAGTTACAAAGTGACATCATGGTATACATCACAAATACAATCTTGGTAAGATTGTGTGATATCTTAATTAGATACTCAAGTTATATAGTTGACTTTGGAAGATATTGATTTGACAACACAAGGATATGGAAAGATCTCTTATGCAACATTAGCTGTCATCCCACGGATCCAAGTCTATACAAAGACGGATCCCTTCTGAAGGATCCGCCGGATCCGTAGGAGCCTTTCTTTGTTTGCCTATAAATAGCAGGCTTGGCATTTGATCTAATCATCCACTTAGAAAAGAAAAACACATACATTCACTTTAGTTATTAACCACAGTAGTTATATATATAATTGATGTTTCTTTTGTAGCAAAGAAGATCAAGTTAACAAGCTTCAAACAAGCAGACTGTTGTGAAGTTGTAGTATAGGTTCTGTGTAAACACTTTGAGTGTTTCTTATCATTTGTATCAGTTAGATCAGTAAGTGTGGTTAGTGCTTTAGTCCTCAAAGCACAAAGAGAGTAGGGAGTGGTTGTACCCGTGTAAAGAACTCGACATCTAGCTTAGTGTCGGTAAAGTAAGTAGGCGACGTCAGGTTGGTTCTACCTTGTGAAAGAACCCGGTGTTTAGCTTAGTACCGGAAAAGGAAGTAAGCGACGTGTAAAGGTTTTCTCCACCTTGAAGGGAGTTTGTTTCTTAGTGAAAGATATCTCTCGAGTAAGCAACTCGAGGAAGTGGAGTAGGGCAAGGATAAGGATCTCTTGCAAACCGAACCACTATAAACACTTGTGTTATGTGGTTTGATCTTTCATCTCTTTATCTCTAGTTTATATTGTGTGATAGCTTAATTTGTGATTGTTTCCCTTGAACTAACAAATTAAACAAAAGAAACGGTAAAAACTATTCAACCCCCCCTTCTAGTTTTCCACAGTTTTGGTTAGATCTGTTGGTGAAAAACAGATTAGTGATGGTGATTATGTGATCTGTGATGTTTTTGGTTTCTTGGTGAACGGTGGACTGATGGTTGTGATGGTTTTGCTTATAATTTTTTTTAGATAATATTTGCTATTTTTTATATAACGATTTAGATCGTGATGGTTTAAGTAGTTTGTTGATTATACTTGATGGTTTAAGCAGTTTATGATAAAAAGTTTTTAGATCTGTGAACTTTTTTTTTTTTTTTTTTTAAGATCTTGATGTTCTTGGTGGTTTCTATGGTGATACGTGATGGTTTAAGAAGTTTATGATCTAAAACTTTATTTATATCTTGATGTTCTTGGTGGTTTCTGTGGTGATACGTGATGGTTTAAGCAGTTTATGATCTAAAACTTTCTAGATCTGTGAACTTTTTTTTAGATCTTGATGTTCTTGGTGATTTCTGTGGTGATACGTGATGGTTTAAGCAGTTTGTTGGTGATACATGATGGTTTAAGCAGTTTATGATCTAAAACAGTTAAGATCTAAACAATTTCTTATGATCTTTTTGATCTTTAAGCAATTTGTTGGAACTGCTTAAAAAAGCAGTTGGTATGAAAAAATTATTTAGATCTAAAAAAAATTATTGTTTGATCTTGTTTCTTGGCTGAAAATTTTTAGAACTAACCAGATATAATGTTTTGTTTGGTGATGGGTTTTTTTTTTTTTTTTTTTTTTTTTATGGTGGTTTCTTGGCTGAAAAAATTATTTAGATCTAAAAAAATTTATTGTTAGATCTTGAAAAAATTTTAGATCATTAGAAAATTTATTATAAAACTGCTTATGTGCTTATGTGATGTTTCTTGGTGATGGTTTCTTGGTTTCTTGGTGATGAAACTGCTTATCAAGGGCCATGGTTTATTGATTGGTGATTGAAAACTGGTTTGTGAAAAACAGTTTTGTTGAAACTGTTGGTGAAAAACAGTTATTTGTTTGATCTTTTTGAAAATGTTGGTGAAAAGCAGTTGGTTTAAGCAGTTTTTATGATAAGTTTGTTATGAAATAAGTAGTTTCTTGAAACTGCTTATTATGAAATAAGCAGTTGGTTTAAGCAGTTTTTATGATAAGAAGTTTGTTGGTTTAAGCAGATCTGAAACTTGGTTTTTGTTAAAAAAAAAACATAGATACGGCGATGGTGATTTAAAAAAAAGCTTGATTTTGGCGTGGCATAACCGAATGGATGGTAAAGTGAGGGGGTGCTTGGTTGGGGGTATTGGGGGGTAGGGAATGGGAAAGTCAATGAATAAACATGCCTGGTTAGGAGCAGGAAATGCAATCATTGCTTAGTAGTGGGTAATGGGGCATTACTCAGTAAATTGGGAGGAATGGTAATGATTACCCACCACCACCACCACTAACACCACCAGCCACTACCAGTAGCCTCCACCACCACCACCAGCCACCACCACCATCACCACTAGCAGCCACCACCACTAGCAGCCACCACCAGCAGCTGCCACCACCACCACAAGCCACCACCACCACCACCACTACTAGCCACCACTAGCAGCCACCACCACCAGCAGCCACCACCACCACCACCGCCACCACCACCACCAGCCACCACCAGTAGCAGCCACCACCGCTAGCAGCAGCCACCACCACCACTACTTTGGAGGTTAATGTGTTTTTCTTAAACCAAGCACTATCAAAGATAATGATAATCTTTATTCCATTCCTTTATATTCCATTATATTCCCTTTACCTTTGCTATTCACTTTCCCCTATTTGAACCAAGTGCACCCTGAGTTTTTTTTCCACTTTGCAAACATCAAATTTGCAACCAAAATGATAAAATGATAAAAATCTGAGCCTATTAAATATTTCGATATGTCTTTTTGTCGTTTTTTATAAATTTTGCATGTAATATTCAAAAATTGTAAAATTTATTACCTCTTGTGTGTAAAATGATGAACTCGACATTTTTCGAAGCCAAAGGATTGTTGCCTCTTTGTGGTTTGTTATTGAGAATGTTGCTTCTTTGTGGTTTGTGATTGAGAATATTGCTTCTTTGTTGTTTGTGATTAAGAATGTTGCTTTGTGGTTTGTGTCTGAGATTGTGATATGGTTTATAACGAAGCAAAGCCTGCAAACTGAGAATCTTACTATTGCCTATAACTTGTACAAATTGAAATGGTGAGATCTTCACTATTGTGAATGTGAGTAAATTATTTTGATACGTAAATTATTTTGAGATAAGGCGATGATGAATGTTTTACTAAAAAAACTTTGCAATGGAATGGATGGTAAAGTGATATTTTATCACTTTTCAACCTTCAAAACTGAGCCTATTAAAAATCTCAATATTTTTTGATTACGTTTTTCAACACTTAAGTAAGACATTAAAACAAACATTATGTAACATTTTATTTATTATTTTTATTTAATATATATATATCACAAAAGTACTAGGGAGGGTTTTTTACCCTCTCACTAAGGAGGGTATGTATAACATACCCTAAATGCATATGCCAGGTAATTTAAAAAACATAATGATTGGTAATTAATATGGGTTTATTTAGTGCTTTAATTAGGTATATTTAGAAGGACCCTTTACTAAAATATTTGTAGTGCATACATGATGCATTAACAATTAACTGCTTAAAAATGCATTAATGAGCATCCATATTACATATAATGCATTAATCACTATGTTGAAAAATGTAATAACAATACAGTGAGATCTTATGAAAAATAAGAGTAAATAGGTTTTGTATAAAAAGTAAAAGCCATAAAATAATGACAAGTGTCCATCTCTTTCTTTTTTCAAGCCCCATTTTTTTCTACTTTTACTTTTTCATGACTGGTGAACATAAAGACTATAATTAAAGAACATCGAGACCATGACCGATTGAACATCGAGACCATGATTGATGAACTTTAACACCATGATTGATGATCTTTATTTGAGGAACATTCATACTATAATTGATGAACATTCATATCATGATTGATAAACATTGACACCATGATTGATGAACAATCATCCCATGTGATAAACCTTTATTAATAAATATTCATACCGTTATTGATGAACATTGATACAATGATTGATGAACATTCAAACAACCACACATGAACATTGAGACCATGATCGATGAACTTTTATTGATGAACATTGAGAACGTGATTGATGAACTTTTATTGATAAATATTGAAAATATGATTGATGAATATTCATACCATGGTTAATAAAGATTGAGACCATGATTTGATAAAAATTAAAACCATGATTAGTGAACATTAAGACAATGATAGATAAACTTTTATTGATGACCATTCACCATAATTAATGAAACATTGAAAACATAATTGATGAAATTTCAGATTGTGATTAACGAACATTGAAAAAATTGTGATTAACGAACACTAAAACCATAATTGGTGAGCTTTATTGATGCACATCAATACTATAATCGATGAACATTCATGCATAAACCACAATCGCTAGAAACTATACAAAGGAATCTATGACATTCATTCAATCCTGCTCTAATTAAATAATTCCATAAACCGGAATAGTTATTCAACCTGGAATTTAAAATTTTCCTATGTTACTAATTTTCTTGCAATTTCCTAGAAAAGAAAAATACAAGGAATGATAAAGCACAAGACCAAAAAAAAAAAAAGGGGATAAAAAAGTGACACAATCCAAAGAGAAATGGATGAGACTAAGACCACAAGAAAAACCTCAAAACCAAAACAAGGCGTAGACTAGGGGTGAGCATCGGGTCAAACCAGACCTTAATCGACGAAAATCGACCTGGCCCGAAAACCAAAAAAGGAAAAAATGCAAACCGAGAACCGAACCGAGAAATCGATATCAAAACCGAATAACTCGGTTTGGGTCGGTTTTCGGGTTTCAGACAGAAAAAATGACAAAAACCAAATCGAACCGAAACCGATAAAAACCAAAATAAATATACAAAACCGAAACTGAAACGAAAAAGGTCGGTCCGGTTTCGGCCGGTTTGTCGGTTCGGGTCGGGTTTTAGATGAATTTGCTTAGCCCTAGCGTAGACATATATTGACTAGACACAAATCTAAGACAAAAAGGAGCATACCCTTTCTTTTTGAATCATCCACTAAAACGAGACCGATATTAACTATTAGGGCCGTAAGCGAACCGGACAAGCACGGATGGAGCCTTGTTCATGTTTATTCGTTTAATTTTAACTGGACTAATAAAAAAACACGATCGCGTAAATGAACGAATTTTCTTGTTCGTGTTCGTTTATTAAGAAACTAAGGTTGTTCATGTTCGTTTATATTCGTTCAATAAGATGTTAAATGAACATAAACGAACGAACATATATGAACGTAGACTAATAAACATATATATTTTTAAAATATACATAACAATGTGTTTTATAAGTCTTATTTTTTTTATTATTTTTTTTTTATTTTTTTTTTAAGTAAACCAATTTTAAAGTGTATAAAAGAATATACAATATACAAACGTTTTTTGGGTAAAGGGATTCAATACCCTAGTAAATTTTATTACGCAAAAAAAAAAATAAATAAGAACAATGGATGTGGGGGAGTCCCACATCTCAGCCCAAAAAGGCAAAATAATGCACCTACTGTGCTTAACACCTAATCTAGCATAAGAATGATATGCCGAACTTATTGGACCTAATAAAAACCCTATCGAATTTGACCACGGAGACTAATGTTATAAGTGTTAGCAAACTCCATTTGGGCTTTAGTCAAACCACAATCATCAAAATCATCATCGTCATACGAGTTTTTATCATAGGTCTCCTTCTTCCATTGCTCGTATAAACTCTTTCTACCCACTTCACCACCACTTTTAGAGATTTTATTAACCTTGGAACTCGTAGATGCCATATAAGTAGCAGTTTCATCCTAGACCTCGAGCATTTCATCATCACTATCCATATTATCCGGATCAACAACCTTATTATTATTAGAACTATGAAGCGTTGATTTACAATGTTTTAGCGGCTTCCTATCATCACCCATTAGCACAAGCTTTCCATCAAGCATTTGGCTTTTCAGTTCATTAATCCTTGCCACCAAAGGTGTAGTACTTTGACTACGATGTCGTACCAACCAAAGGTGTAGGGACATTACCACTAGTATCTACATTAGCATTAGAAGCCTCATACAATTCACCTAGAACACCGAATGCATTAGAAGTACTTACTGTTAGAGTTTGATGTATAAATATTAATATACGTATGTCCGGTTTCGAACCCGAGACTCGGGATTGCACACAATAACGTGAGAGTTCCAATGGATGAATAAATTAAATATGTTTATGTATTTTATTTATTCATTTCACAAACAAATACTTAACGACAGTTAGTACTTAACGGTGTTAAAGATAACGACCGTTAAAGGACTAAATGTGCAAAGGGGAATTAGAAGAATCTAGAAACCCATCTCATGGGTTGGATCGGCCGAATGCCCTCCCCTTGGGCTTGAGGCCGGTTCTAGGTGGAGTAGGGAACAAGTTTTGGGGTTTAGGGTTAGCCTATAAATACAATTCACTTGTATTTGGTTTAAACCTAATCTTGAACTCCCTACAAGCCTAACTTCTCTTCTCCTCTTTTCTCCCTAGCTAGAAACGATCGACCATTTTTAATACCACTTGGTATTGTCGATTCAAAGTAAGGCTAGTCAAGTGTTTGGCTTGTTTGTGATTCTTGAACCTAGCTTATCCCATTGAAACGCTAGATTACGTGTGTACAAGAGCGAGTAACTAGCTTATTTTAGCTAGTGTGTTTTGTGATTTTCGATCCATATATATTCCCTATTAGGGTTTATATAACTTGTTCTTGTTGAAGAGATTCCTTGTTCTTGCTAGGAATCACTAATGTACGTTTCTATTTAAGTTTAATTAATTACTTGTTCATGTAGATCTTTCCGCTGCGTGTTCTTGATGATTATATGTGTTTATGATTTTATATAGTTCACATATTCCAACAGTGGCATCATGAGCCTCGTTTAAGAACTTGTAATTAATTACTTAAACCTAAAAATTGGATCTTGTAGAGATAACATGCAATTATATTTTTAGGGTTTGTTTATTTTTTTTAAACCCTAATATGGGTCGATCCCTATATATTAAAAATTAGGGTTTTAGGTTTTTAATTAAAACTTGAGCAACCCTAGGATTGCATGAAAATTTTTAGGGATTAATTAGTAAGTACCGTATGTGATGTTACTAATTAATTAGATACGTACATGAGATATTGACATAATAATATGGACTACATGATTATGTGATCAATTTGGGATCCATGACAAAATCTTGCATATTTTGTCATGGTTTGATTTGTATGATTTTGTATTGAATTATTTGCTACATGATTTAAATAAATCTTAAATTGGGGAAGACCTCAATATATATTAATTAATAAGTTATGTGCAATGTGGTATCTAACTAACTAAAACTTACGCGGCCAAGTTATTTGGCGTCTGTGGACCATTAGGCACAATGAGCTCGAAAACCAATGGGAGTTTTGTTAGTTACATACATTTATAATTTCACATAGAATTAATATTAGGATTTATTGAAAAAGGTTTGCATGTGGCTATATGATATCGTGGATGATCATATATTTGTTATTATGTGTTTATTTATTTTTTGTAATTACTTGATCTTTTGTGTTTAATATTATGATGGATTGTAACTACAAAAGAGGGTAATTTTCATATAAAAAATAAATAAGACTAATAACTATGAAACCTTTGTAGTAATTTTATTTATTGCCAAGTCTTATGTGCCGATAGTGGTTCGCTTCGCACGGTAATTTGCTCCCAGGCGAGACTAGCAATTAATAAATTATTACATAAAATTGTTTTAGCAAGAAAATCATATTTTTTTAGTTGATTGATTGCAACTGTACAAAAGTGGTCGAATCGGCGGACCTATTATTGACAAACTATAAAGTGGGTTTAAGGTTGGTTCACATTAAATTGTGACCTTAGAGGGGCACGGTTTTAACCAGCTTCGGCGGCTGTCGTCCCTCCGCTCGCCTGTGCGTCAATAATAGACTTACCAAGTACACCATGAAAAAGTACGAAGCATCTTAAGGCAATGTTGTAATTTGCTCAACGCCTCAATTAAAAAATTTGATGATTTGAGCTACGAATGAGTAAACGGTTTTGTTTTTGCAAACATATATGATACAAAGATGAATGCATGACATCTTTGTACATATTTTTTTGATTTTACACATCAAAATTTATTACCCTTTAAATTTAAGTTATATGTCACCCAACTACAAAAAGAAACACCTAAGGTTTCATCCTACATCACTAGCAGCCAAAGCTGAATGTTGATGTTCAAAGGGTGGTCATCTAAGGGTAAATTGAGTACTTTAAGTTGGTTACTTAAGTTGGTTAACTTAATTGGGCACTTTCATTACTAGCAGCCAAAGCTGATGTAATGGAACGGCGCCAAGGCATAAAGATTTGGGGATGAAACATGCTTACATTTTGCAACTGATGTTGGCAATATAATGTAAGTCCCAAGATTTCTAGGAATTGCAATTTGACATTGGCAATTGGGTGATCCCGTACCTTATTGAGCACTTTCATTGCTAGCAGCCAAAGCTGATGTAATGAAACGGCGTCAATTAGGATCCTAGTTTTCAGTGAAAATTAAATGGTTTTTAACCAATGGGTGTTTAATTTTCTTGAAATGTTTATTATCGAAAGTACTAACTTTTGAACTTTTTTCTGTAGAAATGGCCCAACCCGGAAACTCGTCAAACTTAACCTCTTGTTTCAAGATGATGCTTGAAAAAGAGAAATTGACTGGGACTAAGAATTTTAACGATTGGTATCGCAATCTAAGGCTAGTTCTTAGGATTGCCAAACGTTATGAATGTCTTACTGAGGACCTTCCGGTTGCTCCTCCTGCTAACTCGCCTAATGAAATACTTAGGGAGTTCAATGAAGCTTATGACAAGCACAATGATGCGGCTTGTCTCATGCTATCAGGAATGGACACTCAACTGGTAAAACAGTTTGAGAAATATGGCCCGAAAAACATGATTGAGGAACTGACACGCATGTTTCAGAAACCTCCCATGGCTGAATTGTATGATGTACTTGACAACTTAGGCAAGTGCAAGCAGGACGCAACAACACCCGTAAGTACTCATGTGCTTGAAATGAAAGGTTATCTTGACCAACTAGATGCACTTGATTGCGGGTATGTGGAAGACATTAAAGTTGGCCTCATCAACAAATCCCTCAATGAGGAATTGTATGGTGACTTCGTGCGCAACTTTAACATGCAATGCAAGGGGAAGACTTTTTCTGAATTGCATGCAATGCTCATTGAACATGAGAAGGGACTCACTAAGAAAGCTCCTACACCTGCTGTTATGGCAATAAGAGGTGGTAGAGTAGCTAAGCCCGGTAAACCAAAGCATGTGAACAAGAAAGGAAAGGGCAACGCTGACAAGGGCAAGCAGATTGTGACTTATCAGCAAAAGCCAAAGAAGCAGAATCCTCCTCCCAAGAAGGATCATCCTAAAAAGGATACGGCTGCTTGTCACCACTGCAATACTCCTGTACATTGGAAGAGGGACTGTCCACTGCTACTTGAGGAGTGTTGCAAGAATAAAAATGCCAAGGCTGGGCAGGGCGCCAGCACTTCAGGTATTTTTATGGTTGAATTGTTTTCTTTTCCTCGTAAGCAAAATGCCTGGATATATGATACAGGATGTGGTACTCACATTTGTAATACATCGCAGGGGTTTAGAGGAGCGAAGAAGCTGAACTATGGGGAATGCTACTTGTACGTGGGAAATGGAATACGTGCAGCAGTAGAAGCCATAGGGACTTTTGAGCTAGTTTTACCTTTTGGTTTAATTTTAGTGTTAAACAATTGTCATTACGCACCTTCTATTGTTAGAGGTGTCGTTTCAGTTTCTTTGTTATTGGATTTGGGTTTTAAGCATACTTTTAATGATAATGGAATTTCTGTTTCTCTAAATTCTATTTTTTACTTTAATGCTATTCCATTAAATGGTGTGTTTGAAATTGACATGGAGAACCATGTATCCAATAGAAATAATTCAATGTATAGCATCGGAAATAAGAGAGTCAAGTCTAACTTGGACTCGTCTTATTTATGGCACTGCCGTCTTGCTCACATAGGCAAGAATCGCATGGAAAAGCTGCAACACGATGGGCTTTTGAAAGATATCAATGATGATTCAGTTGATAAATGCGAATCTTGCATATCTGGGAAGATGACAAAGAAACCTTTCCATATCAATATGGAGAAGGCTTCGGATCTACTTGGATTGATACACACGGATGTGTGTGGTCCACTTAGACATGTGTCTAAACGCGGTGCTGTCTACTTCTTGACCTTCACGGATGACTATAGTCGTTATGGTTATGTTTATTTACTTAAACATAAACATGAAGTCTTTGAGACATTCAAGGTTTTTAAAAATGAAGTAGAATTACAACTCGGAAAGAAGATTAAGGCCCTTCGATCCGATCGTGGTGGTGAGTACTTAAGCCAAGAGTTTAAGGATTATCTGGGTGAGTGTGGCATTGTGCAACAACTCACTTCTCCTTATACGCCACAACAAAATGGTGTATCTGAAAGGAGAAATCGTACCTTGTTAGATATGGTACGATCCATGTTTAATCTTACAACTCTTTCCTTATCCTTTTGGGATTATGCTCTTGAAACAGCTGTTCACGTGTTGAATAGGATTCCAACTAAGAAGGTTGATGCGTGCGATGTGTCGTTGCGGTTTAGTAGTATTAATGCCTACTCAAGTTTTAAATTTATATTTAGCCGACCTATCAATAACACACACACTTAACGAGCAGTGTACCCGGTCAGTATGAATATAATGGTAAGTAGAGTGTCGATCACTAAGAGTGGAACGTATTATCTAGTTATTCTAATTAGTATTTTAATATACTAAGTTAGCTATACAACTTAATCTAACGCAAGGGGGGTTCAGCCTGAGAGACTGGCATGATTTGGTTGCAATTAAATAATAAACTAAACCAATAGGCACGAATCAGCGAATAGCACACACGTACACAGATAAATACTTGAGACAATAAGAAGATCTGTCCTGATGATTAAGTAGATTGTCACTTGTTTTATTGATAGTTTTATATGAAGTGTATGTAGTTAATCCTTTCTCGTTGGTCCTATTCTTATCGGCGAGTAAACCCTTAATGATTACTTATGTCTAAAAGTTATTCCTAAGTGATCAATTTAGTAACAACCGTGGGAGCCACATTCTCTTCCGTAGTCAAATGCGCAGGCCACTAATAAACACAGAGGTTATCAATGCACTAATAAGTAGTAATCAAAGACATCAACATATAAACTTTAATTGATAGGAAAGCAGTTTTAAGGGAGTGCAATCTTTCCGTTGTCACATTACACAAGCCATCAATCCTGATGAATTAAAGTTTACTAACACAATAAAACAAAACTACTTAATGAATTAAACACATGCAGCACCTTCTTACAGCTCTTGTATCTTCGTTCGGGTGTGTCTTGTGCTGCCTATTCGTCTGAATTCGGCCTTAGGTTTCTCTGGTCTTCGTACTTCGTATATAATATGTGCTCTATGAAATTCGTCTGGTCTTGGGGTATTTATAGTTTCTGTCTGAGGGTAAGATGCGGCGCATCTAATAAGTAGATGCGGTGCATTGACTTAACTTCGCGTGGGGTCCAAGATTAATATATTCAGGAATATTCGTACACCGCCAGAAGATGCGGCGTACTCCATAAATAGATGCGGCGCATGTCCTCTTGTATCTTGGATCGTATCTGGTGAAATCTTGATAGTGATGCGCCGTATGTAATAAGTGAGATGCGGCGCATCTGGAGCAGATTTGTCTTGATCTTGTACATTTCAGTAGACTTTTAACTTCTTGCTTGTTTTGCTCCATAATTAGTCTAAAATCGCCAAGTTTCACCAAATGCTTGTTTTTACCTGAGAATTACAAAAGTAAACGATTAAGTATCAATTCTCATACGTAATATAATAAAACAAGTCAAATTAATAGGATAAATGATAGTAATAAAATGTACTTATTTGAGTTCATCAAATATCCCCCCACTTGAACTTTACTTGTCCCCAAGTAAACCTTAGAATTGATCTTATGAAAATGTATCCTAAAAGATATTAGGATTTATTTTTATATTTAAGCATGTATTCATTTTTGTCATAATCACATAACTAAACATTTAACGAATTAGAAGTAAAATAAAATAATTTGATAAAAGCAAATCTAATCGTTTAACTGTCCAGTCGTGACAAATATTCTATCATAAGCTTGGCAAGTATACACATCTCCCCCACTAAAGCCAAGGAATAACAAGTCTAAAGCGGTAAAAAGGGTTTTTAGGCTTAAGGGTTAATCATTCTCTTTAATCTCTATCGATCTCAAATTCCAGAAAAGGCGACAAAATCACAAATACATGATCGAATCCACGAACACGATACTTGCAATTGCTCAAATCCTTAACTCGAATAGGCTAAAGATAGGTCCAAACTTTACCAATAATATTATATCAAAAAGGGCGACAAAATCATAAATACATAGCCGAATCCACGACTACGATACTTAAGATTGCTCAAATTCCTAATCTCAATAAATCAAAGGTTTGGTTGGATAAAGAATAATACAGGGTATGGATAATATTTTGGATATAAATTGGTGTAAAATGAAAAATAAACAAAACAAATAAATTAAAATCCTAAGTGTGGTTAATCACTATCCCAACCATCCCATGAATAAGACTCATATCATAGAATAACTCACGCTTTAACACTTGAAACACACGCTTTAGGTAGACACGAATTATACTCAACAAGATCTTAATCAAAGAATAAACCTTAGTTGGTGTTCCCATAACTGCCAACTCCCATTCAATCCATAAATATAATATGCAACAACTAGTGGTGATATCGACCACTTAATACAAAACTTTACATAAGTTGGTTAAAACAAACATCCAACTTTTCTTCTTTTTTTTTTTTTTTTTTTTTTTTTTTTTTTTTTTTTTTTTTTTTTAAAACATAAACAAAGATGTATAAAATTTCACCACATCACTATAATGATAATTCTGGATACTTTTTTTCATACTTTTCATGACTTCAGAAATAACGGAAATAGTGAAAGTAGTAAACACACGAAAAATAAACTCAAAGATATACAATATTTACTTTCACTCCAATTGCATTGTGCAATTTCCCGACCTAACCATAGATAATGAATTACGCACGCGAACACAGGTAATGTAAGGAAACACACTTTGCCTAAAGCAATTAACCAACCACGGATTTTAATCTACAGGGTAGGCTAAGGTGTAAGGGTGTAACGAAACATTTTAACAAAGGTGTAAGAAACGAAAGGAATGGCTCTGAGTGTTTTTCTAGGGTATCTTACTCTAAAAATGAGAGTAACAAAAGGGTTTATACGGGGGTTAACTAACCAGTGTAGTTAGCTAATAACACATAACATATAAAGGCTATTTGGGTGTAATCCTAGAAATTTACCAATTTAGACAAGTCATTCCAATTATATAAATAATACTTATTATGGTGGTCTCGAATAGTATACAAGCCAAGTTCTAAAGTTTACAAGTCACCGGCACACTCATAGATTTGTGAATTTTGAAAAATCACAATTTTTGAAAATAACGTCATGTGTGCAGCAATGCAACTTAGACTTTAAACAAAAACATGCTAAAATTTTTTAATTTTGATATATTAAGCACATTTTAAGCATATTTTGAAAAGTTTAGGACAAGTAAGTGTTAAGTGTTCTAATTCTCCAATCCCCCCACTTAAGTTAAACAACGTCCTCGTTGTTTGTATAAAAGGTTAAAAACTGGAAAATAAAAGAATTAGAACAGAAAAACTCCCCTGAGATTTGCTCGGTATGATCCTCCATTTGCATAAGAGCAAAAATCATCTTTCTTGTGGATGAGAAGGTTTAAGCTTCATAATCAATGTATCCACAAGAAATTCAGGAATCTATAATACCACCAAGACTTAAAACACACCTAAATTAAGAAAGGTTCAAACTTGCATAATACATTAGTAGTTAGAAAAAAAATAAAACATAAAAATTAAAAATGAAAATCATCAGGTCAGTCGATGCGCCGTATCTTATGGAAGAAGATACGCCGTATCGAGCCTGGAACAAATACGAATCAGAATAGAAGATGCGCCGCATCCTTAACCAGGGATGCGCCGCATTAAAATAAACTGATAAAAAGTTTTAAAGTTAAAATATAAAATGCAGAAAAGTAAAGTAAGATATGACCATTGCAGGAGATGCGTCGCATCTCAGGATTGAGATGCGCCGTATCCTCTGCGGCCTGACTGACTCGACACAGAAACAGAATAATAAAAATTTTCTCCGGGTTGTCTCCCGGTCAGCACTTGTCTTTATTCCAGAGTCTTCAAGTTAGACTCACGTTCAGCTCTTTAATATCGATCATTGAAGGAGTCGGAAACATCGCGCTCCCTCATCGCCAATTCAGTAATATTGAACACTCCTTGCTCGTCCTTAATTTCCACGCCGTTCTTCTTTAATATCTGTATGAATAAAGTTCTGTCCCTTTCGGGCAGAGATGACAAAATGATAGACGGGAAATTCTTATTATCATATAGGCATAAATAAGCAAAGTGGGGTGGTAGTTCAATAAACACATCATTATTCAAATTCGTTTTCTCAACTATTCTCCTACGTTTGTTAATTACTACGCAATCATACCACTCATCATTAGAATCATTAACAACATCGCGTCTAAGTTCGGTAGGTACATTAAGGTCAATAAATTCCTCAAAGTTCTCATGATTAGGATTAGTTGAGTTGTTTTGAATCAATGTTTCTCCCATAAGCCTAGCTTCAAGATCGAGGTCCATACGCTCTCTTAATCCTAGCACATAGACACCTCTAATTATGCTTTTAACAGGATCTTGGCACTTATAGACTAGTTTATTATTCCCTACCTTTAACGAGATTTTTCTTTTAAATACATCAATCTTAGCATGGGCAGTAGACAAGAAAGGTCTTCCAAGGATTAAAGGAATCTTAACATCCTCGGGCATATCTAATATAACAAAGTTCTACAGGGAAAATAAACTTCTCAATCTTAACTAGCACATTATTAGCAATCCCTTCAGGTCGTTTTACCATTTTATCAGCCAATTCAATAAGTAATTTAGTTGGTGCTAATTTTCCTAGTCCTAGGGTAGTGAATGTCTTAAGAGGCATAACACTAACAATAGCTCCTAAGTCAGCTAACACATTATTGAAAGATATATTATTAATTGAACAAGGCAAAGTAAAACTTCCTGGGTCCTTTTCTTTATGAGGCAAGGCATTTAAGTCGGTTGCAGAGCTCCCTTCTTTCATTGTTGCCTTGATCTCCTTTTCAATCCTTGTCTTTTCTTTGAGTAGTCTCCTTAAACTGATTGAAGAATTAAAGAAAAATTCGGGTCTTGCACCATCATTACCATTCATCGATCTTCTAGGTATGTTAGGAGTGACTTCTTCAGTGGTGCTTATGGCCTTGACATGATCCCTTGGGTTGGTCTCAGTTGAGCTAGGTAAACTTCCATATCCCCTTTCTTGAAGAACTTTGCTCATTTGACCAATTTGTTGTTCCAATGCTTTGATCGAAGCTCCTTGATTTCTTGTAGTAGTGTCCGTTGAAGCTCGGATTTCTTTGATCATAGCAGTATTCTCTTCATGTCTTTTAGCAGCATCGGCCATAATTTGCTTTAGAGTGTCATCTAAAGTCTGCCTCCTTTCTTGATAAGCGGGATTAAAGTTGTTCTTTTGATAGAATCCCGGGTGGCTTCCCTAAATCTTCCTGAAGGTCGGAATGGTTGTCCAAATTGGGTGTAATATGCTTCTTCAAACGTCTCACTTTCATTCTTATTCGGGCAATCTTTAGTGTAGTGAGGTCCTTCGCACTTTTCACATCCAACTTGGGCAGCATACACTTTTTCATCACGCTTCTTCATCTCTCTACTAATTTTATCCAATTGAGCTTGAATAGCAGCAATCCCGTCAAAATTAGTGCTGCTCTTAGATCTAGTAGAGGTCCCATCGTGCCATTTTTGAGAATGATCAGCAGCTTCTTGGATCGCTTTCCTAGCATTGGCTGCACTCATTTGAGGCACAGCTCCCTTAGCGTCCAAGATTTGTCTAGTAGGCACGTCCAATCCTTGATAAAACAATATTATCTCCTGCATAGGGGTTAGATAGTGTTGAGGACATTTTACCAGTAAATCTTTAAATCGTTCCCAAGCTTGATAAAGAGTTTCATCAGGCTCTTGCTTGAAACTGTTGATAGCCTCCATCTTTTTAGCAGTCTTAGCAGGTGGACAATATCTCTTCAGGAATTTGCTCTTCAAATCTTCCTATGTAGTGATTGAACTAGCAGGTTCATTCCTTAGCCACTTGTTAACAGCTCCTTTTAGTGAGAGTGGAAAGATTCTTAGCATGATTTGATCGTCAGTCACTCCTTCTGAAGTAAACAAATCCGCAATCTCGAGGACCTTTTCAACATGCTCATTAGCATCCTCATGTTCCGATCCACTGAAAGCATTTTCTCTTAGCTCCTTGAGAAACTGACCCTTCAATTCAAACTTTGACTTATCATCAAACTTTGGTCTAGCAACTCCTGAAGTGTAATCAGCACGGGTTTTGTTCATGTATTCCTCCATAGTTGTGTTTTCGCCCATTGTTTCTGTTTCTTCTTCCTCTTTCTCTTCAGAAAAATAATCAAGCTCGAATGAACTTGAAGTATCAAAGCTTTTTGTGTTGAAAAGCCTTTTAAGCGAATGAAAGACTCGTTCAGGATCTTCGAAAGGTTGAATCAAGTTCTTCGTAGAACTCCTGGTCATGCACTTCCTGAAATCAACACAAAAATATCAGTAGGGTATGCTCAAGAAAGTAATATATCAGAAAATTAACAACGAAAACGGAATACGAAAAATTAAAGTTACTGATATCTGCAGACGATACGCCGTATCTTATAATCGTTAAAATTAAATCAGACTTTATTCAGAAAATAGATACGCCGCTTAGAAATTAGAATGCGCCGTATCAATTTTAATTATCAAAAATCGATATTTATTAAAATTAAATGCGTCGTATTAACAAAAGTTAATGCGCCGTATTTTCGTTACGTTTCAAAATATAAGATTTTTGATTCAGAAGATACGCCGTATCGACAGAGATCGATGCGTCGTATCTGTTTAATAATTCGAAAACTGTTTTTAATTAAAATAATAGATACGCCGTATCTGCTAAGGCAGATGCGTCGTATCGCGTTAACGTTTAGAAATTTTTTTTATCAAAAACAGATACGCCGTATCTTGGGGAAAGATGCGTCGTATCGAATTAATTAAACGCGTTGTATTTTATAAAAATTAAACGCAATACGCCGTATCTGAGAAATCAGATGCGCCGTATCGTTTGATTAAGCTCAGTACAACGATAGCAGAACACAAAAAATACGAAAAATAAAAACAAATAAAAACACAAACGAAAATAAACACAAAGAAAACAAATAACACTGATCCGTCCCAAACCGGCTATCTTTTATTTCTCTATCACACAAGTCAACCACTTGTGAATGGTTAACCGTAATAAATGATAAAAGGCAAACAGTCTCAGAACGAATGCTCGTGTGTAGTGTGAACCAGGCAAGTGATCACCTGGGTCGTTTCCCAACGAGGTGTGAATGGAAAACTGTGAAAAGTTTTGGATTAAAGTGACTGATGATTGCGATATTGCTTGTTTAATCTAAAAACGCGAAACGGAAATCTAAAAACGAGCCGTATATATATATATATATTTTTTATTATTCCATTTCACTTTATTTTGATAAAGTACTTAATTATAAGCACTTTTTATAAAAGACAATATTTTTGAAAACTTGAAATAAGCACAGAAAAAAGCAGATTAAAGCAGCCGCTTACGAAAACGGGCTAAAAACTAAGATATTAGGAAATCTAATCTTACAGGTGCAAAATTATTTTTCTTAAATCCTAAATAATAAAAGAAAATTTTAGAAAAAAGATTTATATTTTTCTGACTTTTATATTTTTTATTATGAATTAAAAACTATTAAAACTAATAAAAGGGTTTAAAAATAGCAAACGACTTAGGAAAAATCTGAAAAATTCAAGGTAAATACTATATGATAGCAGAATACTAGAAAAAATATAAAAAGTTAAATAAGCCCACTAATAAGCTGGATGGGCTAAATAAGCAGTTGGGAAATAAGCTAAAAATAAGCAAATAAGCACTAGAACGCACCAAAAGCTCAAGTATAGTGTAATATACTAAAACAAACTCAATTCAACTGAAAAACCTCAGATATGCCCTGGCCGTCAGCCAATTCGAGTAATGAGAAGTTTGCATAAAAGAAGCCTAATGTACCTACTTCTAGCTTAATTTTAAGCACTGTAATAAGCTGAAAAGTGGGAATTTATGGGGGCAAAAGCTTGCTAGTACTATAAGCTATCCAAATCACCAAGAATCAGGCAATCAACATAAGATCATAAGCAGAAACTAAGCTGAGAAAATGGGTGATTGGGACTGCAGTTGAAGCCTAGATCAGCAACTAATCAGCACTGGGTCTGCTGTGATGGTTTTGACTTTTGCAGTTTTCTATATTTTGACTATGGTGAGATTTAAAGCTAATTTACTGATTAAACATGCAATGATAAGATGTAATAAGACTTACTTAAGCTATATTAACAACTAATGAAAGGATTTGAGTGAGTATGTAACTTATAATTCTAACAGTGAAGGATAACAAGAATTTAAAAGTGATTTTTGACTTTTTTACTAATGAGCTACTGATTTATTGACCTGAATGAGCTATATGTATCTAATGCAACATATATTAACCAATTCTAACAACCAAATCCTACTAGAACACAGCTAAACAATCAAATCCAAACACCCCTTATGAACTACCTGTTTTTGATTTTTCAAGGTTTTAAGTGATTAAAAGCTATTTTATAGATGCAGGCTAATAATATAAGCTAAATGAACTGTTTAAAAGCTAAATTGATAAGTAGTTAAGCACTAATTTAAGCTAAAGTTGATTATACTAAATTGACTGATGAAAATGTTAAATGAATAATGATGAGCATCAAACAGAGGTGATCAAGTAACTATGCAATATAAAAGCTAAATAAGATCAAATAAACAATAAAACTCAGAACAAGTACTAGTATAAGCAACAACTAAGAAATAAGCAGTAATGAAATAGTGAACTAAGAATGGAAATGAGACTCACAATTGCCTTGTGCTCAAACAATGGTACCACAATCAATCACAACACAATCCTAAAACTCCCCATGGATCTCTAATCCCAAGGCCATCCACCATTCAACCTGCTCCACTTTGTTCTTTCTTGCAAACTAATCTCTTGATTGTTTCTTTTTGTATTTTTGAGTTTTCTTGATTTTCAACTCTAAACTAGACTGGATGCTATGAAAGCTTTAAAAAGCTTATGAATGAGCTTAATTGAGCTTAAACAACCACTAAATAACAACTTTTAACAAGATTGAACTGAACCGAAATTTTAAGTAAAATTGCATAATACTGAAATTTAACAAGGAAAACTTGAATTGATACTTGAAATGAGTTTAGAACACACTTAATAGAACATTTGCGAACTAAAAATTACACTGGAAATTAAAGATACATAAATCGACAATAAAGTAAAATTACACTAAATATGGTCTAAAACTGGTGACCCCGTTTTCTTCAGTCTTCTTTCTCTTTTATATCACTCCAAACCTTCCTTTGACTCTTCCGAACATTTCCCATCCGCTGGATAAGCATGAATAAATCTGGTTCATTGATCCTCTTTTTGGCGGGAAACCCACTTGGGTGGGTTTTATCTATATGCGCACAAGTGGGTTAGTGGATAGTAGCTAAGGAGGGGGAAAGTTGGCGTGTTGGCAGAGAAAATCGGGTGAGAGTGGTTGTGGTGTCAGGAGTGGTATCCTGGTTTTGAAATGGCGGGATAGGGCGAAGAAGATGGTATTGTGGGTTTGACCGAATGGGTGGTTTAGTGAAATAAAAACAGGATAAGGTTATTTGTTTTATTTATGGCTTTGGTGTTGGGCTTAGGATAAGTGGGCTTGTGGTTAGGATTGGGGTTATTGGTTTAGGATAGAAAGGGTTAAAGGGTTGGGTTGGATATTATTTTGGGTCCGGTTGGGTTTGTTGCTTATTAACACAAAGACCACTTTTGCAATTCCACCAAACTAGAGGGACCAAAACTGTAATTTTCCAAAGTTTATCAAGGGACCAATTATGACAAGTTTAATTTACCAAAGGACCAAAAATAATAATTTTCCAATTAAAAACGTCCAGGGGTAATTTCTGTCAATCTCTGAAATCTCAGGGACTAAAGTTGCCATTTTGCAAAACTAAACTTTATGAGGCTAATTTTGACAACTTGTGAATCCCTGAGAGCCTTTTATGAAAAATTAACATGTTTTGAATAACTAGGGACTAGATTTGACAATTTATGAATAAAACACAGTCTAAATATTTTTCTGTCTTTTTGAGACTTTTCAAAGTGTTTTTGACTGTTTATGTGGGTTTAAACAAGGTAAATATATGTGTATTTAGACACATATCAAATCCCCCACACTAAACTATTGCTAGTCCCTAGCAATATTTTTGAAAATTTAATGGATTTTATCTCTTTACCAAAAGCCATTACTTCTGGAGTAGCCAATTGTTTCAGTTCAAGTAAGAACCTTGGTACAATGATAACCAAATGATTTTGAGCAAACAATCAGCTGTCAACGGTTTTGATTTGTCTTTACCAGAAGCCGTTTGCTTCTGGACTAGCCAACTCTTAGATAAATTATCAACATTATCTTTGGTGAGCTGATTATCAATTATGGTTTTTCACTGCCTTTACCCCAAGCCATAACCTTGCGGGCTAGCCAACTCTTAACTTTTAAAGATATGGTGAGTCGAATACCATACAATTTTCGGCAAATTGCAAGCCATCAACGGATTTGAGATATCTTTACCAAGAGCCGTTTGCTCCTGGATTAGCCAATCCTTATGTGGGTTAGACATGGCGGACTGATAACCATTTATTGCGTTCTAAGTGAGAAAAAAAAAAATTTAAAATTTTGGCTAAAATGGGGGTACTAGATGGTACATTTGATCAAATTCGCTAGAATTCCCCCCCACACTTAGAACTGAATATTGCCCTCAATATTCAAAGTACCGGCTGTTAAACCAACACTTAGAACGTGAAAGGGAAATACTAATAGCCATTATTTTATATACACACTTTTTTTTTTTTTTTTTTTTTTTTTTTTTTTTTTTTTTTTTTGACTGTACATATATACAACATGTGGGGCATCTCCCCCACACTAGGGTGAGACATGGGTGAAAACCCATATTTTGCTACTGTTTTTATTAACCGAGTCGCTAGCTTGACTCGACCCCGAATTCATTGGTTCATGGGGAAGCAAGTGGAACAAAAATTCTCCATCGGATTTTCGTTCAAGATGTTTGGAAAAACACTGAAGTACTGGAAAGTTCCACTCCGATGAGATATACAGAGAGATACCCGGCTTACAAATGATAAATGAAAATGCCGGGATCAAAGATAGTGTCTTCATTCCCTAAGGAGTGAAGAACAGGAGAAGTCACCGTGTAGGTGAAGAAAAGAAAGAAAGTCATGATAAAAATCATGACTAACTCATCATCATAAGAAGGAGAATTCATGCTTTCAGTATCATGAATCTCATCATTTAAGCTCAGATGATCAAGACATATTCTGGGTGGGAGGGATGGGATTTTGATAACAATCAAATTCTCAGTGTTGAGAACATCTCCCTCCGGAACACAGAGATTTTCTTTGTCAAGATCAAAGTAAAAGTTATCATACTCCGGCAGAGATATGATATGAGTGAGTTCACTGGAGAACTCCTCAAAGGTGAATGAATCAATATCGGGGAGAGAATTATGAGAATGAGAATGAGAAGTGGTATTGCCACTAATTTTCTCTCCCAATTGATCAAAACAGAAGGCTTCCCTTTCCGGAATAGAATCATCGGAAAATATGTCACTATCCTTTATGGGGATAGGAGATGAAATGGGTTTTTCTTTGAAAGCCTCGATTTTAGAAATGAGAAGATTGACATTCAATAATGTTGCTCGAAGAGCTTCATCTTTGATTTCAGTGTCAATTTCATCATTCTTTTCTTCTAAGCTGACTGGCTCAGAAGGAAAATCCTCCATATAAATGATGTCTCCACATGATAAAGTATCATCATTAGTGGAATCGGAGAACATCTCAATATGATCTTTTGAAAAATCAAAAGGAGGAGGAATATCACACATTTGATCAAAAGTTCCCCGTGACTCACTTGGGATTGAGACAAGGTTCTCAACACTAGACTTTATGAATTCGTCCGATTCCTTTTCAGGAACTGTGTTAAGATGCTCATCTCCCATGCTTAGAGAGTTAGTGGGAACCTCGGGTGTGATAACAACAGACTGAGTTTCAACTGATGAACTTGATGAATCATCATCAAAGATATCTTCATCATCACTGTCATCAGGAATGAAACGAAATTGAGAGCTAGATCTGGCTGCTTTTTCTTTTGCAATTGATTCCTTAATAGATTTTTCAAATGCATCTTGGGAATTTATTTTAGCAGCCCGCTCTTCAGCTAACAATTCTGCCATGGATTTCTCATGTGAATTTTCTTGGGCATTATTAACAGCCGAATTATTAAGTGTATCCACAAAATTTTTAAGTTTTTGTAATACATCTTCGAAAGATTCATCAAGAGGTGATGACTGAGGTTGAATCATTTGATACTGTGGAAGTTGGTCCTGATAAGAATGATCAAAATTGTCACAAGGGCCATGCTCATAGACAAGCGGGGTCCTCGTTTGACAATCGGATTCATAATGTGGACCACCACAGTACTCACAACAATACATTTGCTGTGACTGATTCGGCGAATCATAAGGATATTGGTCATAGACAAACCCGTTTCCCGGATTCACAATGCTACAACCATGGCAATTTCCACCATTAGGAGGTCCCCCACACTGTTCACAACCATAGTTGTAAGATGAAGACATTTGGGGCTGTGGAGAGTAGTCGGAGAAATTTGGCGGTTCATTGAAAGAATTTGGATTATAAGTAATTGAATCCCTTGAACCGCAAAACAAACAACTTCCGTCTCGAATATCATTACCACATTGTTCACATGTACACCAACGACATGGCAAACCGAAAAGCGGCTCACCACAACCGACACAAGGAATAAAATCCGGAGGTGGGACAAGTGGTGTGCTCTGAGAGCTAGGAATTTCCACCACTTCCGTTATGGTCTCTGGTTTTTGTTTTTGAATAACGTGAAGATTGGGCAAGTCGTTCTTTTTAGTCACTGTTCTAAGTTCTGTACGTTTGCTTGACAAACTTTTAACCGTAAATTGTGAAAGGTCTGGATTAATTCTTGACTGTTTGCCATTAATAGCATGTATCTTGGGCTGTGAAGGGCAGTCGGAAGAACTTTGAGAATCATTGATGGAATTAAGCTCTCTTTCGAGGGCTAAATCACACCAATAACAAGATCCGTTAGGCGCATCATTTCCACACTTCTCACACGAACACTTGGAACAACGAAGATTATCACCCACTGGACCTCTACAACGAAAGCAGCAATAGCCCAGTGACGACATAGAAGAAAGGTATAAGAAGTTTAGAATCAAAATGGATAGAGGGTAAAGGGATAAAGAATCAAAAAGGGTAAGAGGGTAAAGATGAATATTTTTGGGTTTTTGGTTTTTTCAAAATTTTTTTTTTCAACAAGATCAAAGCACAACACAAGGAACTTAAACCTTAAATCAACCAGCGTACGGTAGCTCTCTGACTGACAAACGCACAGAGTGGCGGAGAAGCAAAGGTGGGCAATTAATGCTCCTTAAAAACCCGCTTCTTTCAGTCCGACAATTTAATGTCAGACTATCCTAGAACCTCCGTTAGAGTTTGTTTATCAATCAAAGGTGAGCCGAATTCGCAAGTGACACAAAGGCAAGTTTTAATCTTAGGTTTGGGAACTTATTATGGTTGTACCCCCAGTTAGGTAGTACTCAGTCTTGGTTCTCGATGGTAATTTTTTATTGTTATTTATTATTAACAAAGAAAAAGGAATTTATTTTTGGTGTTTTTTATTTTTTATATGATAATATTAATAATAATATATATAGAAAAGAAAAGAAAAATATTTTTGTATTTTATATGGTTTTTGGGAAATAGGAACTTCTGATAGAAGGGTCTCAGATCACTAATCGCTAAAACTTACACAACTGTCGCAGCACACCTCCCCGGCAGCGGCGCCAAAATTTGATCCGTCCCAAACCGGCTATCTTTTATTTCTCTATCACACAAGTCAACCACTTGTGAATGGTCAACCGTAATAAATGATAAAAGGCAAACAGTCTCAGAACGAATGCTCGTGTGTAGTGTGAACCAGGCAAGTGATCACCTGGGTCGTTTCCCAACGAGGTGTGAATGGAAAACTGTGAAAAGTTTTGGATTAAAGTGACTGATGATTGCGATATTGCTTGTTTAATCTAAAAACGCGAAACGGAAATCTAAAAACGAGCCGTATATATATATATATATTTTTTATTATTCCATTTCACTTTATTTTGATAAAGTACTTAATTATAAGCACTTTTTATAAAAGACAATATTTTTGAAAACTTGAAATAAGCACAGAAAAAAGCAGATTAAAGCAGCCGCTTACGAAAACGGGCTAAAAACTAAGATATTAGGAAATCTAATCTTACAGGTGCAAAATTATTTTTCTTAAATCCTAAATAATAAAAGAAAATTTTAGAAAAAAGATTTATATTTTTCTGACTTTTATATTTTTTATTATGAATTAAAAACTATTAAAAATAATAAAAGGGTTTAAAAATAGCAAACGACTTAGGAAAAATCTGAAAAATTCAAGGTAAATACTATATGATAGCAGAATACTAAAAAAAATATAAAAAGTTAAATAAGCCCACTAATAAGCTGGATGGGCTAAATAAGCAGTTGGGAAATAAGCTAAAAATAAGCAAATAAGCACTAGAACGCACCAAAAGCTCAAGTATAGTGTAATATACTAAAACAAACTCAATTCAACTGAAAAACCTCAGATATGCCCTGGCCGTCAGCCAATTCGAGTAATGAGAAGTTTGCATAAAAGAAGCCTAATGTACCTACTTCTAGCTTAATTTTAAGCACTGTAATAAGCTGAAAAGTGGGAATTTATGGGGCAAAAGCTTGCTAGTACTATAAGCTATCCAAATCACCAAGAATCAGGCAATCAACATAAGATCATAAGCAGAAACTAAGCTGAGAAAATGGGTGATTGGGACTGCAGTTGAAGCCTAGATCAGCAACTAATCAGCACTGGGTCTGCTGTGATGGTTTTGACTTTTGCAGTTTTCTATATTTTGACTATGGTGAGATTTAAAGCTAATTTACTGATTAAACATGCAATGATAAGATGTAATAAGACTTACTTAAGCTATATTAACAACTAATGAAAGGATTTGAGTGAGTATGTAACTTATAATTCTAACAGTGAAGGATAACAAGAATTTAAAAGTGATTTTTGACTTTTTTACTAATGAGCTACTGATTTATTGACCTGAATGAGCTATATGTATCTAATGCAACATATATTAACCAATTCTAACAACCAAATCCTACTAGAACACAGCTAAACAATCAAATCCAAACACCCCTTATGAACTACCTGTTTTTGATTTTTCAAGGTTTTAAGTGATTAAAAGCTATTTTATAGATGCAGGCTAATAATATAAGCTAAATGAACTGTTTAAAAGCTAAATTGATAAGTAGTTAAGCACTAATTTAAGCTAAAGTTGATTATACTAAATTGACTGATGAAAATGTTAAATGAATAATGATGAGCATCAAACAGAGGTGATCAAGTAACTATGCAATATAAAAGCTAAATAAGATCAAATAAACAATAAAACTCAGAACAAGTACTAGTATAAGCAACAACTAAGAAATAAGCAGTAATGAAATAGTGAACTAAGAATGGAAATGAGACTCACAATTGCCTTGTGCTCAAACAATGGTACCACAATCAATCACAACACAATCCTAAAACTCCCCATGGATCTCTAATCCCAAGGCCATCCACCATTCAACCTGCTCCACTTTGTTCTTTCTTGCAAACTAATCTCTTGATTGTTTCTTTTTGTATTTTTGAGTTTTCTTGATTTTCAACTCTAAACTAGACTGGATGCTATGAAAGCTTTAAAAAGCTTATGAATGAGCTTAATTAAGCTTAAACAACCACTAAATAACAACTTTTAACAAGATTGAACTGAACCGAAATTTTAAGTAAAATTGCATAATACTGAAATTTAACAAGGAAAACTTGAATTGATACTTGAAATGAGTTTAGAACACACTTAATAGAACATTTGCGAACTAAAAATTACACTGGAAATTAAAGATACATAAATCGACAATAAAGTAAAATTACACTAAATATGGTCTAAAACTGGTGACCCCGTTTTCTTCAGTCTTCTTTCTCTTTTATATCACTCCAAACCTTCCTTTGACTCTTCCGAACATTTCCCATCCGCTGGATAAGCATGAATAAATCTGGTTCATTGATCCTCTTTTTGGCGGGAAACCCACTTGGGTGGGTTTTATCTATATGCGCACAAGTGGGTTAGTGGATAGTAGCTAAGGAGGGGGAAAGTTGGCGTGTTGGCAGAGAAAATCGGGTGAGAGTGGTTGTGGTGTCAGGAGTGGTATCCTGGTTTTGAAATGGCGGGATAGGGCGAAGAAGATGGTATTGTGGGTTTGACCGAATGGGTGGTTTAGTGAAATAAAAACAGGATAAGGTTATTTGTTTTATTTATGGCTTTGGTGTTGGGCTTAGGATAAGTGGGCTTGTGGTTAGGATTGGGGTTATTGGTTTAGGATAGAAAGGGTTAAAGGGTTGGGTTGGATATTATTTTGGGTCCGGTTGGGTTTGTTGCTTATTAACACAAAGACCACTTTTGCAATTCCACCAAACTAGAGGGACCAAAACTGTAATTTTCCAAAGTTTATCAAGGGACCAATTATGACAAGTTTAATTTACCAAAGGACCAAAAATAATAATTTTCCAATTAAAAACGTCCAGGGGTAATTTCTGTCAATCTCTGAAATCTCAGGGACTAAAGTTGCCATTTTGCAAAACTAAACTTTATGAGGCTAATTTTGACAACTTGTGAATCCCTGAGGGCCTTTTATGAAAAATTAACATGTTTTGAATAACTAGGGACTAGATTTGACAATTTATGAATAAAACACAGTCTAAATATTTTTCTGTCTTTTTGAGACTTTTCAAAGTGTTTTTGACTGTTTATGTGGGTTTAAACAAGGTAAATATATGTGTATTCAGACACATATCAAACACACAAAAACAGAAAATATGCAAAATAATACAATGAATGCAATTTAATCTAACATACAACACAGTTAGCAGTTAGATTAAAAATTAAAAAGAAAAACCTAATTAAAATACTAATCAAATTAACAGATAATAACAATTCACTCCCCGGCAACGGCGCCAAAAACTTGATGCGTGCGATGTGTCGTTGCGGTTTAGCAGTATTAATGCCTACTCAAGTTTTAAATTTATATTTAGCCGACTTATCAATAATACACACACTTAACGAGCAGTGTACCCGGTCAGTATGAATATAATGGTAAGTAGAGTGTCGATCACTAAGAGTGGAACGTATTATCTAGTTATTCTAATCAGTATTTTAATATACTAAGTTAGCTATACAACCTAATCTAACGCAAGGGGGTTCAGCCTGAGAGACTGGCACGATTTGGTTGCAATTAAATAATAAACTAAACCAATAGGCACGAATCAGCGAATAGCACACACGTACACAGATAAATACTTGAGACAATAAGAAGATCTGTCCTGATGATTAAGTAGATTGTCACTTGTTTTATTGATAGTTTTATATGAAGTGTATGTAGTTAATCCTTTCTCGTTGGTCCTATTCTTATCGGCGAGTAAACCCTTAATGATTACTTATGTCTAAAAGTTATTCCTAAGTGATCAATTTAGTAACAACCGTGGGAGCCACATTCTCTTCCGTAGTCAAATGCGCAGGCCACTAATAAACACAGAGGTTATCAATGCAATAAAACAAAACTACTTAATGAATTAAACACATGCAGCACCTTCTTACAGCTCTTGTATCTTCGTTCGGGTGTGTCTTGTGCTGCCTATTCGTCTGAATTCGGCCTTAGGTTTCTCTGGTCTTCGTACCTCGTATATAATATATGCTCTCCGAAATTCGTCTGGTCTTGGGGTATTTATAGTTTCTGTCTGAGGGTAAGATGCGGCGCATCTAGTAAGTAGATGCGGCGCATTGACTTAACTTCGCGTGGGGTCCAAGATTAATATATTCAGGAATATTCGTACACCGCCAGAAGATGCGGCGTACTCCATAAATAGATGCGGCGCATGTCCTCTTGTATCTTGGATCGTATCTGGTGAAATCTTGATAGTGATGCGCCGTATGTAATAAGTGAGATGCGGCGCATCTGGAGCAGATTTGTCTTGATCTTGTACATTTCAGTAGACTCTTAACTTCTTGCTTGTTTTGCTCCATAATTAGTCTAAAATCGCCAAGTTTCACCAAATGCTTGTTTTTACCTGAGAATTACAAAAGTAAACGATTAAGTATCAATTCTCATAGTAATATTAATAAAACAAGTCAAATTAATAGGATAAATGATAGTAATTAAAATGTACTTATTTGAGTTCATCAATAGGATTCCAACTAAGAAGGTTGATAAGACTCCATATGAAGTATGGACTGGAAAAGCTCCCAACTTTTCTTACTTAAAGGTCTGGGGTTGTGAGGCATTTGTTAAACGTGACTCACTTGATAAACTCCAACAAAGATCTGTTAAGTGTATCTTCGTAGGATACCCTAAGGAAACGAAGGGTTACTACTTTTACTTCCCACCTAAAAATAAGGTCATCGTGGCTAGGTACGGTGAATTTCTTGAGGATAATCTAATATCTCAAGAATTTAGTGGGAGAGTGTATGATCTAGAAAATGATCATGAAGATACGTCACCTTCTGAAGGCACTAACACACTTCCTGTGGAACCTGAAAGTTTAGGTCCTCCACCTGAAGTAGAAGTGGTACCCATCCGTAGATCTTCAAGATCTACAAAGGCTCCTGACCGTCTATGTTTAAACATAGAGGATGAGGAATCTACACTATTGGATCACATTGATGAGCCAACTAGTTATAAGGCTGCCATTAATAGTCCTGAAAAAGACAAATGGCAAGTAGCCATGGATGGGGAAATGCAATCCATGAAAGACAATAAAGTCTGGATTGAAGTAGACCTTCCACCCAATGCTAAGGTAGTTGGGTGTAAGTGGCTCTTCAAGAAAAAGACAGACATGGATGGCAACGTACACACCTACAAAGCTCGTTTGGTGGCCAAGGGCTTTACCCAAACATATGGTGTTGACTATGAGGAGACATTTTCTCCTGTGGCCGACATTAGAGCTATTAGGATTCTTATAGCCATAGCTGCCTACTATGACTATGAGATTTGGCAAATGGATGTCAAAACCGCCTTTCTGAATGGTCGCCTAGATGAAGATATCTATATGGCGCAACCTGAGGGGTTTGTGAATCCACAATTTCCTGAGCGTGTATGCAAACTTCAAAGATCCATTTATGGATTGAAGCAAGCATCCAGGCAATGGAATAAGAAATTTGATGAGGAAATCAAGAAGTTTGGATTTACTCAAAATTTCGATGAGCCATGTGTATACCACAAAGTTAGTGGGAGTAACACTACTTTTCTTGTCCTATATGTCGATGACATATTGATCATGGGAAGTCATATACCAAGCCTTAATGAAGTTAAGGATTATCTTGGTAGTTGCTTTGCCATGAAGGATTTAGGAGAAGCAGCTTACATCCTTGGAATCAAGATCTATCGTGACAGATCTAAACGGTTAATCGGATTAAGCCAAAGTGCTTACATGGATAAAATATTGAAAAGATTCAATATGCAAAATTCCAAGAAGGGATATTTGCCCATGCAAGTTGAACACGGCTTATGCAGCGAAATGTGTGCATCTGATAACGCTTAAATCTAACATGTTTTTAGGTGCGTTATTGCTAGTTTTGCGCATTATATTTGGTTATATTTGCATGTATTTGTTGCTAAATGATGAAAAAGTGTGTATGCAAGTAAATATAGCCAAGTACAGGAAAAATGGAGGAAAACACGAAGAAATGAAGAGATTATGCACATAAGGGGAATTACGAGAAAGAAACCACTTGATACTTCAAAGAATTGATGAGACCAAGACTTCTATGCTTAATGTATCAAGAAAAGATCAAGTTTTATGAAGGAAATCAATGGTACAGCGAAGGATCAAGCAAGTAACGAGAAATGAATAAAAGAAAACAAAAGTGTACGGCAGGAACATCCATCCGATCGGACGCCGCCCGCATCCGATTCGGATGGAGTGAAGTTAGAAAACACCGAGAGCTCCAACCGATCGGTTGGAGCCAAATACCGATCGGTTGGCCAAAACTGAAGTTACAAAATTGCATTAAATGATGAATTTAAGCCCCATAATCATTGAGGCTTATCATTTCTCAGCTGATTAATTCATATGGACGTTTTTACTTGGATAAGAAGGGTTTCCTCACTTATTTAAGGAACCCTTGGTTAATTTGCAAAGAGAGTTCTTTTGGGGAAGTGACATAACCTAAGAAAGCTACACCACTATTATTATTATTGCCCAAAAGCTTGGAGTTGCTGTGAAAACGTCCAGGAGATCTTGAGTTCGAGTCTCAAGAGTTGCGTCCGTGTGTGGAGTTGTTTACTTGTGATAATAGGCGATTGGAGGAGTGTGGATTGCTATAGTTCCACAATTCTAGTTCTTGTAATTCCTTGATAGGTATTTCTTGTTGAGATATCATGAACTATTTTTACTTTTACTATATGATGAATGAAAGTTTGGTTAATTATGTGTGTTTGGTTATGATTGTTATGGAGTAATTTAGTTATACTTGTGTGTGGATGATGTGACAATTGTTGGAGTAATCTTATCATTGTGATGCATGAAAACATATCTTGTTTTATGAGTTTGTTGAGATAAAATCTAGTCTTGCTTAATTGGTTGGTAAAAACATTTTCAAAGATTCAAAAGGCCGAAAGGAGTTTTCTTTATGTTTTTATTCCAAAAAGTTAGTGCACGAATTAGTATGGATTGTGGTGTGTGACAAGCAACACCTTTACTCATTAAAATGGATTTGGAAACGATTTCATCACGAAAAAGGCCGAAAGGATTCGTAGGAATTCTTGAGATAAGACATGCTTTCAAACAACACAAAGGGCTTAATAGAATTATCGTAGTAGTTAATAATGGCCGAAAGGAGTTAACTATGAGATTGAATTCTTAGATATGATTTCTCATGATAAAAACCATTGATTGTGAATCATTCATTTTAAGTTGTGCATCATTACAAGTATCACCCAACTTGATTGGTTACTCTAAACAATTGTCATGGATCCTACACACAAGTATATTTGTTTTTGATTGATTGAACCTTGCTTGTTTATTTTTTTTATTTTTTGCTTCAAATTGGATTGACACTCCATTTTGCTAAAACTTATTTACTAAACCTAAACCCCAATTCCCTTGGGACGATCTCGACTTACCCACCTTTACTACCACGGACGAGTATACTTGCTCGTATGTGTGATTAGAGAATTGGATAAATCGTGTTTATAAATTTTAAAACTTGAACACAAGACACGCACATCAAGTTTTTGGCGCCGCTGCCGGGGAATTGTTAAGATTTTCTTGGTAGTTGGGCTTAGTAGTCTTAAGTTTTTTTTTTAGAAAGCTAAAACAGTTAGAAAAAAAAAAAGTTTGGTTCGGACCAGCCGAATCGGATGGATTTCCATCCGATCGGTTGGTGGTCTCGTTAATATTAATATATTTTTTTTTTTGTTAAGTAATTTTTGTTATTTTTCAGTTTTAATGAGTTATTAATGTTATGTTTAATTAGTATAGTAATTAGATTAATTAATTAGGGTATTAGAGAGTTTTTTTTTATATTTGATGTTAGTTAATTTATTTAATTTTAATGTTTGGTAGTTTTAAAGTTTTTATTGAATGAGTAATAAGTAGTTTTTATGGTCATTAGTTCATTAGTTAAAAAGTTAATCACATAGTTTAATGCTTAATAAGTAATTGTAGGATTATGTTAATTAGTTTTAGTTTTTAGTTATTTCTTCTTTCTAGTTTTTTTTAATATAAAAAAAAAAAAAAAAATTTTTTTTTTTTTTTTTCGATCTAACCGATCGGAGGCCGCCCGCATCCGATTCGGTTGGTGAGATTTCGTCTTTTGCAGTTTACCCATCCGATCGGATGGAAGGTGATACCGATCGGATGGTTGCCTCGGTAAAAGTTTTTATGATTTTTTATTTTTAGTTGTTTTCATGTTTTGATGATTTGAGGTTGTTTGTTAGCTTATGTTTGATTGATATTTTGATAAGGTTCGATTATAACTAACCCTCACGCTAATAGTTTGGAATTTTTGTTTTGTGGTTATGTTATGATAGTGTTTAAGTAGAATGGAGAGTCTGAGCAATGTTTCGGAGTACTTGAGAAATTTGGAAGAGATGTTGAGAGATTCAGGAAATTCGTTGGAGAAATTGGAAAGCATTTTGGATGAAGCTAAGATTGGTTTAGAAAGGAAAGAAGAAGTTGGCGAAAGCAGTGTTTGTTTACCTAAGAAGAGAGTAGTTGTGTTTACACAAGCACCACCTAAAGAGTTTGATGTACCATGTATGAGGTATGCTACACCATGTGGTGTGGAAGGAGTTAAAGCTTGGGATGCTCAACTTAATATGGAATATGGTGAAAATTACATTACGGAAGAAATGCTTGGTAAGCTTGGCTTTGTTAGGCTTGATTATGAAAGTTATGGTAGGAAGATAGTGAGAGATGTGAAAGTTAATATTCATGGTCATGTTTTCAAGATTGATTTTGTTGTGTTGGAATATGGAAATGTGGATGAACCGGAAGTTATGTTTGGTAGAAATTTCATGGTGAAAACTAAATGTAGGGTTGATTTTGCTATGGGAGAGATGAGAATTGATGTTGATGATGATATGGTAGAGAAGAAGGAAGGAAAAGGAGAGATTGTTAAAATGGGAAAGGCTAATCGCAAGAAAACACCACTTAACAAACTTACCCAACCCTCCACCCCTAAAAATGAGGCTAGTTCATCTAGTTCATCGCCCAAATCACCTCAAGAAGTAAAACCATTGACTAAAGAACAAAAGGAAGCTGTTTTGGAGAACTTGGAAATGAAATTTAAGGAGCTTATGGAAGAGAAGCCGGTTATAGAAGTGTTGAACAATTACATGGTTTATCGTAAGAAGTTAGATGCGGTTACGATGGCAACAGCTAGGCTAGAAGATAAGAATTTTGATGAGTTTGCAAGGGAAAGGATAGTTGAAAATGGATTGCCTAAGAAAGAGAGTGATCCGGGAAATTTTGTGTTACCAGTTAAGGTGAATGGAACCGATGCAATGTATGCATTGGCCGATACAGGAGCAAGTGTGAATGTGATGCCATACCCGTTGTACAAAAGATTAGGACTTGGTAATCCTCAACCAAATCAATATAATCTTACAATGGCGGACAATTCAAGAGCAAAAGCAATGGGAGAAGTGAAGAATGTTAGAGTGCAAGTAGGATATCAAGCTTTCTTAGCCGATTTTCTTGTACTTAATATCCCGGAAGATAAGGAGTTACCTTTGTTGTTAGGGAGAACGTTTTTGAGAACTTGTGGAGCTATTATAGATATGGGTAGAGGTACTATGACTATTAGTGATGGAATCTTGAAGCATACCTATTATCCAAAACCTAGAGGCAAGATTATTAAGGAAGTGCATGAAGAAGAAGAAGAAGAAGAAGACCATTTAGGTTGTTTTGAAGTTGGTAGAGATGAAGAGGGAAGACCTAAATATGGGCCGATTGTCCCTAGTTACTTTGGTATTAAAGATGAGTTGGAGAGAGCATTAGCTATGGAGGTTTTCTATAATCCATTCAAGAATATTTTTGTGTTCCATAAATTGACAGATTTTCTTGGATCTTTACCGGTTCAATTGAAGAATTTGGAATGGGTATCAGAAGGAGCTAGTGTTTACAAGAAAGAAGAAGGTGATGGAGAATGGCATGTGAAGTTTGATGTAGTTTGTCCGGATGGAAGAAATTTTGCAAGGAAGTTTAAAACTCAAGTGACTAATCGAAAGTTATCCGGTAAATTTCAAAGTGAAGACATCTTGAAGCATGAGTATTTTGAAGGTTGAAAGTTGAAGAGCAAGAGTTGAAGAATAAAGCACAAGGCTTGTGCTAATGTTTGTTTTGTTTATTTTTAATGCAATTTTTATGGTAGTTTAATGTTTTGCATTTAAGTTTGATTTAAGTTTAAGACCTTTTGGTTATCTTATGGTTTTATTAAGTTTTTAATCTATAGAGTTAAGTTTTGTTTTTAGAAGTTGCAGAGATAGTTTGGATAACAAGTTGGAAGAATAAGTATGTGTTGGTGGTATTTTTACTTAAAGAGAAGTCTTAAAGGGAGTCAAATACTTTTCATTTGTTCTTACAAAAGTCAAGGTATTGAAGAGAGAAAGAAAAAGTGAAGCTTTGCAAAAATTCAATCCGAATCGGTTGGATGAAATACTGATCGGATGGATTAAAGTATATATACCCAAGATTTCAAAAATCACAAGAAAACACACACACTCATTCCACCATACTTGGGGTTCATTAATTCGACCATTAGGAGAATTTTAAGAGTTGCAGAAGAGTTGAAGGATCATCAATGGCACCAAAACAAGTAAGTAACATCATTAATTTGTGTCAATTAGGTTTTAATTCGAGTTGATTGAATTAGGTCAAAATTTAGGCGTTTTTGATATAGTTCGAATTAAGGCATGATTTTTCTGGAATAGATGGGAAAATGATTGAGGAAATCAAAGTAAAAAGAATTAGATGGATTGATTAAGTTTTGAGGAAGAATGAATTAATTGATTTTTTGGATCAAAAGAGTCAAAACTTTGAATCGATTCTGGGTAGAAATTAGTGATTTCCAGATGTTGTTTGGATGTTGATTATTGTTCCTAGGATGATGCATTGTGGATTAGAACATCAATAAGGTTCGATTTTGAATATGTTCATAGTTCTTAAGATTGATTATGCGAGAATGTTATGGATATTAATCGGAGATAAGTGGGATGTGTAGAGACCATAATGAGTGATGAAATGCAGGATAAGGAAGAGTGGAATTAGTTAGGATTGAGTTTGGAGTCGGAAAATTTTTGTTTTGAATACAGTGAGTCCAACCGATTCGGTTGCGAATTGCTACCGATCGGCTGGACAAGGTCACAAATCCATCCGATCGGATGGAGAGAGATACCGATCGGATGGAGCTCTCGGTAAAACTTTTTGAAGATTTTCAAATCGAATATTTTGGACTTCTTAATCATCTAACTTTGTTCCTTATACTCTTATACTAACAAATAATCATGATTTCTACAGAGATTTCTTGCAGGAGGATCGAGTTCATCACGTGAAGTTAGTAATCCAATTGTGCAAAAGTTTGTGAATAGGAATAACAAAGAGAAGGTTAAATATACTTTGATTACAGAGCGTAACGAGAATTTGAAGTTCAGTGGTTTAAGCAGCGAGGAGAGGCACGCTTTTCGTGAGCGTCTATCGAAGTTACAAGGTAGAAAAATCGCTAAACCAAGGTTAGTTGATTGGAGTTTATTTCATGAATATGGATGTGAGATGGAGTTAAGGAATTTGATGAGAATGACGTATGTATATGAAGGAGATGGTGATAGTTTTGATGATTTTTCGTGGGAGAATGCGTTTAGTATTCACGAGAATGTGAACCGTGAATGGTGTTTGGAGTTTTTCTCTACATTTTACTTTGAGAGGAAGATGGTGGATCTTATAAATGACAAATGCATTTGGTTTAGGCTTTGTGGTAGAGATCATGAGTTTACTTTGCCGGAGTTTGCCGTTGTTCTTGGCTTGTACGAGCCAAATGAGATCAAGGATCGTTTGTTTGGATCACATTTTGTGAGATTGGTAAGGAGGCATAATGATTATGCCGGGTTGGCTGAGTATTGGAACAGTGTTGGTGACCCAACTTGTACTAGAAGGAATTCATCAAAGCTAAGGAATCTGTTGTTGAGAATTTTACAAAAATTAATAGCTTGGAGTGTTTTGCATAGGACGGGGAGCCGTGATAAATGCAATCAGCCGGATCTTTGGGTTATGAAGCTGTTAGAGGAGAAGAATGGGAATGCGGCTTGGATTATAGCCGAATATCTTTCAAGGAGAGCACCGGGAATCAAGGATAATAGTGCAATTTGTGGAGGTCACTATGTGACCAAGTTGGCTAAAAGATTGGGCTATTATGTGGACTCAGAGTTAGCAAAGTGTTCAGAGATGTTGAATTGTGAGACGTGGGATGATAAAAGTTTTAACACAGCCTTGAATAGGAAGACAAGAGAGTTGGGAGCTTGGATTGAACCTCATGGAGCACCACAGCCATCTTACCAACGACAACCATATCAACCACCACCTCCTGTTGGGAATATTCATACCCCGGGCAGTTTTGACTCGGGATGGGGAGATTGGAACCGTGAGCTAAATGAGATTGAGAAAAGAGACGTGTGGAGAGATTCAATGATGATGAGGCAAAATTACAACTATGATTATTCAATGCCGATGCTTCAACATGTGGCTCAACAAGCCGCTTATGAGGTACCTCCTTACAACCCACCAAATGTGCCACCCTACCCATTGGAGTATGATCCGTATCCTGGCCAATACCCTTACCCATATCCTGGGTACGCACCATTTCCTGAACCAGTGCCAGTGTATGGTAGAGTTCCTAATGTTGGGAGTTCAAGCTTTGATGTGGGAGGTTCTTCAAGAGGTGTTGGAGAGAAGAGACAAAGGTTTACAATTTTTGAGGGTGATGAGAATTATGAAGATGAAGAAAGTGAAGATGAGAGGATTGATCCAGACATGGATTATGAGTGATCAATGATGGTTTATGAGTATGGTTTCAAAACAATGATGGTTGAACTATTTTTATTATTTTCTATTTTAAAACTTTAACTCTTGTAGGAATTTATTTGTTTTGATTTTGGTTTGTTTGGATTATGTTTATTTCTATGTTTGTCTGGTTTATTGTTTTTTTTTTTTGGTATTTTGTTTGTTTGTTTCGAGCATAGTATGCAGTATCTGCAGGGGGAGAATTGACGGAAGCTTAGTGTTGATCAATTTTGGAAATTGGAAGAATTCACGAGATTACTTGTGATCAACTAGGCTAATGCTAATTTTTTCCGGGTAGTTTTTCTATTTTTCTTTCCATTTCCTTTACTTTGAAGTTCGTTTTATTACATTGAGGACAATGCAAAACTTAAGTGTGGGGGAGGGAAGTAAATAGGAAAGTTTTTTTTTAAAATTTTTGTTTTTGGATTTCAAGGACTAGAATTTGTGAATTTATTCGCCTTTGATTTTTCTAGTTGATAGATAAAATTGATTCAATGGTAAAATATAAGGTTATTTTTTTTAAAAAAAAAAAAAAAAATTTTTTTTTGGAATGTAGTCAAGTTTTGAGAGTTTTTGGTAGCTATTGCTAAGTACACATTTTACCACCACTTTAAATTGTGAGGATTCATGCCTTATATTTCGTATGAGTGTGCCGGTGATTATGTCAATTCTAGAACTTGTACTTGTTATGCATTACGGTTAAAATTACTTTCAAGTAATAAAATATATTCAAATGATAAGAGGCAAATTAGGATTTTCACCAAATGGCCTTCCGTTTACAATACATTTTTGCTAACCACATCGGTTAGTTGTCCTTAGTAATTGGAACCCATTTGTTAGCATTATATGCTAGATACCCTTAGTTACACCCTTTTGAGCCTATCTTTTCTTTTGATTTAACTAGAAAATTATTACACCTTACACCTTAGACTTTCCCGAATCAAGTCCAAATGAAGTTCGAAACGATTTATTTTTGATGATTGCATGATTGACCACACCTTGTATGTGTACATGTTGTTCCAATGAAGAAGGAGGTCGCTACTCTTATTTATATTTTTTTGTAGCGTGTGCTCATCCAAAGTAAAAAAAAAAAAAAAAAAAAAAAAAAAAAAAAAAAAAAAAAAAAAAAAAAGAGCCAATGAGCTATGTATGTGTGGAAATAAGATATTCAAAGAGTTATTATGGAAGATGAAGTTTATATGAAGTGCGGAATAATGATCGAAGAAGTTTGGTGAGTAATCATTTGTGATGTAAAGAGTTAGGATTGAATTTGGGCTTGATTTTTTGTTTTTTTTAGAACCAAATCAAATTCCCATGCCTTATCCTACCTTTTCTTTGACTTTGTGAAATTATTAAGTGTATGGACATGTAGTAACCATCCGATTTCTTGAGGAATTAACTAACGTTGTTAGCGATCTAGGGAGTATTTTGGCGACCATCCGTTATGCAAGTAACGTCGTTAGCGAACCAAGGTACAATCTAGTGACCATCCGTTATTTGATGATGCAAGAATTCGTTGTTAGGAAGCTATTATGTTTTGCATGAGATAGCGGCGCATTAGTCTTTTATATCCCTTTAAGCCTTAAACCCGAAGAAAAGACCTCTTTGATGTTTTATTTTGTTGTTTTGATACAAGTACAAGCTTATGGTAAGAGACATGAATCGCGCCTGGGCAATTGAGTGATATACAATCAAATCTACTATCGAGAGTTGTGTGAATTTAAAATTTCCTTTGTGAGGTACTTGGTGATGTTAACTAAACTCAATTTAATTTGCTTACGTTTCAAGGATTTTTTTTTATGAACATAATGAAAATGCCATTGAGTTCAGTTTTTCTAAAAATTAGACTTGCTCGAGGGCGAGCAAAACTCAAGTGTGGGGGATTTGATAACGCTTAAATCTAACATGTTTTTAGGTGCGTTATTGCTAGTTTTGTGCATTATATTTGGTTATATTTGCATGTATTTGTTGCTAAATGATGAAAAAGTGTGTATGCAAGTAAATATAGCCAAGTACAGGAAAAATGGAGGAAAACACGAAGAAATGAAGAGATTATGCACATAAGGGAATTACGAGAAAGAAACCACTTGATACTTCAAAGAATTGATGAGACCAAGACTTCTATGCTTAATGTATCAAGAAAAGATCAAGTTTTATGAAGGAAATCAATGGTACAGCGAAGGATCAAGCAAGTAACGAGAAATGAATAAAAGAAAACAAAAGTGTACGGCAGGAACATCCATCCGATCGGACGCCGCCCGCATCCGATTCGGATGGAGTGAAGTTAGAAAACACCGAGAGCTCCAACCGATCGGTTGGAGCCAAATACCGATCGGTTGGCCAAAACTGAAGTTACAAAATTGCATTAAATGATGAATTTAAGCCCCATAATCATTGAGGCTTATCATTTCTCAGCTGATTAATTCATATGGACGTTTTTACTTGGATAAGAAGGGTTTCCTCACTTATTTAAGGAACCCTTGGTTAATTTGCAAAGAGAGTTCTTTTGGGGAAGTGACATAACCTAAGAAAGCTACACCACTATTATTATTATTGCCCAAAAGCTTGGAGTTGCTGTGAAAACGTCCAGGAGATCTTGAGTTCGAGTCTCAAGAGTTGCGTCCGTGTGTGGAGTTGTTTACTTGTGATAATAGGCGATTGGAGGAGTGTGGATTGCTATAGTTCCACAATTCTAGTTCTTGTAATTCCTTGATAGGTATTTCTTGTTGAGATATCATGAACTATTTTTACTTTTACTATATGATGAATGAAAGTTTGGTTAATTATGTGTGTTTGGTTATGATTGTTATGGAGTAATTTAGTTATACTTGTGTGTGGATGATGTGACAATTGTTGGAGTAATCTTATCATTGTGATGCATGAAAACATATCTTGTTTTATGAGTTTGTTGAGATAAAATCTAGTCTTGCTTAATTGGTTGGTAAAAACATTTTCAAAGATTCAAAAGGCCGAAAGGAGTTTTCTTTATGTTTTTATTCCAAAAAGTTAGTGCACGAATTAGTATGGATTGTGGTGTGTGACAAGCAACACCTTTACTCATTAAAATGGATTTGGAAACGATTTCATCACGAAAAAGGCCGAAAGGATTCGTAGGAATTCTTGAGATAAGACATGCTTTCAAACAACACAAAGGGCTTAATAGAATTATCGTAGTAGTTAATAATGGCCGAAAGGAGTTAACTATGAGATTGAATTCTTAGATATGATTTCTCATGATAAAAACCATTGATTGTGAATCATTCATTTTAAGTTGTGCATCATTACAAGTATCACCCAACTTGATTGGTTACTCTAAACAATTGTCATGGATCCTACACACAAGTATATTTGTTTTTGATTGATTGAACCTTGCTTGTTTATTTTTTTATTTTTTGCTTCAAATTGGATTGACACTCCATTTTGCTAAAACTTATTTACTAAACCTAAACCCCAATTCCCTTGGGACGATCTCGACTTACCCACCTTTACTACCACGGACGAGTATACTTGCTCGTATGTGTGATTAGAGAATTGGATAAATCGTGTTTATAAATTTTAAAACTTGAACACAAGACACGCACATCAGCGAAATGTGTGCATCTACACCTGAAGAGGTGGCATACATGAAGAAAGTTCCGTATGCTTCGGCAGTAGGATCTATCATGTATGCAGTTAGATGTACAAGGCCAGATGTGGCGTTCGCTCAAAATTTGACCAGTCGTTATCAGCAGAATCCAGGGAAAGATCACTGGCATGCTGTTAAGAACATACTTAAGTATTTAAGGAATACTAAAGATATGTTTCTAGTTTTCAGGGGAAATCTAGACGCAGAATTGAATGTTACAGGTTTCTGCGATGCGTCCTTTCAGACTGATAAAGATGATACGAAGTCTCAGACGGGTTACATTTTTGTCATAAATGGAGGAGCTGTGGACTGGAAGAGTAAGAAGCAGAGTACAACGGCCATGTCTGCTACAGAAGCTGAGTACATTGCTGCATCGGAAGCAGCACAAGAAGCTGTTTGGATAAGGAAATTCATTAAGGATCTTGGAGTGATGCCTTCAATAGAATTACCTATAAATGTGTATTGCGACAACTCTGCTGCAATCACATTCGCCAATGAACCTGGAGTTATGAAAGGCGCCAGACACTTTAAAAGAAAGTATCACTATGTTCGAGAACAAGTCGATGATGGTGAAATAAGAGTACTCAAAGTTCACACAGATGACAATCTGGCTGATCCTTTCACGAAGGCATTACCTAAGGAGACGTTTAATCGTCATGCTCAGGGTATTGGTCTTCGTTTAGCAGATAGTTTCATGTAAATCTGTTGGATTAGTATTTCGATAGGGACGTGTAAACAATTATTATTTTAATGAAATAAAGTGCGGATAACGTTTATTATCATTATTAATATTTGTGTCATATATTTGCATGTTTAAATCCGTGAATAATTTATTTATTCTAAATAGTCTGTTGTCAATTAATAATATGGGAATATTATTGAACTAAGACAAATGTGAGGATTGGTAGAATGTACTGTAAGGTTGTGTTAGGAATATAAATATTCAGATGAAGGCTCGGTCACCCCGAGTATCTATTTAGCATTTACATAGCTCGTAGGCTTATTTATAGCAGTTTAGTACTATTAGTATTACTAGTATTATTAGTGTAGTTACATATATTTGTGGAGTGGGTCGGGGCTTTCCCCACTGTCAGCTCACTCCACAGCCCACTAGGGGCACAAGTATTAGGAACTATATATAGCCCTCTCCACACAAGGAGAGGGTTGGAGCTTTTCATTTTCTAATCTAATCTTTCTTTGTTTTTCTCTCAACTCTCTCTCTCTCTAAAAGCTTCCCATCTTCTTCTTCATTTTCTTCTCTAAATTCATCTAATATATCATCATCTAATCCAAGCTTACAAAAACAACAATTGGTATCAAGAGCCATGGCTAGGTTCTTTTGATTGTGCTTGGATTTGTGGTGTCCATTTTTCTTGTTTGTTATTTTTCTTTTTGGCTCGAATACTATTTCATGTTCTGGTATTGTTTTCTCGTTTGTATGTTTCATTAGTGTGGGCTTTAACTGCTAATGGGCCTTGACAATTACATGTCCATCTGAATTTGTGGTTTCTGGTTCGAACAAGTTAACTGTTTAAGGCTTGAACAACTCAAGAAAGCTTCTATTTACGGAGTTTTTAGTCAACAGTTTATAGTTTGTGTTTTTATCTCTTGAACTTTATATCATCACAAGTTCCTTAAAACTGCTTGCGTGCGGCTTGGGGAAATCATCACGAGTTGTTTTTCTGTTGTTTCTTGTGCATCTCAAAGTTCATGGTTAGATTGTTCTTGGTAGCGGGTTGTCATAGTTCTTGTCAGCGGTTTAAAATTTTTTTTGGTTGTATTCTAACTCAATTTGTAGCGGTTTTGTGGATCTTGAGACTGCAGTTTGGATTATAGCTCAAACCGGAAAGAAGACAAAAAATCTGATAGTGACTTACCAGTAGCGGTTTGACTATCGTTTGACTTACTGAGTAGCGGCTTATGACTGTAGCGGCTTGTAACAGTAGCGGTTTTGCTGTTTGACTTATTGACTAGCGGCTTGTCTCAGTTTTAATAATTCTATCTAGCGGGTTAATGATTCTTTCTTGGTCAAACATAAGTCAACGGACTCTTGTAGGATTAAACCCAAATCCAAACCATTTTTTATTCAACTGCTAAACCTGCTCTTTTCACAGCAACAACTGACTCACTACAACCACAATTATCAACTAATCCTGATTCGAAACTAATTCAAAATCAACGAAACTAAAAAGGAAACATAAACAACAACAAACTACAAGAACAACAAAATTCATTTTCTTTTATTCAAATCTAAACTACAACAACAAATCTACTCAAATCCTTTCACAACAACTGATTCAAACTCTCATCTAACCTTAACATCTCATCTAACTCACTCGATCTCATTTTAATTCCTTCTTCACTTCGATTGGATATAAACTGAAAACTGTAAGTACCTTACCCGAGACCCATCCTAGGATCTGGATCTTGAAGACTTCAAACGTATTCTTGACTCGGAGTGTCAAAAGGGTTAGCGTGGTTGTTCGAGCAGATAACAAGAAAAAGAAGAGGTGTCGAAGTTGCTCCTTGTTCTGTGCCTCTTGTGGTGAGCGAAAAGGGGATAAGTGGCTGCGTTGATTTGGGAGATTAGAGTTAGAAATGTGTTAGTGAAGAGAGGGATGGTAGGGTGATAGGATAAGAAGAGGGCGGTTAATACTTTTGTGTGGTTTTTTTTTTTTTTTTTTTTTTTTTTTTTTTTTTTTTTGGAGATTAGGTTTAAGTAAGGAATTAGTGTGTTTATAAATCATTTGGGTTAGAATTAATTAGGAGTGGATTGGGGCGTGAACCGGATCTCAATTGGGCCAGATTTTTCTTTGTATGTCGTGATATTGGGCTGAGGATAGTGATCACAAGGACGATTTCTTTTGGTTTGTCTGAACTAAATAGAGTTGTGATATTAGTCACAAAGACAAATTTATAGAGTGTGATAAATATTTGTTGTAAAATTTTGGACAAAGTTTGTGATCGTGCTTCGTTAAACCCGAGACTGTGAATTGATTTGGGTTGAGATATTTTCGGATTTGTAACGACGGGATCTATTCGGATTTCAAAACACGAGCGTTGTCTGAATTTCACTGTGACTTGTCTACCGCATCACTTTAACTCATTTCAACCAAACCAAATCATAATCATTACACACTCAAGTAACCATTATCATTTCACGGTTTATTCTTGATTTTTGTAAAATCCCGCGAAAGAATCTATTTCTCGGTTTAAATCTTAGAATTGTAAAATCCCGTGCACGTTTACATCATGTCCACTACTTCAGATTCTACCATATCTGAGGTACTCAAGTTGTACGACACATATGATAAACAAAAGATTTTCAGTGCTGTACAACAAATAAACGTGTGTGATTATGATGTTACTAATGTGGAATCTTCGAGCCCGAATTCGCAAGAGAGAGAATTACTTCAGTCACTAATGTCACCTAATGCAAAGGAAAGTTGCATTGAATGTTTTCGATTACTTCATTCACATCTCAAGGCTTTGTTTGAAAAATCTGAATACGTGATGGGTTACAGACGGGCTTTCACAACACTCTTTGGTCAAGGTGTTCATGATTTCACAGTCAAAATGACTCTTTATTTAGATCAACTTGAACAACAGCTTGACAAAGAAGAATTCTCAGAAGCAAGATCCAGAGCAGCTTTCAGTGTGATCAACAACCAACTCCAGATGTTCATTGATTCGCAATACACTGAAGAATATGACTATGACAGTCAAATGACAAAAGAGTGTTTTGCTACATACATTGGAACTGAGGTTGACGTGTTCAGAGTTACGTTACTACAACTTATGAGTAATGTTAAGGGGTTCATTGATGAAAGAGCACAACATATGGGAAACGGGACAGAGTCAGATAAGGATGATGATAACAGCTCAGGAGTTGATATATCACTGTGTGTGGATGCAGCTCTCAAACCAGAAAAACATCAAGTACTGTCTGCTGAGGTACATCTGTCTGATCAAGATAATGTTCTTTCTAATGAACAACAACATACTGATCAAATTAAACCTACTTATGACACATATCTGTTGGAAAAGACTGATAGCGATATTACCTCTGATTCAACAGATATGAGTCATAAGGGGGGAGAAATTGATCAGGATGGTGAACATGATGATACGTCAAGTTCTTTGCCTATAGCTGTGTTTTCCAAATCAAATGATATGGTTGAAAAGGATGTTTATAATGAACTTTCAAAAAGATTTTTACAACTTGAAAAACATTGTATTTCTCTTGAAATCTCAATGCAACAAAAGGAAGAAAGTTTGAAAACTAACCTACCATGTAAAAATCCGGAACTCCCTGAATTCCGTGAATTTTTTATAATAAACGATTTAAAAGCTCAGCTACAAGCCAAAAACTTAACGATCAATAACCTGAAAAGTCGTATTGTTGAGATGTGTGATATGTGTAATGAAGTTAAAGCTAAATATGATGTTGTTGCTACAAAAAATGTTGAATTAGAACATAAAGTGACTGAATTGCTTAAAGAAAATGAGAATTTGAGAATTCATTGCAAAGAATTGTGTGACTCTATCAAAGAAGCGAAAACTAAGACTGTAGAACAGACAACCTCTTTGATTGCCAAAAATGATGAATTCAAAGCTCACCTTCATGAAAAGGGTTTAGCTATTGCAGCGTTGAAAAATGAGTTAAGAAAATTGACAGGAAATGGTGTGAACACTAAGTTTGCAAAACCATCAATCTTGGGGAAACCACCACTTAGAAACCAATCAGTTGTTAGACAACTGACTGCGTTTAGATCTGAACGGCCAAAATCTTCAAAAACACGGTTTGCCTCCCAAGTTGATGCGAAAGAAGTTTTGTCAAAACCAGTCACTTCACAGTCTAGACCTAGTGCAAAATCTCATCATATGAGTGCCTCCAGTTCTTCTAGGATTAGTTCAAAGCATGTGTCATTTGTGGGATCACAGGAACATGTTAGACAGAAAAACAGTGTTCAGAATCACAACCTAGAGGATACTAAGAAAAACACAAATGAAAAGACTAGGAATTTGCCTGTTCTTAAGAATAGGTGCGTGTCGACTAATGCGATTCCCATAGCTGACCACTCTAAGAATCCTAGATCTTTCTCTGACTCCAAACACTTTGTTTGCTCAACTTGTCAGAAATGTGTTTTTAATGCAACCCATGATGAGTGTATAACAAAACTCCTGAAGGAAGTGAATGCTCGTGCTAAGGTTCAGACCTCTAAGACTAGAGACTACAACAAGCCCGTAGAAACAAAGAGGCATACTCAGAAACCTGGTAGGCAGACCACTGTAGGACAAAGGTCTTCTCTAAACAAGTCTTCCACTGTTCATGAGAAACCAAACACTCCTAGATCTTGCCTTAGGTGGATTCTGACGGGTAGAATTTTTAAGATTGTTGGTCTTAGATGGATACCTACTAGTAAGCAGTTCACTGATTGCAAAGATAAGGTTAACAGTGGAACCCCAAATGGTCAAGATGTTGATATCACTAACCCATATAAATGCAAGCAAACTCTTAATGTCAATGCAGGAAGTCTTTACTTAAGTGCAGGTACATCGTTCAGGCCTCGTATTAAGGAAAGACTCAGAGTTTGGGTGCCAAAAAGAGTGATATCTCATGATGAAGGGGTTCAAATAGTTCAAGCTTGATGAACATAAATGACTATGACGTCTGTTCAAATCAGTTTAGGCCTCGTTCTTCAATGACTATGACGTCTGAATACCTCAGTTCAGGCCTCGGTCTTCATCATTATGGCGTCTGCTGACATCTCTTCAGGCCCCGTTCATCAAAGAAAAGAAAGGCGTACGCTTGAGTGCGCTTTATCTTCGGAAGAAGAGGAATCTTCTTATTTATGACCATTCTCATCAAGCTTCATGTTCTTCAAATGCTCATTCAGTCACCAAAGGGGATAAAAGTACATTGGAGTATATTCTTATTCACCTGCTCTATCAAAAATGGCAGTTAGTCGTCATGTGCAATTTTTGAAGGGGAGAAAGGTGAATAAACTACATGGTGATTGAGATTTGAGAAGTGGTCATACGACTCTCCATGTTTCTGACTTTTCTCATATAAAGGCTTCATACTTGCTCCATGCTCATTCAGATATCAAGTGGATCTACTTCCATCCGATTGGACGTTTATTCACTCAATCAAAAATAGCATCCTCGTATGCAATCTTTGAGGGGGAGAAGTGTGAACTGTGGATCAACCTCATATGCACTTGTTCAATCAAAGATGGCATCCTCGTATGCAATCTTTGAGGGGGAGAAGTGTGAACAAGTGATTCGATGTACATTTGGTTGTTGGTTCACTCACTTGAGCTAGGCATCTAATTGTGACCATGGAGTTGATCAGGTATCACTTATTCGAGATTGAAGTTGACTTCCTCAAAGGCGTGATCTTATCCTATCTTGAAGTCGGGGTTGGTTGGATGCATGACTTTCTATGATAACTTGCTCGTGCTTAAGATTTAAGTTGAAGACTTAGGTTATCTAGTTACCAGTTGTCGGGGTAACTATCACTTAAAGGAGTTACGTTGTAGTACTCAGTGTCACACGCCGATGTCGTTGTGGATAATCGTAAGAGGTGTTAATGTCTCATACCTTGGTTGGGTATTGAGTACTTAGAGATTTTCTTGGAGCACTAATTCTCTACACCGTTCTTCCAACATTAGTGCAAGCGTAAGTCACAAGAATGGGGAATTCTATCTTCAGGCTCAAGTTTGGTATATCGGGTTTGCTCCATCAGTTATCTCATCAAAAGGCCTACTTGAGGGTTGATAAAGATAGTCAGAGACGGTTTTGGCAGCGGTTAATTCTCACTTGATCTACTTGAGCCTAAGTTGTTCTTCTCACAAGATTTCAAGAATATGTTCGTAAAATGTGTTGCTGATTCTGAGGTATCAAAACCAGCAAGGGGGAAGGAGACATACATCTGAATGCACAATGAGTACACATGATGGGCTTTATACTTCTTCTCAATTGAAGATTATTCCGGGAAGACAAATGTCATAACCGCAGAAAAAATCAGTGTTCTAACTCGTTCTTTCTGGTGTGTCATTCCAACTAAGTGTGGGAAGAGAATGTCAGTTTCTGATGATAAAAGAGGTACACAATTGTATGATGGTTCCTATGGTTAGTCGGTATCCTACTGAAGGAAATGTGTACATCCGGTACTCAGTAGCTGTTATGGTACTGTCTTGGTGTTATCATGTCGACTACATACGGGATAAATTACTTACACTCGGGACTTAGCTGAATTTGGTGTAACAATTCTCATCTGCAATGTCCTGAAAGGAGATAAGGGGATTTTCGGGTCTTAATTGATCTTGATGATGCTTTGTCGACTTCATTAATGGGATTGAGTGTGTACTTCGGGTTTTTGGGCTTTATATATCGAGACTGGCTGCATCTCTTCAATTACTTGGGGGAAGTGGTCTCTGGATACTGTTGGTATGCGTTGCTGCAGTCTTCAGCGGGAAGAAATGTGAGAAGGTTAATTTAAGTGTGAGATGATTCGTTGCTGATTTATGTGATGGTCCCCCGATCGGAGAATCTCGATGGTTATTCTTAAAAGGAGCAGCAATTTTTAATGGGGTTTGCTACGGTTTTCGCGGTACACTTACCTTTCATAAGCTTGAAAGAGAGCTGTGAACCTGCTCAAAAGAAAGATTGTCGGTTTAGGGGGAAGCTATCAAAGCTTTACAATTGAGAAGGCTCAAGTTCAGACGATTATTCAGGAGCCTCGAAAGCTTTGGTGGTGAAAGTTTAAGAGAGGTTGACTTCAGATTTCTTCAACGTACTGAACGTATCCTCATTTCGGTATTCAGGTCATCATCGTCTTAAACTGAATTACATAGTTTGTACATGTCTTAAACCACACTGTATATAGAAAATTATAGAACCAGAAAATTGTATATATATAAAAAAAAAACCATAAAAATCAAAAAAATAGAAAATCCAAAAATAGTTTCATCTAGGCATGTCTTCTGTTTATCGATAACATTTACGGTCTTAGAAATGTCATTCAATAATGACACGGGACTTTAAATGAAGCTCGAGCAGAAGTTATACAAACCGGTTAAAACATGTCTATATGGCTTGCTATTACTTCAGATAGCAACCCGCGCTTCAAAATGGGGAAAGCACGTCGCCAAAAAGACGGCTGTTCCTTCAACTGGGTGATGTTCACCTGGGCATGGATTACTTTATATCCATGTTTCTTCAATCTGATGTACGTTTCAGTGCATCATTTCTTGAAAAAGAAGAGAAATCTTCTTTGCATACAAATAGTTTTCATTCTGTGATTCTTCTGAAAATTATTTGTAAGACACTTGGTGATTTTGTGTTGCTTGAAATTTGTTTAAACTTGGATTATGCATAAAATGTGTCACTCAATCAACGACCACAATACTTTAATACGGGTCATTGATTGAGGGGGAGAGTGAATTCAAATTTTATATCATCAAACGGATTTATTGGTTAAATCATACTTGTTAGAAATGGTTTTGTAGTTAATGGGGTATTAGTTGAAGAGGATCTTGCTAAAACTTTATATCAAATGGCCAAACGTGTTAGTTGCTAGAAAGTTTAGGACATTATGTGCAATTTGCTTATAGTTTCCTAGCTTTATGTATCTAGAAGGTTCATTTGTGTTACTTTGGAATCCTCGTTTAATCCCCTAAACACCTTAAGACTCAAAACCTAAAAGAAGTTAGAAAAACCAGTCGTGTTTGATGTTTTTTGAATACTCCAATGACAGTTGTATGATCTAAATGAATGAGTTTCAAAGGTTGTTTGACTTTTGTTAAGTCGATTGATGCTTAATTGTTGTTGATATTGTGCATATGTTCTCAGGATTTGCTTAGGTATATTGCTATCATGTTAGAATCATGTTCCTAAGATCCTGAGTTGAATATTGATATCTGTATGAATTGCCATGTGCATGATTGCTATTTTCTCTTCATGCTAGATAGTGGTTTGACGTAGTCCTTGATTGTGGTTTGATTATAAGATGAACTTGGCATTATAATGTGGCAAGCTGCTGAAGGGTAGCTATTAAGGAATAGTGTATTTGTATGTATGTATATCTGTGTTGATATTCTTATGCAGATTCCATAGCCAAAATGAATGTGCCAGTTCCCGCTCTAACCATCTGATCAGACGGTCAAACTCTATTAATGGGCTCAGAATTCACCACGACAACAACAATGGCAGCAACAACAACAACAACACCGTCATCACCACCACCACCTTCAGTGAAACAAAGCAATATTTGTTCCGATCTCGCCAAGTGGGGATCTACAATACTTGGACGTTCGTGTTGGTGGATGGATAATCGATGTTGACCAATGACTCCCTTCAGAGAAGCGGATGATCACATCATCTGTGCAAAAAGGTCAATATCATTCGTGTCATTAAAGTCATCTTGTGCATAAGAAGCAGTGAATCTCCCTCTTAGATTAAGGGGGAGCAAAGTATGTTTCATCATTAGAACATGTTAAACCTGACCACATTTTCTCCCATGTTTTCTAAATTATTTAAATCAATTGGGATCACAAATCTCAAAAGGTTTGAAATTTTTGATCGGGGGAGAGAATGTGATTTAAATATGAAACCTGATGAAAATGTGATGTTTTGGACTTAAACGTTAGGCTCTCCCATATGTGCTAAACTCTTTCGTATATCGATGCACATATTGAGGGGGAGCAAATGGACAAAATGGATTTGGCCTCGCAAGCGATCGTGACTCAGACTTGACAAATGAATTGACGATAGCTAAAGTCAGTAGTCGAAAGGACATGTCCTGGACGGGTAATAATTTTAAGCCAGTTTATCTGGTGATGTAAGCGTGCCTCGCAAAGGACGTGTCTGAGTAGAATGTACCGATTTCGAGCGATTTTCCTTGAATGTGATCTGGACGGGTAATAATTTCAAGCTAGTTTACTAGTGATGTAAGCGTGTCTCGCGATGATCATGTTCTTGGAAAATCAATCAATTCAAAAGTGCGAGCTTCACCTGACATGTGCAAATTTATAAAACAATCATTTGAGCACATGTTGAGGGGGAGCATTTGAAAAATATATAACTCTCAAGTGTTAGCAAAAATGTGTTTTCAGAATAATGAACACTTTGAGAGATTTTTCAAGGATTTGGTTTTATGGCAATCGTGGAAGAATACCAAAGACTGACCATTTTAATGAATGCATGGAGTTATAAGGATGGTTAGGTTAGGATCAAGTTCCCACGATCCCGCCAGAGCCGGAGGGATCTACCCAGGGACAATCCACTAGTTAGTGTAGAAGTCCTTAGGTATGATTAAAAAAGGAGAAAAGTGAATAAGGGAAGAGTGCCGACTGAGATGGAGCTAGTACTGGAACAAACCCAACAAGGTACTAGTAAGGAAGTCTCGGTAAGCACTGAAGGGGTTGAAGAATGAAAAAGAAATGTAAAGGTAAAGGGTGAAAAGAAAGAAGCCCTCCTTACACTTTAGGCAGAAACCGGGTCAATACATATGCTGTCAGAATCACTTAGTTGATTGCTGACATTGAAGACAAAGTATCATGGACCCAGTGATACGCTGCACAACCCTCCCTAGCCACTCAAGGTCCCTCAAAGGATTCTTGTTTCAATTGTCACGGAGTTCAATACATTTCTATCGTCTCTCTCACTCCGAGTTAGATGATATTGAAAAGGTGGCAGTTCTCTCCAGCCTCCGCTCACTAAATCAAAACGCACTATCGAGTCTAGAGCCACGAGATGCATAATAAGATCTCATAGGGACACGAATTATTTCTACACTGGTTGTTCAACATTAAGGACACCAGTTGTAAACTCATGAGTCCTACGCAGATCTTAGCAATCTGCCAGAACATTTATGAGAGAATTTACAAATGTAATTCTCAATGATTGAATGGAAATTCCTGCCAGGGTCAACATCAAGCTGCCCTGAAAGCAGGTCACTTCGGTAATTCCCTGGGGATTACGCTTAGTGATCACGGCGGTTTCAAACGGTCTACAGTCGTGGAGTGATCTCCAGCGACTTACCTAATCATTGATATACTACGGTACGATCTTAAAAAGCCCTCTGTGGGTTTTCGATTAGGAACGGTCTGGGTAAGGATTAGAGAAAGTTTTCACACTATGCTGTTAACAATCTCGAAGTCCGAACTTGTAAGTACCGGACGTTTTTTTTTGCTAACTGTCGTATGCAGGAACTTTTGGCGGTTGTGGCTGTTGGATGCTGTAGCTGGTTGCAGTTGTAGCTGGTTGCAGTAAATATGCCAATCCTCTAACACATGCTCACACTACATCATCATTGTAACTCAACAAAGTCATGATCAACCAAAAAGACCTTCAACACGGCTTCTGCAAACTCTGATGCTAAAGATCATGACACCAAATAGTGTGAGCATGTCGGCTCAAAGATTTACACATCGCATGGAAACATACTACTGAAAGATGGCTTGAAGATACATGTTGGATGATATTTTCGAAGAATACTCAAAGTCATCCAAGACAAAGGAAAAGTCATCAAAAGTTCACTGCTGAAATCACAATGATCAAAGACGTTGAAGAATCAATGACTACGAGCTATGAAGACAAGTTCTGAAGACGGAATGCTTGAAGTCAAATTATTATTTCCGGGGTGACCTCCCTTAGGGGGAGATTGTTAGGAATATAAATATTCAGATGAAGGCTCGGTCACCCCAAGTATCTATTTAGCATTTACATAGCTCGTAGGCTTATTTATAGCAGTTTAGTACTATTAGTATTATTAGTGTAGTTACATATATTTGTGGAGTGGGTCGGGGCTTTCCCCACTGTCAGCTCACTCCACAGCCCACTAGGGGCACAAGTATTAGGAACTATATATAGCCCTCTCCACACAAGGAGAGGGTTGGAGCTTTTCATTTTCTAATCCAATCTTTCTTTGTTTTTCTCTCAACTCTCTCTCTCTCTAAAAGCTTCCCATCTTCTTCTTCATTTTCTTCTCTAAATTCATCTAATATATCATCATCTAATCCAAGCTTACAAAAACAACAGGTTGAGACACCAATGTCACATGATATTCAATATTGGATAAATTGAATATAGGACTTATCCCAACCACATGATTATACTTTATGGATCATAGTCATCAAGTATATCATGAATATTTATCCTCAGACTTGAGATGCCAGATAATTGCCGAGGATGTAGCTCATTTTCTGTGAGATAGTCTAACGCTATCCGTAAAAGGTAGTTATAAGGGCTATTTTCAGAAATGATGCGAAGTTCGAGGGTTATGCTCGCAGTCAATAAGGGATTTGTTCCTTCAACTTTGTGTTGAAGTTTAATACTGTTTGGCCACTCGTATGATTGACAAGATGTTTGCGTGCGCACGCCCAAAGTCTATCTGGAAGACGTTCAGATGTTTTGGTAATCTTGTTCAATTATGTATAAACGAGAAACTACTGTTAATTATGGAATGACAAAGATCCATATCCAAATTAATGCGGTGTTAGTAACAAAAGGATAAGTATGATGATTAAATCATCACGTGGTTTTTCCAGGAAAACCATACTCGGATCGAGCTGGGGGCATTGGGATCTGTTAAGCTAGACTAGCCCATGTCATTACTATATTAATGTTTATCCAAGTGGGAGCTGTTAGAGTTTGATGTATAAATATTAATATACGTATGTCCGGTTTCGAACCCGAGACTCGGGATTGCACACAATAACCTGAGAGTTCCAATGGATGAATAAATTAAATATGTTTATGTATTTTATTAATTCATTTCACAAACAAATACTTAACGACAATTAGTACTTAACGGTGTTAAAGATAACGACCGTTAAAGGACTAAATGTGCAAAGGGGAATTAGAAGAATCTAGAAACCTATCTCATGGGTTGGATCGGCCGAATGCCCTCCCCTTGGGCTTGAGGCCGGTTCTAGGTGGAGTAGGGAACAAGTTTTGGGGTTTAGGGTTAGCCTATAAATACAATTCACTTGTATTTGGTTTAAACCTAATCTTGAACTCCCTACAAGCCTAACTTCTCTTCTCCTCTTTTCTCCCTAGCTAGAAACGATCGACCATTTTTAATACCACTTGGTATTGTCGATTCAAAGTAAGGCTAGTCAAGTGTTTGGCTTGTTTGTGATTCTTGAACCTAGCTTATCCCATTGGAACGCTAGATTACGTGTGTACAAGAGCGAGTAACTAGCTTATTTTAGCTAGTGTGTTTTGTGATTGTCGATCCATATATATTCCCTATTAGGGTTTATATAACTTGTTCTTATTGAAGAGATTCCTTGTTCTTGCTAGGAATCACTAAGGTACGTTTCTATTTAAGTTTAATTAATTACTTGTTCATGTAGATCTTTCTGCTGCGTGTTCTTGATGATTATATGTGTTTATGATTTTATATAGTTCACATATTCCAACACTTACCACTTTAGAATCCATTTTTAGTTTTTTAGACGTAGAAGCCTCCTTTGTGTTATCTTTTGACTTAGAAGCCTTAGTATTCTTTGGTGCAACAGGCTTATACTCAACCTTTTTCATTGGAACACCATTAAAATTCTTTGGATTAGCTCCTTTCCGCTTCACAACCATAAACCCATCATTAGAATTTGAAACCTTCTTTGATACACCCGAACTCTAACCCTTGCCTTTATCTATCCCATTCACCACACGTATAGAAGCAGCTTTAGGACAATCATCAAGAGAATGACCATATAACAAGCAAGTACCACACCGAGGGGGTTCCCACTCGTATTCAATACGAATAGACTCTTTCGTATGCATAATAAGACTCTCAACATAAACGTTAATGAATGCATAATAGGACGCCCATGAGCATAAATGAACGGACAAGAATTTTTTTCATGTTCATTCATTTAACTAGACGAACATAAATTTTTTATTATTCATGTTCATTCATTTTGTAAGTAAATAAACATAAATAGATATTTTACCGAACGGTTCATAAAATGTTTACTGAACTTTTAGTTTGTTTAGGGCCTTACTAACGATAGCAAAATATAAAGACCAAACTAGAAGGTGTACTGAGCTAGTGCAGATGCTTTTCCATTAAACAAAATTCATGATATTAATTGTTCTTTAAAAAAATTTATTTAGAATGGTGAAAATAGTTGGTAAACTAGACAAGTTTGCAACATTTGTTTAGTTGTTCACACTTACGAGTGTGAATAATTGTTTCAAAATCCTCACACTTTGAATAATTGTTTCAAAATCCTCACAATTAAAAAATGTGAAGAATTTCAATCTCACACTTAAAGTGTGAAGAATTATTTCAAAATCAAAATTATCACACTTAAAAGTGTGAAAAATTATTTCAACCTCAAAATCATCACACTTAAAAATGTGAAGAATTGTTTTAAAACCCTCACACTTAAAAGTGTGAAAAAAATTTCATAAAGCTTCACACATAAAATTGTGAAAATATTTGCTACACCCAATTTGTTCACACGCATATTAGTGTGAACTTTTTTATTCTTCACATTTTAAAGTGTGCCAACATACTCTAATAAGTGTGAGTATGTTACTATTTTGTAGTAGTTAACATTGAAATATTCGCCAATATTTTCCTCTAAAAACTTGGAGTAATATAACTTTATCTTAATTAACCTCTTGTATATCTGATTCTTCCTTGTCCAATTATTTTTCTTGATACTTGATCTTATAAAAAAACTAAACTGATGACATGTAGCTAACAAAATGTTCATTAACTATTGTGAAAACATTGTTCATCAATTTTATTCATAATCAATGTTATTCTACATATATCTAATGTTAGACAACACACTATCATCACACTAACTTTTCATCAATCATCATCTAAGTTCAGCTAAATCTTCTTCATCAAAAAATCTTGTACATCGTCTACTATTCTTTATCAACATAAACATCTCCATCATCAAGTACCATAGGAAACATCGTGAAATATAGTTGTTGGAAGAAATTCAACAAACCGGTTTTTATCATCTAAGTATCATATGAAACATCGTGAACACACTATCATCACGTTATCAACAAAACCAACTTCTCCATTATCAAGTCTCATATGAAACATTGTAAAATATAGTAACCAAAAATTCGAGTTGACATCAACAACTTAATTACAAATATGCAATCAGTTCTTTTAAAGGTTGTAATTCAAAAGTGAATCACAAAATTCCGAAGATGATAAGTAATATGAGGAATTTGTAGTTTGTAGTTTAGATTTGAAAAAGATAGAGGTGGGCGTCAGATTAGTAAAATGAGAACGATGAACAAATTCACACACATCAGTGTTACATCACCATTCAGCACATCACCAAACCGACCACCTTTACCTTTTATGGTCACTACCAAACCCACCACCAAACCCATTTTCTTAACAAATTTAGTTAAAAGCTAAGTTAAACTTTTATTCATAATTTAAAAACATAACAATGATAATTAAGAACATAAACGATAAAGTTCACTTTTCCTTGAGGTGGAATCCACTCAAGTGATCAACGAGGCTCATATAGAATTGTTCGTCTTCTTGTCGTAGTTTTTGTTGTTGCATGACGAACATTTGTTGCTTTAGTTCGAGCCTTTTTTTTTGTTGCACTTCCATCTCCTGCCTCTTGATCTCTAAAAAAGTTTCGCGGTCTGATTGCTTCATTTTCATAAACAACTCGGTTTGACTTGCATATTCGGTGACCAAAAACCTAGCCAACACTTCATTACTGCCAGCTGTTTACGATGCCGATGGATTGGATGATGCTGACCCTTTCTTCTTCGCTTTGTCCTTGCCTATTGGTTGAACATCCTGCACCTCCTCTTACTCATCATCTCCAGCCATTTGATTGAGATTAAAACTACCCTTTGCCGACTGCCATGTGTTGAACAAACTAGACCCAGATGAATTATATCTCTTGAACTCTTGTTGACTTGCTTCTTTAAATTGGGGAAGTTCCACACTTTTCCATTTCAGAGCATCTTTTAAAATTCTCCACACATGAAAAAGTGTAAAAGGTACTCCATACTCAGCATGATATTCGTCAAGTGCCTGTTGGGTGTAATCCTCATCTCCGGCTCCACTCTACAATGCTTTTCGGCGAAAATTATCGTACACTCCACAAAATTGAGCCACTTTGAGATGCAAACCCTTCCATTTCCAATTTAACGAATTGTAAGTTCGACCACTGGATACCTTATTTTTTCTCAATGTAACCTAAAACCTCCGCACAAAAGCCATTTTCCTTCTTTGTATAACCTTTGGAGCTATCTTCGGATGTACGATCCCAACCGTTGCATAGTGCAAATTTCTTCTTCAGTGGTCCATGGAATGTTACGGATACCTCCATCGTCATTTTTAGACGTCATCTTTTGACGGCTTTTTCTTGGGGGCGGGGCCTCTTCGACGGGAAAGTCCTCACCAATGGTGTTAGGCATAGACAAAGAAAATTACTTTAAGTTTTTGCATTAATAAAAATGTGATAAAGGACTCACAATCACACACCAATTATAATAAAACTATCTTTCAAATTCTTTGGGAGAAATAAATTAAAAGTAAAATTTAATACACGGTCATTACACTATATAAATAGGATTCACGAAAACGTACAACCCAAAAATATTTTTCACCGAAAAATTTGATCACACTTTTTCCATTGGTTCAATGCGCAAGAATTAATAGAAACAAATATCATTCTTATTCTTTTTTTATATGCTCAAAGTTAGATACTAAGGCTCCTTGCAGAAGGGTCGATCGACCCTAGCTCGATCGAGTTAGGGGATCGATCCCCTTGCTGCAGAACTTGGTCACAAGAGTCAATCGGCTAGAACTTGGTCACCAGGTCGATCGATTTGAGCAATGTATTTTAACGTTTAATTTTTGAATGAAACTTAGGTGTAGAGTAAAAAAAAAAAAAAAAAATAATCTTTTAAATATAAACTTTTTTACACACTATAAAAACATACAACATACAACACTATAAAAACACACAACACAAACATACAACACACACATTTCAATCCACAAATCTAACAATATTCAAATGGCTTGTCGTCTCCCCCATACCGTTGAAGAACTGCAAAACTATATCAAAAAACAAGCTGAACAAGAAGATGAGGCTCGACAACATGCTCTTGTCGAGGTTATCAAACAATTTGAAGTTGCAAAGGCACAGAAACAAAAACTGAGACAACAATACGAAGACTGCAAAGACATATTTGAAGACAGAAAAGCTGTGATCGACCAGTTTATGAACGATGAAGCTCGCAAAGATGGAGACATTAGTGAGACGTTGTGGGGTTGCGTTTCACAGATTCAGGGCCAAATCAGCAACAAGATCCGCTGGAGTTATGAGGAAAACGTTGAAGCTCGTTCTGTATCAAAACAGAACCGAAACTTTGACCAAGGTGCATCTACTTCATCTGTTGCACCAAGATTCGTTGCGCCTGGTTCTGAAGACAATTCGGGTTGGGACGATGATAAGGAGCGGGAGTTTAGCAGATTGGAAGCAGAGTACGAGGAGAGCAAGTTTGCAAACTACTCTGCGTACGACGATGGTTACGATTCCGACAACTCAGAAACTTAGGATAACCCGAATTACTGAAATTTACGTTTATGTTTATGTATGAAGCTTATGTTTATTTAATGTTTTTTTTTTATCTATGTAATGTTTTAATTTTTAATGAAATTTAATTTTGTGTTAAAAATGTTTTTTTGTTAAAATAAAAAAAAAAAAAAAAAAAAAAAATTGAACTTGCTCGCCCTTACTGGGGCACCTAATCGTCTGTAGGTCGCTGGAGAGAGAAAGCTGACGTGGTAGAGAAAAATGAGAGAACTTGATCGCCTTACTGCAAGCAGCCTAATTATTGACAAAACATGCATAAACAAAATTATAGTTATGGAAAAATTATCATAAGTGTCTTTGACGTTTGTTCTAGAAATAATAATCTCGAATTACCATATTAGTAAAAGACATATCTTAGTAGTAGAATCTTATTGAGAAAGATTCGATGAGAAGAAAAACTAAAATGAGAAGAATGAGAAGTATTTTTAGCCACACATTTCAAATAAGGGAGAGATTTTTAAAAGGAGATGCATCTACTTTTATAGGTGCATCTGAAATATGTGATTGTGATTTCTTTTTACTCTTCTCATTTTATTTTTTCTTCTCATTTGATCATAACTCATCTTATTGATACCAAAGACTCGTCAACTTGTTACTATAAGATGCGAATTTAACAATAATCTACAACAATCCGATTAAACAACTTTTCTATATCTTTACAGTTTTCCTAAACGACACTAACTTTATTATTAAGAAAACTCACCAATCACCATACTGGTTTTGATTTATTTGGTCAATTATGTACAAAGTTAATTGTTTATTATACTGTACTATATGACCTTATTTTTTATAGGATAAACATGGATAAGTAAATTACTACTCCGTATCTCGGAAATATAATTATATAGAACATCGAGTGAAAAATGCATCATACTTTGTAGTCATTATACTGAACCCGAATTAACTTAATATTTTCTTTCCTCAAATTAGTGCTTATGTACACTGCTAACTCTTCATCATTCTCTATCTTTTTTCTGATTTAGAATAACCGAATGCGTTTTTCTCTAAATGCATATATCTTTTTCCCCTAGAATATTCTTTTCTTTCTTCCTTTTATTTTTTCATATTCTTATTCTAGCGGTTGAAAAAATAATAAAGTCCATAATTAAACAAGTTTAAAAACTATTTTGTCGAGCTTGAAATTAGTAATGATTTTGCATAAGCAACGTAAGTGTTGTTTGTTTATTAAGAGACCGGAATTCTGAAAGCGATAGCTCATCTGATTTGAATATGAGACGAAATTATAAAACATCTAAATCTAAAAGATATAGTATTGTTTGTTTTCTGTAGTAAAAAGGGCAGTTTCATTCTTACAAAACATAAACATTTATAAACTTTAAATAGAATATTTGATTTATAAAACTAACACAAACCTATCAGCGTGAAATTAAAATGGTTAAAACAAAACTTTCCAAGACATTGTATCACAAGTTGATCTCGTAAAGTAGTAATTTATGGTTGATATGCTATACTTCAATGTTGAAAACGTATAAAATGTCACTGTGAATTAAATTACGATGATAATTACGATGATAAAATGTTCAAAAAAAAAAAAAAAAAAAAGTAAATTACGATGATAAGATTTCCAAAAAGGTAAAATAATTTATAATATACTTAACATTGTCAATTAGCAATTAAATATACTTTTTAGAAAAATCAAGCTTATGCTCAAAATACGAGTGCGACAATTTAACCTCACAAACTAGTCATGTATTATTATCCTCTCAAAGACTTATGTGTTAAAAATTTACATCATCATCATACTATCATTTTTATCATTCTTTATTAGTTTATTTAGCAAAAGAAAAAAAGAAAAAAAATATCATTCTCTTTAAATGTACTAGTGGAAAACTAGAAGGGGGGTTGAATAGTTTTTACCGTTTTTAAAGTTTTATTTGCTTTGTTACTATATGTTAATTCAAAGGAAATAATCACAAATAAATAATCACACAATGTAAACAAAAGATAAAGAGAGGAAAGATCAAACCACACGACACAGTTGTTTATAGTGGTTCGGCTGCAAGAACTCTATTCCTTGCCCTACTCCACTCCCCGAGTTTCCTACTCGAGAGTTTATCTTTCACTAAGAAACAAACTCCTTTCCTAGGCGGAGAAAACCTTTACACGTCGCTTACTTCCTTTTTCCGGTACTAAGCTAAACACCGGGTTCTTTCACAAGGTAGAACCAACCTGACGTCGCCTAATTACTTTACCGACACTAAGCTAGATGTCGAGTTCTTTACAAGGGTACAACCACTCCCTACACTCTTTGTACTTTAAGGACTAAAGTACTAACCACACTCACTGATTACAAATGATAGATATGATGTGTGAAACAAACTACAAGATCACACAGTAATGCAACTAAAGGATTACGGTTCTGTAGATCCTTGAATGCTTGATCTCCTTTCTACAAAATGGATGATCAAAGTGAAATGCAACTATGAATGAAGTTAGTAAGATATGTACTGAATGAATATATGTGTTTAAGCTATATGAGTGATGAGAGAGCCAAATGATCAGCTTCCTATTTATAGGCAAGCTGATCTTCAGCTCACGGATCCGGCGGATCCCTCAAAAGGGATCCGTCCTTTATAGGACTTGGATCCGTGGGATGTGACAGCTATGTAATAGTTGTCTCTTACCATATCTTAGTTGTATCTTACCATATCATCCAAGATCTTCAAATGTCAACTATGTTGCTTGCATATCTAACTAAGATATTGTATGTGATGCATACAATGATGTCATGGAATGTTTTATGAATTAAAGTTTCCTTTTAAGGAAACAAGTTACTAAACTTGTAATTCTTAGTTAATATGTGAAGTGTAAAGTGTGTACTTAAGAGACTAAGCTAGTATTTATTATTTGCTAAAAGATATTCCTTATATTTGTCATTAACAAAACTAATGAAAGATCAAAGAATATAAATAACGTTTTTGGGACGCTATTTGTATTAACAATCTCCCCCTTTTTGTTGATGACAAAACATAAGATATATTTTTGAGCAAGAGAATAAATATAGCATGAGTTCTTAAAAATATATATTAAGTTTGTTTATTAAAGAAAAGTTTTGTAAAAAATGTATGTACTGTGATGATTCACAGTTGATGCAAACTTAGTCCTTTCTCCCCCTTTTTGTCGAAACAAAAAGAGTAGCGAAGCGGAATGCGATTTTGAGAACTTTAAGAGCTCCCCCTTGTTTTATACTCCCCCTAAATGGAGTAATCAAGTAAATGATGCATGAATCTACAAAACAAACGGTTAGTATATGAGATGCTTATGAGATGCTCCCCCTCGATGTATACTCCTCACTTCTCGAGTACCAACGTATACTATTGAAGGGTATGATATGCTGCAAATGAAGTGTTAGTTATGAAATGACTTCAATGAAGAAGTAGAATGCTTGTTAAGTGATCTTCCAAACAAGCCTTTCAATATGTTTGACTTAAAAAGTCAAACTAAGTGTCTGATGTTAATTTGTACCTAAAGCAATCATATGCAAGATATAATGTATGCAATATAGGAATGTTAGTTCATAATGATAATGATAATATGCAATATGTTGATCACTCATAAGCATAAAAACATCACATTCATATAGATTGAAAATTTTGTGATAAAAGTCACAATAGTGAAATGATGTTACAAATAAGAAGACATCCCAAAAAAATAAAAAGGTCCTAAACAAACAACTAAAAAAAAAATAAAAATCCAAACAACTAATCTAAAGAGCTCCTATTGAGAAGGATGAGAGATTGCGTTTAAACGTTCAAGAACATGGTTCAAGATGAACCTCATCTCGTTTTGAAGCTCATGGACCAAGATGTTGGTCCTTTGGGCCAAGTGAGCCGTTCTCTCACAATGTGCGCAATCATGAGTTGAGAAACCGGGCGGAAGACTAGGGTCCAAGTTTTGTGGTGGTGGTGGTGATGGTGGTTGGTTGTTGTTGTTGTTGGATGGTTGTTGTAGTGTTTGGAGGGAGTTCATAAGAATGTTTTGGATGTCCATTGCTTCATGAAGGCGATGGTCAACCATACCCGAGAGAGTGTAGAGACGATTGAGCTCTTCACTAATCTCCTCTTGGGTGTGAGGCATATTCATCCACATTGCCTCGTCAATGGCAACTAGAGTGGATGTGGGTGATAGAGGTTTTTGTTGAGGTTGGGATGATTGTGCATCATGGTATAAAGGGCCATGGATATCCGGGTAAACCGGGTGAAAAAGCATGGGTTGTTGACCTTCAAAAGTCATGGGTGGAAGATTGGGTAGTTTTGGTGAAAGTTCTTCTAAGTCATCAAGATGTGGTGATGTAGGAGGAGTCCTAAATAATTCCAAGGGTTGGAGTTTAGGTGATTTTGGTGGTGATGGTGATCTAGCAGGCTGTGATGGAGCCGGTGGTGGAGTAGAGGCCATTGGAGTAATGGTTGGTGGTGGTGTTTGTATAACAACATGTGATGGTGTTGGGGTGGAGAGTGTAAGAAAATTCTCACTAGCAATGGGTGATGATATATTGAGAGGAGAGTTTTCCTCAGATGAAGAGTTTGCTAAGTTGATAAAACAACAAGGTTTAACACTGATGCGGGCTGTTCTTCTTGGAGTTCTAGATGTGGAAGAGTTGTGTGACTTGGTCATGGTGAAGTATGATATCTAAAGTGTACAGGAGAGGAAGTGTTTGTTGTGTGAAGAGATGATCCTAAAGTGTTAATTTATAGACAGAAGGTTTGTGAGTCTGTGTGTTTGGATTTGATGTAAATCCAATAGAGAATGTTGGTTACTAATGATTTGGAACAAAAATTTGTGCAGGTCATATCATGGAAGTCAAGCCATTGAGCTTTGGTTGAGTAATATGTTTTGGATATGCAGTTAATACAAGAGGATAGTGGAAAATCTGATGATTTGATATTTCCACGGATTTGACGGATCCCTAAAAAGGGTTCCTTCTTTGTATTAGTTTGGTAACTTACACCTAAAATTCAAAAATTTAAATTTTGGTGGGAAATTTTGTTCCTAAGTTTCTAAGAGTTCCTAAATGATTCTAAGATGAATTATGATCAGTGAATAGATCCTAAATGATACTAAACACTAAGATTTAAGAGTCGTGATAAGTCGAAAAAGTTTTATAATTATACTGGGAATCCTGCGGATCCAAGTGGTTGCAAATGCGGAACCTTATTGTTCAATCCGCCAAATCCGCAGGATGGAGTTTGGCGGATCCAACGATAAGCTTTGGCGGATCCTTATTTTGGGATCCGCGGGATCCGTAGGCATAAAACTAAGAAAGTAAACAGAACATATGTCATATTTCGCGTTTTTCGACGAAAACCCGAAAATTCATCTAGACCTTACTTAACATCTAATATGTATAGCAAAACATCTAAATATGATAATATTAACACATGATTGCACATAGTTTAATCCATACTTAGAAACTTACCGTTTTAGGTGTTATGCCAAACATAGGCAATAACCCGGAAAATTGATAACCGTGATGGTTATCTACCTGCAAGTGTTAGTTATTACACATACACAATAAGTATTATCAGATAAATTCAAGACACATAGAAATTTAACAACACAATATCCAACATTGTTTAAAACCAAACACTCCATTAACTCAGCTTCTTCTTCAACTTCTTCATCCCCTTGTGTAATTTCATCATCCAACGCCCCAGATTCTTCACCATTCCTTTGATGTTTCGATACTCAGCGGATTCATGTGGAATTGGAGGAAGATGGCTCAAGTATTCGGGTGGAGGAATCCTAGAATTTGGCATACCATCATCTTCACTCATGGAAGATGATGAGGATGATGTTGGAACACGAGGACGTTTGCCCTTATCCACACTAACCCTAAAATCACTCAAAGGAACGAAGGTGTGTTCAATTTCATTGTAATCCGGAACAAAGCCTAGATGGTTTGGACGAGCGGGTGCAAAGGCTCTATAAAGTCGGGTTAAGAGCATACCATAAGGCATTGCAATCTTGCTTTGAACCGGAATGTCACACATTCGTTTGGCAACATAATAAGCAAGATTGAAGGGTTGACGAGTAGAGATGTTGTACATCATGTGGCATAAACAAGCATTGATATGATCACGGTTTCCTATGGTGCACATCACATTTGCCCTTAATACATCCTCCATTTTCTTGAATTCGGGTCTTAGTTCATTCAGTTCCATTGCAAATGGATCTCTAGCAACTTCACGACCACGATACATTCTTGTGGGGTTGTTCTTAGGAATGAAGAGATGGTCCCTGATCACTTCTTTTGATTGGAGAGGAGTGGCATATCGTGCCGTCCTATCGAGATTGGAGTCTAAGATTGTTAAGGACCATTTGTCCGAGTAAATACATGTACCTTGACTTGGAATTCCTAAGACCTCACCAAATTGATCAAGAGGGATGTGGACAAGATTTCCATTTAGAGTAAAATGAAGACTTAAGTAACCTTCATCACTCGAGGTAAGACCTACACTAGCATAGAACTCAAGTATGAACCTAGGAATGATTGGCTCGTCTATGTCTAAAAGAGAATCAAATTGAATTGCGGCTAATTGTTCCCTAAGTTGAGTGCCTTCATAAAATGATGCATCTACGGCTCTACCCTCATGAACATACTTTTTCTCTAAGACTTTGAAAATTTCGATTTGGGCATCGGTTTAAACCCTTGGTTTTGTGGACTTTGGGTAAGTAGTCAACGGTTTTCTTGTGATCGTAGTTGGTTGCGGGAGGCATGATTTTCCTAAGTACATAAGTTACATAGTTTTAGTTAAAATGATCAAAGGAAGTGTAAGATTCCTAGTGTGTGCCTACATGGGGACAATGTGGAGGTGCGGTTATCTCGACTCCTTTTGATGCAAGAAAAATTAGTTTATGCAAGTTTTGTTTACAAACGAGAGATAACCCAAACACTCCTATTTCAATGTAGCTACGGTTGAATGTACCCGAAAATACATATTAGTTATGTATTTCCTTTAGCATTCAAGAGACATTATGCAAGTGAAGTCTAAAAGATAACGTTTTTGTATTTGTATGAACAATGTAAGAAAAAATCATTTTACCTAGTCGTTAGAAGATTTTAGTGAAAAATTTTCATGGGGTTTTTGTTAAATTAAGACAATGTGCTATGAGATGCAATTCCTAACTAAGAAAAACATGTTTTTAAGTATAATGCAGTAAATATGCTTCATGATTTTTCAAGAATTATGCATATACCCCAAGTTTTGGTTTTGTGCATGAAATGGAATTCCTAGACGCAGATCAGGAGTATAAATATGATAAGAATACTTACAGTGATGTTAGAAGCACAAATTTTTGGAAGAAAATGGTCTAAAATGTGATAGAGATTAAGTGTGTGTCGGATGTAGTAAGGTGATATGTTTTGGAGTGAGGAATGAATAGTAGTTGTTCTTGTTTATTAAATAATAAACTGGACTTAGCATGCGGCGGATCCGGCGGATCCCAAACAAAGGATCCGTCTTTGTTGTCGATTGGATCCGCGGATTCAGAACACATGTTTTGGTTTAGTGTCGTGTGTGGCTAAACTAATGGTTATACTAATGTTTCTCCTAATCACTAGGTTCCATTAATCCTAATCCAAGTCTAAGATAGTTGAAAGGTTCACGTTTAAGTGGTTTAGTGAGGATATCGGCAATGTTGTCCTCTGAGGAAACTTTCTCAATTGAGATGATTCCCTTCTGTACATTGTCGCGAAGGAAGTGATGGCGTATTTCAATATGTTTGGTTCTAGCGCGTTGGACTGGATTTTTGCTTAAATCGATAGCACCTTTGTTGTCGTAAAGAATGGGAATGTTGTTGAGTTCAATTCCATAGTCGACGAGAGCTTGTTTCATCCACAGTGCTTGTTGACACGCCTTTCCTGCAGACACATACTCTGCTTCTGTTGTTGAGATTGCGAGGGCAGTTTGTTTCTTAGCGAACCATGATGTGAGACAATATCCTACAAAAGTACAAATACCACTAGTACTTTTCCTATCAACATAGTCACCTGCATGATCTGAGTCGGTATACACTATGGTTTCTACACCCGTTCCTTTGGGATACCATAATCCTAAGTGTGTAGTACCTTTGATGTACTTAAATATTCTTTTAACGGCTTCAAGATGGGACGTTTTTGGATCTTCTTGAAAACGTGCACATAGACAAACACTAAACATAATGTCAGGCCTACTAGCCGTAAGATAGAGTAAACTACCAATCATTCCTCTATATTTAGTGCTATCTACGGATTCATTTTCTTCATCCTTAGTGAGTTTGGTTTCGGAGGACATGGGTGTTCTCATGGGTTTTGAGTCTTCAAGACCAAACTTCTTAAGCATATCTTTGATATACTTTGATTGGTTGAAGAATATCCCATCTTCTAATTGTTTAATTTGGAGACCTAAGAAAAAGTTTAGTTCCCCCATCATACTCATTTCAAACTCGTCATGCATGATTTTTGAGAAATCATCGCATAGCTCTTGACAAGTTGAACCGAATATAATGTCATCCACATATATCTGGACTATGATAATATGTGATCCCTTTTTCTTGGTGAAGAGAGTATTATCTACTAGGCCCATGGTATACTTATGGTCAACTAGGAAAGTCTTAAGTCGATCATACCAAGCTTTTGGTGCTTGCTTAAGTCCATATAAAGCTTTCTTAAGTTTGAAAACATAATTTGGTTTTTCAAAGTCGGCAAAGCCGGGAGGTTGTGCAACATATATTTCTTCATTTATAAACCCATTTAAGAAAGCACTTTTGACATCCATTTGAAATAACTTAAAATCATGTGCACATGCATATGCAAGTAATATCCTAATAGACTCAAGTCTAGCTACGGGTGCAAAAGTTTCATCGTAATCTATACATTCTTGTTGATTGTAGCCTTGAGCTACTAGCCTAGCTTTATTTCTAGATACAATACCATTTTCATCCATTTTATTTCTAAAGACCCATTTAGTGCCGATTATGGTTTGGTTTTTAGGTGGAGGAACCAATGTCCAAACATCATTTCTAATAAATTGATTTAGTTCTTCTTGCATAGCAATTACCCAAGATTCATCTTTTATTGCCTCGTCTATGTTTTTGGGTTCAACCGTTGAAATAAAACAAATAATATTGCTTTCATTTTGAGCTTTGGATCTTAATGTTCTTTCATTAAGTTTTCCTATGACGTTTTCTAATGGATGACTTTTAGTTTCTTTAATATTAATAATTTCTCCTTTTATGGGTTCATTGTCATTTTCAATGTTTTCAATATTATTAACCATTTGACTTTCAACTAAGTCATCATCTACCAAAGGTGATGTCTTAGAGGGAGGTGGACTTTCGTTGAATGTTACGTTCAACGATTCCTCGACTCTTGATGTTTCCTTGTTTAATACAATGTATGCTTTACTGTTTTGTGAATACCCAAGGAATACACCTTCATACGACTTTGGGTCGAACTTAGTGAGATAGTCCTTTGTGTTTAGAATGAAGCACTTGCTTCCAAAAACTCTAAAATATCCTAATGTAGGCTTTTTGCCTCGATAAATTTCATAAGGAGTTTTATTTAAAAATTGTCTAATTAAAACTCTATTTAGGATATATGTAGAAGTATCTACAGCGTGACACCAAAACTTTTGTGGTATGTTTTGTTCATTTAACATAGTCCTACTCATTTCTTGAATTGTTCTATTTTTACGTTCTACTACACCATTAGATTGAGGTGTACGAGGAGCTGAGAAATTATGAGTTATTCCATTATTATCACAAAAATTTCCAAATTGAATTTCATTGTCAAATTCTCGACCATGGTCAGTTCTAATAGATACTATATTACTTCCTATTTGATTTTGAATTTTCTTGCTTAGAATTTCAAATTTATCAAATGCCTCATTTTTAGTTTTCAAAAACTTTGTCCATGTATATCTAGAGTAATCATCTACTATGACTAAAGTGTAAAAATTTCCTCCATAACTTTGTATAGCCGACGGGCCAAACAAATCCATATGTAATAACTCTAGGCATCTAGATGTAGATACCATGTTTTTAGCCTTATGGCTACTATGTACTTGTTTCCCAATTTTGCAAGCATCACAAAAGTGTTGGTCATATTTCAACTTGGGTAGGTTCCTAACGAGTTCTTTGGAAGACAAGGATTGAATAAGCCTCATATTTGCATGACCTAAGCGTCGATGCCATAGAGTTGAGTTTTCGTCCAAGGAGGTAAGACATAACTTATCTTTAGGTGTTTTATCTAATTTCATAACATAGACATTATTCTTTAAAACACCTTTTCCTACGGTTATGCCATCTTTAAGTATTTTACTTCCATTTTCACTGAAAAGGACGTTATACTTTTTGCGGCATAATTGACTTATACTAAGTAGATTAAATCCTAAATTATCTACATGAGCAACATCATCAATAGATAGAGAGTCATGAGAGATTGTACCTTTTCCGATGATTTTACTTTTAAGCTTGCTACCGAATGTGACATTACCTCCGTCATACACTTGGTAGGTTGAGAAAAGATTTTTGTTTCCCGTCATGTGTCTTGAGCACCCACTATCTTTGATCCACTCATCAGGTTCAAGATCAACTTTCAAGCATACCTCTTCTGTGTCATCGGCCATAAGTGCAATTTCGTTGTTCTTAGGCTCATCATCATCTCCTTCACTATCGCTCCAAGCTCCACTAACGAAGGCTCTTTGAGACTTGGTCTTTGGAGGCTTTGGACATTCTCCTATTAAGTGACTGGAGTCACCACACCTATAGCATTTCCTATCATCCTTACCTTTCTTATCGTCACGATCTTTCCGAGAGGATTTCTTTTCATCACGAGGTGGTTTTACAAACTTTCCTCGTCTCCTGAAGAATTTCTTGAAATCCCTCACGGCCATGGCATATTCTTCATCATCACTGTTTGAACAAGACTCATCATCACTTGACTCGACTTTGGCTTTCAAGGCAATAGACTTAATCTTCTCCTTTTTGCCTTTGACAATTTCCGAGTCTTTTTCCATAATCATTTCGTGAACTTTTAGGTTTCCTATGAGCTCATCCAGTGTCATGCTTGAGAGATCCTTAGATTCTTCAATAGCTGTCACCTTTGCTCTCCATTTCGGATGGAGTGCTCTTAGAAATTTCCTGACAAAATTCTTGCTAGAAAAAGATTCATCAAGTGCTTTAAGTGATGTAATTATAGTATTGAACTTAGCAAACGCACTATCAATGGTCTCATCTTCAGAGATAACAAATTGTTCGTATTGTTGGACAAGAAGATCAATTTTGTTATCTTTTACTTGTGAGTTTCCTTGATGTGTGATAATAAGAGATTGCCAAATATCCTTAGCCGTTTTACACATAAAAACTCTTTCATATTCTTTCTTAGGTAAGGCATTATAAAGCATCATTTTGGCTTCGTTATTTTTGGCAATTAGTTTCTTTTGCTCATCACTGTGACGAGTAAGAGAAGCTCCTTCATCCCGACCACCCGAAATATTTTTACAAATAGGCTTGTAATCACCATCAACTATAATATACCATAGATCTATATCCTTTGACTTTACATAAGTCTCAAAGCGATTTTTCCAATAAATAAAACAATTTGGTTCAAATAGAGGTGGTCTCTGCATAGATTGCCCTTCTTTAAAGTTTTCAAAATCCATGGATCGTTTTAAGTTTTAAAATACAATATATTTTAAAGATCTTAAGTAACGTAGCTCCTGATGCCAATTGTGGAAAACTAGAAGGGGGGTTGAATAGTTTTTACCGTTTTTAAAGTTTTATTTGCTTTGTTACTATATGTTAATTCAAAGGAAATAATCACAAATAAATAATCACACAATGTAAACAAAAGATAAAGAGAGGAAAGATCAAACCACACGACACAGTTGTTTATAGTGGTTCGGCTGCAAGAACTCTATTCCTTGCCCTACTCCACTCCCCGAGTTTCCTACTCGAGAGTTTATCTTTCACTAAGAAACAAACTCCTTTCCTAGGCGGAGAAAACCTTTACACGTCGCTTACTTCCTTTTCCGGTACTAAGCTAAACACCGGGTTCTTTCACAAGGTAGAACCAACCTGACGTCGCCTAATTACTTTACCGACACTAAGCTAGATGTCGAGTTCTTTACAAGGGTACAACCACTCCCTACACTCTTTGTACTTTAAGGACTAAAGTACTAACCACACTCACTGATTACAAATGATAGATATGATGTGTGAAACAAACTACAAGATCACACAGTAATGCAACTAAAGGATTACGGTTCTGTAGATCCTTGAATGCTTGATCTCCTTTCTACAAAATGGATGATCAAAGTGAAATGCAACTATGAATGAAGTTAGTAAGATATGTACTGAATGAATATATGTGTTTAAGCTATATGAGTGATGAGAGAGCCAAATGATCAGCTTCCTATTTATAGGCAAGCTGATCTTCAGCTCACGGATCCGGCGGATCCCTCAAAAGGGATCCGTCCTTTATAGGACTTGGATCCGTGGGATGTGACAGCTATGTAATAGTTGTCTCTTACCATATCTTAGTTGTATCTTACCATATCATCCAAGATCTTCAAATGTCAACTATGTTGCTTGCATATCTAACTAAGATATTGTATGTGATGCATACAATGATGTCATGGAATGTTTTATGAATTAAAGTTTCCTTTTAAGGAAACAAGTTACTAAACTTGTAATTCTTAGTTAATATGTGAAGTGTAAAGTGTGTACTTAAGAGACTAAGCTAGTATTTATTATTTGCTAAAAGATATTCCTTATATTTGTCATTAACAAAACTAATGAAAGATCAAAGAATATAAATAACGTTTTTGGGACGCTATTTGTATTAACAAAATGTACTACTAATACTAAATAAAAAGTCATGAAAATATATATAGAATACAAAATGAAAAACAGAACCAAGTAAAAAAACCAAAGCAAAAAAGTAAAGACCTCCACATCTAAATAAGTTAGATTAACTGTTAAAATATAATAATTAAAAAAATAAAAATAAAAATAAAGAATATAACACTCTCAATTTTAAATCATACAGCAGACCAAAGCCATCCAAATCTGAAACTAGTTGACGAGTTAAAGTCTATAAAAACACATATCCAGGTACAAACTGAATCACACAAAAAAAAATAAAATATACATCTCATTAATAGCAATCCCCAATTTTTTCCCATGGAGATTAATCTCTTGTATTCTCTATTCCTTATAGTTACACCTTTCTTCATGTTTTTTCTCGCTAGCAACTATTTCACTCATGACAAAATCAAAAACCTCCCACCAGGGCCAAAACCATGGCCGATTATTGGCAATATGCACCAAATGGGCAAGAAGCCACACGTCTCTACAGCTATGATGGCTAAAAAATATGGCCAGCTCATGTCTCTTCGCTTAGGTTCTCGACTTCTTGTGGTGGCTTCATCTCCGGAGGCCGCCCATGAAATTCTCAAGGCTCAAGATCGTCAACTTTCCGGTCGCATTGTACCTGATTCATTTCGACTAAGTGTGGAAGACTACCACTTTGTCTGGGCACATGATTGCAACGACCACTGGAAATCACTAAGAAGCATTTGCCGGACTGACTTGTTCTCAGTCAAAGCAATAGAAGCCCAGACTAATTTGAGAAACAAAAAGTTGGCAGAAATGTCAGATTTCTTGGAATCCAAGCAAGGGAAAGTGGTTAAAATTGAGGAAGTGGTTTTTACTACATTGTTTAATCTTATGAGCAACATTTTGTTTAGCAAAGACTTTCTTGATATGAAAGATGAAAGTAAAACTGCTAACTGGATGAAAAAGAGCCTCCAGAAGGCACTGGAAAATTCTATGACACCAAATATAAGTGATTTTTATCCTGCAGTTGCGAGATTTGATCTTCAAGGATTAAGGAAGGACAGCTTCAAACAACTTCACGCGGTGTCAAACTTTACGGATGTTATTATTGAGGAAAGGAGGGGACAAACTGCTTCTTCCACAGTGATCAAGGAAAAGGATTTCTTGGATCGATTACTTGAGTGTAATTTCACAAATTCTCAGATCAACATCTTAGTGTTGGTAAGTCTTTCATATCCCCCTAAATACTTGGGTTTTCTTAATGGCAAAGAGATTATATTAAAAAAAAACTAGCGAGAAGCTAGGATTAAATAAAATGTTACTGGTTCTAAAGTAGATACTTAGTAAGAAGCCTTTGACTACTCACTCATACGAGATGCAATAGAAGATTAATTTTTAGAAATTTAGGTCGTAAACTAACTTTAAACTCTAACCATTTCTAACAAAAAGGATCTATTAATTCCAAATACTGTATGTAAAGTTCATATAACTGGAAAAATAAAATTTCTTGGTTACCAGGGGAAAAAAAAAAAAAAAAAAAAAAAAATCTTTCTATTAGGAGAGACCATATGTCTTCCTTTATCGAATGTATATCTGATTTTTATACTTTCACTACACGCAGGAATTATTCATAGCAGGCACAGACACTGTGACGGCAACCATAGAATGGGCAATGGCTGAGTTGTTAAAGAATAAAAATATCATGGAGAAATTACAAGAAGAGCTAAAAACAGAAATCAAGTCCAACTCTCTCATGGACTTTGATCTTTCTAAGTTGCCTTATTTCAATGCTTTCATTAAAGAAGTACTAAGATTGCACCCAGTTGTTCCTGTCCTAATTCCTCGACGCGCCATTGAAGCCTGTGAAGTGATGAACTATACAATTCCAAAAAATTCTCAAATATGGGTTAACATATGGGCAATTAGTCGTGACCCAAAAGTTTGGGAGGACCCTGAAAGTTTTATACCCGAAAGGTTTCTTGGCTCAGACTTGGATTTTACGGGGCATGACTTTGAGTTCACACCCTTTGGTGGTGGAAGGAGGATGTGTCCTGGTTTACCCTTTGGCGTTAAGAGTTTGGAAGCAATATTAGCGTTTTTAATTCTTGAATTCGATTGGGTTCTTCCAAATAACGAGGATCCTGCAACACTTGACATGGATGAACACTTTGGGGTAACGTTGCAGAAAGCGAAACCTCTTAAACTTATCTTCACAAAGAAAGAGTAATAATTAATAGCTTATTCACTTCACAAATTTTCATGTTCAGCATTATATATTTGATGTGCAAGTTTGATATCATGTTAGATGCGTGTAAATGAACCAACCTTTTGCTATATAAAGGTTGGATTCATTTTGTTCGATGTATTGTTTGTTATTTTCGTAATTGAATATGGTCATATGTTGCAAATGTAACAGCTAGTAAATTAAATTTACTAAAATAGCGTCATAATATAATACAATGTTTTCAATACAGGGATAATTACCAAAATAGACAGGAGGTTGGCGGTTTCCGCCTCGAAATCGGAAACTTCTGTTATTAGACCAGGCAACTGGTCATTTCGACCCATACGATGACAAGTGTCCTCCAGTTGCCTAAAAAATACACAAGTTGCCTAAAAAATAGTCAGAAAAGTGACACTTGTCACTTGCAGATTTCAGTTGCCCAAAAAGTACAGATTGCCCTGGTCTAATATCAGAAGTTTCCGATTTCGGGGCGGAAACCGCCAACCACTTGGTTGCCCGGTCTATTTTGGTAATTATCCCTTCAATATACTAGTAGCGTTTATCTGCACAAATAAAACAATGTAAAGATGTTTATTACTGTTTTTTAACATTTCATGAACAGTGCAAACTTTGAATATAACAAGTTGATATTTAGATATAACAAGTTGATATTTAGATTTAATAGTGTTTAAAAAGGAGATAATGTAGTTTACTTTGCAAGATTTTGCTTGTCCTCATCAACATATTAAAATCTTTGGTCACTTAATTTTCAAACGAACACTATCCAACAACTCTCCCATTTTCTATCATCACAAGCAGTTCAACGAGAATGAGCTCTCCAATGGTAACAATTTTATCTGTTGCTTTCCTTTTTATGGTTTTTTTTTGGTTTATTTTTCTCTTCGTTATAAGAGTGTGCTTAGTGGCCGGTGATCCAATTGGTTCGCAGGATCTACGACCTGGAGTATGGAGAAGGTAGAAGTTGGCTGCACCGGTGGTGATAGTGGAGCAAATTACCGGTGAAGAAGATGTCACCACAAACAAGGTATACATCTTAACTACTCCAGATTTGCTTATTTTTGCTTTTGCACCTAATATAATAGTGTATATGACAAGAGCAAGGTTGGATCAACTGGTTAACACCCTTGCCTCTGGAGACAGAGGTCAAGGGTTCGATCCTCACCCCTTGCAAGGCCGGAGGTCCTTTTCTACCTTTGTTAGAACCGGAAGCAGCCTATTTACCTTAGGTAGGGGTAAGGCTGTCTACGTCTCAACCTCCCCCATACACCGTGGAAGACGGTATTGGGACCCATAACCCTTGAAAGACGGTATTGGGAGTGACTTTATAATAGTGTATATGACAAAGGAGGGGAACGAACATCTCAGTGGGTGTTGAATTATCGATCGACCAAGGTTGTTGAGCAAGTTAAAGAGGAAGAAGGTGGGGTTGTGGCCTATAGGCGAACCTCGATGCCTATAACGGCGCTATAAGTGCACCTTGTGGTGCATTATAGGTGCACAATTTGTGTTGTGTTGTGTGTGTGTTTTAGTGTGTAGGGTGTGTGTTAATACAAATAGCGTCTCAAAAACGTTATTTATATTCTTTGATCTTTCATTAGTTTTGTTAATGACAAATATAAGGAATATCTTTTAGCAAATAATAAATACTAGTTTAAGTCTCTTAAGTACACATTTTACACTTCACATATTAACTAAGAATTACAAGTTTAGTAACTTGTTTCCTTAAAAGGAAACTTTAATTCTAAAACCATTCCATGACATCATTGCATGCATCACATAGAAGATCTTTGATATATCTTGGTTAGATTTGCAAGATACATAGTTGACATTTGAAGATCTTGGATGATTTGGTAAGATACAACTAAGATATGGTAAGAGACAACTATACCTTAGCTGTCATGTCCCACGGATCCAAATTACATAAAGGACGGATCCCTTGTGAGGGATCCGTGGGATCCGTGAGCTGAAGATCAGCTTGCCTATAAATAGGAAGCTGATCATTTGGCTCTCTCATCACTCATATAGCTTTAACACACATATTCATTCAGTACATATCTTACTAACATCATTCATAGTTGCATTTCACTTTGATCTTTCATTTTGTAGAAAGGAGATCAAGCATTCAAGGATCTACAGAACCGTAATCCTTTAGTTGCATTACTGTGTGATATTGTAGTTTGTTTCACACATCATATCTATCATTTGTAATCAGTGAGTGTGGTTAGTGCTTTAGTCCTTAAAGCACAAGGAGTGTAGGGAGTAGTTGTACCCGTGTAAAGAACTCGACATCTAGCTTAGTGTCGGTAAAGTAAATAGGCGACGTCAGGTTGGTTCTACCTTGTGAAAGAACCCGGTGTTTAGCTTAGTACCGGAAAAGGAAGTAAGGGACGTGTAAAGGTTTTCTCCGCCTAGAAAAGGAGTTTGTTTCTTAGTGAAAGATAAACTCTCGAGTAGGAAACTCGGGGAGTGGAGTAGGGCAAGGAAGAGAGTCCTTGTAGCCGAACCACTATAAACAACAGTGTCGTGTGGTTTAATCTTTCCTCTCTTTATCTTTTACTTACATTGTGTGATTATTTATTTATGATTGTTTCCTTTGAAACTAACATATAGTAACAAAGCAAATAAAACTTTAAAACGGTAAAAACTATTCAACCCCCCTTCTAGTTTTTCACAATTGGTATCAGAGCTACATTACTTAAGATCTTTAAAATATATTGTATTTTAAAACTTAAAACGATCCATGGATTTTGAAAACTTTAAAGAAGGGCAATCTATGCAGAGACCACCTCTATTTGAACCAAATTGTTTTATTTATTGGAAAAATCGCTTTGAGACTTATGTAAAGTCAAAGGATATAGATCTATGGTATATTATAGTTGATGGTGATTACAAACCTATTAGTAATAATATTTCGGGTGGTCGGGATGAAGGAGCTTCTCTTACTCGTCACAGTGATGAGCAAAAGAAACTAATTGCCAAAAATAATGAAGCCAAAATGATGCTTTATAATGCCTTACCTAAGAAAGAATATGAAAGAGTTTTTATGTGTAAAACGGCTAAGGATATTTGGCAATCTCTTATTATCACACATCAAGGGAACTCACAAGTAAAAGATAACAAAATTGATCTTCTTGTCCAACAATACGAACAATTTGTTATCTCTGACGATGAGACCATTGATAGTGCGTTTGCTAAGTTCAATACTATTATTACATCACTTAAAGCACTTGATGAATCTTTTTCTAGTAAGAATTTTGTCAGGAAATTTCTAAGAGCACTCCATCCAAAATGGAGAGCAAAGGTGACAGCTATTGAAGAATCTAAAGATCTCTCAAGCATGACACTGGATGAGCTCATAGGAAACCTTAAAGTTCATGAAATGATTATGGAAAAAGACTCAGAAATCGTCAAAGGCAAAAAGGAGAAGATTAAGTCTATTGCCTTGAAAGCCAAAGTCGAATCAAGTGATGATGATGAGTCTTGTTCAAACAGTGATGATGAAGAGTATGCCATGGCCGTGAGGGATTTCAAGAAATTCTTCAGGAGACGAGGAAAGTTTGTAAAAACACCTCGTGATGAAAAGAAATCCTCTCGGAAAGATCGTGACGATAAGAAAGGTAAGGTTGATAGGAAATGCTATAGGTGTGGTGACTCAAGTCACTTAATAGGAGAATGTCCAAAGCCTCCAAAGACCAAGTCTCAAAGAGCCTTCGTTAGTGGAGCTTGGAGCGATAGTGAAGGAGATGATGATGATAAGCCTAAGAACAACGAAATGGCACTTATGGCTAATGACACAGAAGAGGTACATTCTGATTCATACTCCTCTATAGATGATGAAACCTTAGAAGTAGAATATAACAAACTGTGTGATGTTACTTTAAAAATCATAAACAAAAACAAGTTTTTGAAAACAAAGACAACACTTTTAGAAAATGAAGTATTTTGGCTTAAAGAAAAAGCAATACGAATTGAAAAAGGTAAAAATAGTAAAGAAACGTGTGTGTCTTGTCAAGAACTAAAACTTGAATTAGAAACCTTAAGAACCACACAGGAAGATTTAATCAAACAAAATTCAAAGTTTAAAAGGTTTGATAAAAACATAAGTTGTGCAGATGAAATAATGAAAATGCAAAAGTTACCTCATGATAAATCAGGACTAGGCTTTATGAAACTAGGAACCTTAAGCGATTATAAGGAACAGACTGTGAACAAAATTGATTCAACCAAGTTGGACACTCACGGATCCGACGGATCCAAAAATTTGGATCCGCCAAGTGTATCCAAAGGATCCGCGAGTACAGAAGTTGAACAGAAGGTTCACAAAGTCGACCGTTCCGAGTTTGTTAAAGTTACTAAGAAACCTAACAGTAGTATAAATAATAATAAACATAAACCAGCAGTATCTTTAGGAAGAGGACAAGCTAGAAATGAATATAGAGTTAAAACGGATCAACAGAGACCTCAAATGAGTTTTCCCAAACACCCCTTTCCAAAGAGTATAGTTAATCCACAACATACTTATCAAAATAATTGGAACCAAAACATACCTAGAAACCTTCATGGTCCTAGTTACATGTCATGGAACAATTGTCCACCATTTACATACATAAACCATGATAATGTCATGTTTAACCCAAACGGACCCATGAGATATTGGAGACCAAATGCTTGAGTCTTTTATGAACTTAGGTATGCTTGAAAGTTGATCTTGAACCTGATGAGTGGATCAAAGATAGTGGGTGCTCAAGACACATGACGGGAAACATAAATCTTTTCTCAACCTATCAAGTGTATGACGGAGGTAATGTCACATTCGGTAGCAAGCTTAAAAGTAAAATCATCGGAAAAGGTACAATCTCTCATGACTCTCTATCTATTGATGATGTTGCTCATGTAGATAATTTAGGATTTAATTTACTTAGTATAAGTCAATTATGCCGCAAAAAGTATAACGTCCTTTTCAGTGAAAATGGAAGTAAAATACTTAAAGATGGCATAACCGTAGGAAAAGGTGTTTTAAAGAATAATGTCTATGTTATGAAATTAGATAAAACACCTAAAGATAAGTTATGTCTTACCTCCTTGGACGAAAACTCAACTCTATGGCATCGACGCTTAGGTCATGCTAATATGAGGCTTATTCAATCTTTGTCATCCAAAGAACTCGTTAGGAACCTACCCAAGTTGAAATATGACCAACACTTTTGTGATGCTTGCAAAATTGGGAAACAAGTACATAATAGCCATAAGGCTAAAAACATGGTATCTACATCTAGATGCCTAGAATTATTACATATGGATTTGTTTGGCCCGTCGGCTATACAAAGTTATGGAGGAAATTTTTACACTTTAGTCATAGTAGATGATTACTCTAGATATACATGGACAAAGTTTTTGAAAACTAAAAATGAGGCATTCGACAAATTTGAAATTCTAAGCAAGAAAATTCAAAATCAAATAGGAAGTAATATAGTATCTATTAGAACTGACCATGGTCGAGAATTTGACAATGAAATTCAATTTGGAAATTTTTGTGATAATAATGGAATAACTCATAATTTCTCTGCTCCTCGTACACCTCAATCTAATGGTGTAGTAGAACGTAAAAATAGAACAATTCAAGAAATGAGTAGAACTATGTTAAATGAACAAAACATACCACAAAAGTTTTGGTGTCACGCTGTAGATACTTCTACATATATCCTAAATAGAGTTTTAATTAGACAATTTTTAAATAAAACTCCTTATGAAATTTATCGAGGCAAAAAGCCTACATTAGGATATTTTAGAGTTTTTGGAAGCAAGTGCTTCATTTTAAACACAAAGGACTATCTCACTAAGTTCGACCAAAAGTCGTATGAAGGTGTATTCCTTGGATACTCACAAAACAGTAAAGCATACATTGTATTAAACAAGGAAACATCAAGAGTCGAGGAATCGTAGAACGTAACATTCAACGAAAGTCCATCTCCCTCTAAGACATCACCTTTGGTAGATGATGACTTAGTTGAAAGTCAAATGGTTAATGATATAGAAAACATTGAAAATGACAATGAACCCGTAAAAGGAGAAATAGTCAATATTAAAGAAACTAAAAGTCATCCATTAGAAAACGTCATAGGAAAACTTAATGAAAGAACATTAAGATCCAAAGCTCAAAATGAAAGTAATTATTTTTGTTTTATTTCAACCATTGAACCTAAAAATATAGACGAGGCAATAAAAGATGAATCTTGGGTAATTGCTATGCAAGAAGAACTTAATCAATTTATTAGAAATGATGTTTGGACATTGGTCCCTCCACCTAAAAACCAAACCATAATAGGCACCAAATGGGTCTTTAGAAATAAAATGGATGAAAAAGGTATTATATCTAGAAATAAAGCTAGACTAGTAGCTCAAGGTTACAATCAACAAGAAGGTATAGATTACGATGAAACCTTTGCACCCGTAGCTAGACTTGAGTCTATTAGAATATTACTTGCATATGCATGTGCTCATGATTTTAAGTTATTTCAAATGGATGTCAAAAGTGCTTTCTTAAATGGTCTTATAAATGAAGAAGTATATGTTGCACAACCTCCCGGCTTTGCCGACTTTGAAAAACCAAATTATGTTTTCAAACTTAAGAAAGCTTTATACGGACTTAAGCAAGCACCAAAAGCTTGGTATGATCGACTTAAGACTTTCCTAGTTGACCATAAGTATACCATGGGCCTAGTAGACAACACTCTCTTCACCAAGAAAAAGGGATCACATATTATCATAGTCCAAATATATGTGGATGACATTATATTCGGTTCAACTTGTCAAGAGTTATGCGACGATTTCTCAAAAATCATGCATGACGAGTTTGAAATGAGTATGATGGGGGAACTAAACTTTTTCTTAGGTCTCCAAATTAAACAATTAGAAGATGGGATATTCTTCAACCAATCAAAGTATATCAAAGATATGCTTAAGAAGTTTGGTCTTGAAGACTCAAAACCCATGAGAACACCCATGTCCTCCGAAACCAAACTTACTAAGGATGAAGAAAATGAATCCGTAGATAGCACTAAATATAGAGGAATGATTGGTAGTTTACTCTATCTTACGGCTAGTAGGCCTGACATTATGTTTAGTGTTTGTCTATGTGCACGTTTTCAAGAAGATCCAAAAACTTCCCATCTTGAAGCCGTTAAAAGAATCTTTAGGTATATCAAAGGTACTACACACTTAGGATTATGGTATCCCAAAGGAACGGGTGTAGAAACCATAGTGTATACTGACTCAGATCACGCAGGTGATTATGTTGATAGGAAAAGTACTAGCGGTATTTGTACTTTTGTAGGATATTGTCTAACATCATGGTTCGCTAAGAAACAAACTGCCCTCGCAATCTCAACAACAGAGGCAGAGTATGTGTCTGCAGGAAAGGCGTGTCAACAAGCACTATGGATGAAACAAGCTCTCGTCGACTATGGAATTGAACTCAACAACATTCCCATTCTTTGCGACAACAAAGGTGCTATCGATCTAAGCAAAAATCCAGTCCAACACGCTAGAACCAAACATATTGAAATACGCCATCACTTCCTTCGCGACAATGTACATAATGGAATCATCTCAATTGAGAAAGTTTCCTCAGAGGACAACATTGCCGATATTCTCACTAAACCACTTAAACGAGAACCTTTCAATTATCTTAGACTTGGATTAGGATTAATGGAACCTAGTGATTAGGAGAAACATTAGTGTAAACATTAGTTTAGCCACACACGACACCAAACCAAAACATGTGTTCTGATCCGCGGATCCAATCGAAAACAATGACGGATCCTTTGTTTCGGATCCGCCGGATCCGTCGCATGCTGTGATCAGTTTATTATTAAATAAACAAGAACAACTACTATTCATTCCTCACTCCAAAACATATCACCTTACTACATTCGACACACACTTAATCTCCATCACATTTTAGACCATTTTCTTCCACAAATTTGTGCTTCTAACATCACTGTAAGTATTCTTATCATATTTATACTCCTGATCTGCGTCTAGGATTTCCATTTCATGCACAAAACCAAAACTTGGGGTATATGCATAATTCTTGAAAAATCATGAAGCATATTTATTGCATTATACTTAAAAACATGTTTTTCTTAGTTAGGAATTGCATCTCATAGCACATTGTCTTAATTTAACAAAAACCCCATGAAAATTTTTCACTAAAATCTTCTAACGACTAGGTAAAATGATTTTTTTCTTACATTGTTCATACAAATGCAAAAACGTCATCTTTTAGACTTCACTTGCATAATGTCTCTTGAATGCTAAAGGGAATACATAATTAATATGTATTTTCGGGTACATTCAACCGTAGCTACATTGAAATAGGAGTGTTTGGGTTATCTCTCGTTTGTAAACAAAACTTGCATAAACTAATTTTTCTTGCATCAAAAGGAGTCGAGATAACCGCACCTCCACATTGTCCCCATGTAGGCACACACTAGGAATTTTACACTTCCTTTGATCATTTTAACTAAAACTATGTAACTTTTTGTACTTAGGAAAATCATGCCTCCCGCAACCAACTACGATCACAAGAAAACCATTAACTATTTACCCAAAGTCCACAAAACCAAAGGTCTAACCAATGCCCAAATCGAAATTTTCAAAGCCTTAGAGAAAAAGTATGTCCATGAGGGTAGAGCCGTAGATTCATCATTCTATGAAGGAACTCAACTTAGGGAACAATTAGCCGCAATTCGTTTTGATTCTCTTTTAGATATAGATGAACCAATCATTCCTAGGTTCATACTTGAGTTCTATGCTAGTGTAGGTCTTAGTTCGAGTGATGAAGGTTACTTAAGTCTTCATTTTACTCTAAATGGAAATCTTGTCAACATCCCTCTTGATCAATTTGGTGAGGTCTTAGGAATTCCAAGTCAAGGGACATGTATTTACTCGGACAAATGGTCCTTAACAATCTTAGACTCCAATCTCAATAGGACGGCACCATATGCCACTCCTCTCGAATCAAAAGAAGTGATTAGGGAACATCTCTTCATTCCTAAGAACAACCCCACAAGAATGTATCGTGGTCGTGAAGTTGCTAGAGATCCATTTGCAATGGAGCTTAATGAACTCAAACCCGAGTTCAAGAAGATGGAGGATGTATTAAGGGCAAATGTGATGTGCACCATAGGAAACCGTGATCATATCAATGCTTGCTTATGTCACATGATGTACAACATCTCTACTCATCAACCCTTAAATCTTGCTTATTATGTTGCCAAGAGAATGTGTGACATTCCGGTTCAAAGCAAGATTGCAATGCCCTATGGTATGCTCTTAACCCGACTCTATAGAGCCTTTGCACCCGCTCGTCCAAACCATTTAGGCTTTGTTCCGGATTACAATGAAATTGAACATACCTTCGTTCCTTTGAGCGACTTTAGGGTTAGTGTTGATAAGGGTAAACGTCCTCGTGTACCAACATCATCCTCATCATCTTCAATGAGTGAAGATGATGGTATGCCAAATTCTAGGATTCCTCCACCCGAGTACTTGAGCCATCTTCCTCCAATTCAACATGAATCCGCTGAGTATCGAAACATCAAAGGAATGGTGAAGAATCTGGGTCGTTGGATGATGAAATTACACAAGGGGATGAAGAAGTTGAAGAAGAAGCTGAGTTGATGGAGTGTTTGGTTTTAAACAATGTTGGATATTGTGTTGTTAAACTTCTATATGTCTAGAATTTATCTGATAATACTTGTTGTGTATGTGTAATAACTAACACTTGCAGGTGGATAACCATCATGGTTATCAATTTTCCAAGTTATAGCCAGTGTTTGGCATAACACCTAAAACGGTAAGTTTCTATGTATGGATTAAACTATGTGCAATCATGTGTTAATGTTATCATATTTAGTTGTTTTGCTATACATATTAGATGTTAAGTAAGGTCTAGGTGAATTTTCGGGTTTTCGTCAAAAAACGAAAAATATGACATATGTTCTGTTTAGTTTTTAAGTTTTAGACATACGGATCCGGTGGATCCCACAAAAGGGCTCCGCCAAGGCTTATCGTTGGATCCGCCATCCGCCAACCTGCGGATTTGGCGGATTCCATAATAAGGTTCCGCATTTGATTACTCTTGGATCCGCAGGTTTCCCTGTAAAATTTTAAAACTTTTTCGACTTATCCCGATTCTTAAATCTTAGTATTTAGTATCAATTAGGATTCATTCTCTGATCATAATTCATCTTAGAATCATTTAGGAATTCTTAGAAACTTAGGAGCAAAATTTCCCACCAAAATTTAAATTTTTGAATTTTAGGTGTGAGTTACCAAACAGATACAAAGAAGGAACCCTTTTTAGGGATCCGTCAAATCCGTGGAAATATCAAATCATCAGACTTTCCACTATCTTCTTGTATTAACTGTAAATCCACAACATATTACTCAACCAAAGCTCAATGGATTGACTTCATTGATATGATCTGCACAAATTTTTGTTCCAAATCATTAGAAACCAACATTCTCTATTGGATTCACATCAAATCCAAACACACAGACTCACACACCTTCTGTCTATAAATTAGCACTTTTAGGATCTTCAATTCACATCACAAAAACATCTCCTCTCCTGTACATTTTAGCTATCATACTTCACCAAATAGTCTCAATGACAAAATCAAACAACTCCTCCACATCCAAGCCACTAAAACGAACAACCCGTATGAGTGTGAAACCTTGTTTTATCAACATTCACAACTCATCCTCTGAAGAATCATCACCACTCAACATATCCTCACCCATTGCTAGTGAAAATTTCATTACACTCTCCACCCCAACACCATCACATGTTGTTATACAAACACCACCACCAACCATTACTCCAATAGCCACTACTCCACCACCGGCTCCATCACAGCCTGTTAGATCACCATCACCACCAAAATCACCCACACTCCAACCCTTGGAATTATTTAGGACTCCTCCTACATCACCACATCTTGATGACTTAGAAGAACTTTCACCAAAATTACCCAATCTTCCACCCACGACCTTTGAAGGTCAACAACCCATGCTTTTTCACCCAGTTTACCCGGATATCCATGGCCCTTTATACCATGATGCACAATCATCCCAACCTCAACCACAACCTCTATCACCCACATCCACTCTAGTTGCCATTGACGAGGCAATGTGGATGAATATGCCTCAAACCCAAGAAGAGATTAGTGAAGAGCTCAACCGTCTCTACACTCTCTCGGGTATGGTTGACCATCGCCTTCATGAAGCAATGGACATTCAAAACATCCTTATGAACTCCCTCCAAACACCACAACAACCATCAAACAACAACAACAACCAACCACCATCACCACCACCACCACAAAACTTGGAGCCTAATCTTCCTCCCGGCTTCTCAAGTCATGATTGCGCACACTGTGAGAGAACGGCTCACTTGGCCCAAAGGACCAACATCTTGGTCCATGAGCTTCAAAATGAGATGAGGTTCATCTTGAACCATGTTCTTGAACGTTTAAACGCAATCTCTCATCCTCCTCAATAGGAGATTTTTAGACTAGTTGTTAGGACCTTTTAAATTGTTGTTTTAGGACTTTTTACTTTTTATGTCTTTTTATTGTAATCATAACATCATTTCTCTTTGTGACTTTTGTCACAAAATTTTCAATTTATATGAATATGATGTTTTATGCTTATGAGTGATCAACATATTGCATATTATCATTATCATTGTGAACTAACATTCTTCTATAGCATATATTATACCTTGATTATAATTACCTTAGGTACAAATAATGATCAGACACTTACTTTGACTTTTTCAAGTCAAAACTTATTGAAAGGCTTGTTTGGGAGAATACTTCACAAGCATTCTACTTCTTCATTAAAGTCATTCATTACTAACACTTCATTTGCAGCATATCATATCCTTCATAGTATACGTTGGTACTCGAGAAGTGAGGAGTATACATCAAGGGGGAGCATCTCATAAGCATTTCATATACTAACCATTTGTTTTGTAGATTCATGCATCATTTCCTTGATTACTCCATCTAGGGGGAGTATAAAACAAGGGGGAGCTTTAAAGTTCTCAAAATCGCATTCCGCTACGCTACTCTTTTCACTGGTACAGATTCTGCCTATCGTCACACTGGAAATGCGTGACTATATGCATATAGTCACACACGTTTTTTTGGGTGTGTGTGACAAAAAAGTCGCGCCACCGTAGGTATCATATGGTCACATTGTTTATTTTGTGGCCGTTTTCATCGAAAAAGAGTGACCAAAACCCGAATATGTGTGACTAATTAGGCACAAGTTTTGTTGGATTCATCAGTATGTGTGACTATTTCCCATCCTATGGCCACACGAAAATATAATAAATGTGACGTTTGTGATGATTTAGTCACACATCGTGTGTTGTTTTTTTCGAGTTAGTCACATACAATTTAAAAAACAGTGGCCAAAAGTGTTAATAAGTGTGACCATATGCTGTTTTAAGTGAAGAAATGTGTACTATTGATCATCCAATGGTCACATGAATTCTTAGTTTGTGTGGCCTTTTGTAATATTTAGTCACACAAAGCATGTTTGCTTTGGGTATTTAGTCACATACAATTAAGCATAAAGTGGCCAAAAGTGTTAATAAGTGTGACCATATGCTGTTTTAAGTGAAGAAATGTGTATTTTGTGTGACTATTGATCATCCAATGGTCACATGAATTCTTAGTTTGTGTGGCCTTTTGTAATATTTAGTCACACAAAGCATGTTTGTTTTGGGTATTTAGTCACATACAATTAAGCATAAAGTGGCCAAAAGTGTTAATAAGTGTGACCATATGCTGTTTTAAGTGAAGAAATGTGTATTTTGTGTGACTATTGATCATCCAATGGTCACATGAATTCTTAGTTTGTGTGGCCTTTTGTAATATTTAGTCACACAAAGCATGTTTGTTTTGGGTATTTAGTCACATACAATTAAGCATAAAGTGGCCAAAAGTGTTAATAAGTGTGACCATATGCTGTTTTAAGTGAAGAAATGTGTATTTTGTGTGACTATTGATCATCCAATGGTCACATGAATTCTTAGTTTGTGTGGCCTTTTGTAATATTTAGTCACACAAAGCATGTTTGTTTTGGGTATTTAGTCACATACAATTAAGCATAAAGTGGCCAAAAGTGTTAATAAGTGTGACCATATGTTGTTTTAAGTGAAGAAATGTGTATTTTGTGTGACTATTGATCATCCAATGGCCACATGAATTTTATGTTTGTGTGGCCTTTTGTAATATTTAGTCACACAAAGCATGTTTGTTTTGGTTATTTAGTCACATACAATTAAGCATTAAGTGGCCAAAAGTGTTGATAAGTGTGACCATATGCTGTTTAAAGTGAAGAAATTTGTATTTTGTGTGACTATTGATCATCCAATGGCCACTTGAATTTTATGTTTGTGTGGCCTTTTATAATATTTAGTCACACAAAGCATGCTTGTTTTGGGTATTTAGTCACATACAATTAAGCATAAAGTGGCCAAAGTTGTTAATAAGTGTGACCATATGCTGTTTAAAGTGAAGAAATGTGTATTTTGCGTGACCATTGTTCTTCCAATGGTCACATGAATTTTTATTTTGTGTGGCCTTTGGTACTATTTAGTCACACATCGAATTAAACAAAGAGTGACCAATAATGTTGGAGCAGAGTTGCTACTGCTAGCAGTACTAAGGTAGTCCAAGGTAGTCCTGCTGAAGCAGAGTTACTGCTGCTAGTACTATGCTAGTGCTGCTGGAATGTGTATATATATTATATATAAAACAATATTAAAAAACACAAGAAATTTCAAATTGAATTAAACTCTAATGTATATAACTGGACAAAATATACAATTGTAATGTCGTACTTAATTAATCAAATATCTAAAGACTTTTGAACCTTCACCCCCTTAGCAGTTTGCCTTAAGTCGTTAGCAGATATATATTGTTTCTTCGTTGGTGCCTGTGGTACACATTTAGTCACATGGTTTGTTGGTGTAACCTGTAGTAAACAAAAGACGCTTCTATCAAACATTGAATTACATATGAATAATTATATATGTAGGTTGAAAAAACACATGTACGTACCACCTCTTCAAAAATAACTTGATCCTTTGGCCATGCAACGAAACTACCTTCGACTTCCTTAACTGTTTTGAACCCATTATTTGCTACGTCCGGTATGCATGCTGCATCAACTAACGATGAATCAATTGACACTCTGTAGCAATCATTTGGGAGTGGTAGGTTATGCAGCATTTGCTTTCCATGAGACTGGTATACGGTACCAAAAGCAACGATATTTGATTTCTTTGTGTGCCAGAATTTGCACTTAAGTGTCTACAAAAAAAAAAAAATTGCATGTATATATCAGAAATTATTTAAACAAAAGAATAACAAGAAACATGTTGAAATACATACTATTGGCAGTGCTTGTGTTAGAGACACATCTTGTTGCGATTGGGAATCTGGAGACCCGTTTCGTCGCTTCTTTTGCTTTGGCTTATTGGGTCCGACAGTTTTAGCAAGTTCCTATATGTATATATAAAACACGTTACATTATTTAAACAAAAGAGTAACAAGAAACATGTTGAAATACATACTGTTGGCAGTGGTTGTGTTGGAGACGACACATTTTGTAGCGATTGGGAATCTGGAGACCCGTTTCGTCGTGACTTAAGGTTATGCTTAGGCCTGACAGTTTTAGCAGCAGGTTCCTATACGTATATATAAAACACGGTACATTAGTCGATCATGTATGTAAAATTCAAAAATCAAAGGGCGATCTTTTATTACTATACTTACCATTGTTTCCGTTACCTTTTTAGAAGTTTCAAGGCCATTGGATTTCTCCTCAATTCCCGCATCTTTAGGACTTACAACACCACTTGTCTGAGTGCCATTGGAGTCACCTGCAATATTGTCAATGGCCATTGGAGTCACCTGCAATATAAATTAAGAAATACAGTCACTCATCAGTTTATGTTCAATGCCTAGTATCATTAGCATCAGTGGTGTTAGCATTAGAAAATGAAATTGTTAACAACATAAAAAATGGCTTACAACTGAGGCTATTGGCGATGGTTGAGTTGGCAGAGTTATATTCATCCCTTTATCATTCAACTGTTGCAGAATTTGAGAAAGCATTACATTTGTGTTTTCCACCTCACCGGATAATTTATTGACCTGCACATCTTTTTCGGTCATCTCGGCGGACAATTTTTTGATCAATTTATCTTTTTCTTCACGCTCGCGTCTCTCATTATCCAGTTGAGTTTGAAGTAAGGCAATTTTTTCATTGGCTTCTTGTTTTCTTCGAGGAAGGCCAAAATACTCTTTGTATGTTACTGCACCTCCCACTCCCCTGGCATAACCGCCCTTTTCCTTACCAAATACAAATGTCATGGCATCAGTGCCATCATCAAAACCCGATGTTCCTTCCTTGATCTTGTCATCAGCTTCTTTCTGCACAAAAAATATAGGAAATGTTGGGATTAAAAGTCTTCTTGATGCTGTTACTACTGCTAGTACACAAGCTACTACTGCTAGTACACAGTTAAATGTTGCTGCTATATAAGCATAATAATAGAATTAGCAGTCAAACTTACAAGTTCATCTCCCTTTGATTTAATATCATCATTTGGGTATTTGCCGTCTTTGTTTACCCTTCCTTTCACCCACATTACATCACGGGGGGGTTCTTCATCCGCTTCAATCTCTTTATTTTCGATCTAATAAACATCAAATGCATACCCATGTAAAGTTAAACCAAGATAAACGAAAATATGTGGATGCTTACACATGTACAGTTAAACCAAGATAATCGAAAATATGAGGGTATTAATGCAAATGTGCAAATTGGGCAATGTAAACGGATTCATTTCTCATACTGATCGTCTCTTAATTGGTAAAACAAACATTGTGTAATCTTACCATTTTCTCTTTGACATAAGCATATCCACCTCGTCCCATTTTATGCTGATAAATATTTTGGGAACGCGCCATTTTACCTTTCTCAGATTTCTCCTAAAAACACAAAATCATAAGGCGTTTAGATGCGGTAATGCTGCAAACTGAAAATAACAAAATGACATATACACTTAATTAAAGATGACTAATTAAAACCTTGTATGCTTCGGTGGTCGTGTATTTAACATACTCGACCCAGTCTTCTGATTTCATTATTGTATTAAACAAGTCCGGGACTTCATTCAGTTTGGAAGGTGTATTTAGGTTGGGCAAAATGTAGTTGACTTTGAGCTTCCTTCTGTAATTCCTTAGCATTTTACCAAGACTAATCATTATCAATTTTCTGTATTGGACGTCAACAACAAAAAATTTCTGAAAAGATTAACACAATGTTGTTAATTAGTTGCACATAATGTAACTGCATACATAAACTTATGTAGTATTGGGTTACAAAATAGTATATATGTACCAAGATTTCATCCCATAGTTTATCTCTTGCTTCTTTATTCACCTTCTTCCAGTGTAGAATCTTCACACCTATCTGCTCACGAGCCACATCTCCTAAAAAACTCACAAACACTGCTCTGTTTTCCCCTGTTACCCTACCGAGTGCATCGAAGGTTACCTTGAGCTTTGTTGCACCAGGTTTGTCATGCTTCGCGCGAAACTTTACTAGCCTGGTTGAGCCCCTCTTAGCTACTATCTCAGGTGTTTGGTTGGTTAAAGGCTCATCTATATCTTCTTCATCAGAAGACTTTTCGGATTCATATTCTAAGGCGTTATCATCATGTACAATATGATCAAGAGGAAGCAAAGTATGGTTATCAACAATGGGTTCAGTTTCCATGACTCTTGAGCAACAAAGGGTAAAAGAAAATGATTATGGCTTAGCTTGGAGAGTAATGGTGAGAGAAGATTTGATTTTTGTTTTTTATTTGCAGTCTTTTTTTTAGGAGAGAAAAGAGGCTATACACCAAGAATATGAATCGTTTGTGATTCAAAAAATTTCGATCCAAAAATTTGCCTCCAAGTTGTAATTTGAAATTAACAATTGAATTATTTGAAAATTTTCCCTTTGAACCTGTTAATTAAAGCATAAACTTGATTTTTGTTTTTTATTTACTATCTTAATAATCGCAAATAATGTATCATACTGTGCAACCATCACATCAACAGTACAAACGTAATTACTACATATTGTACCCTTACCAATTACATTTACAAAACACAAATTACTAATTACCTTTTTGTTATTTGGTTTCATTGTTTGCGTGCTTGTGTTTGCCATAAGAATGTGTGTGTTGATTAGGGTTTATTGATTTTTGTGTGTGTTTACAAATGACCGGGTAAAGGGATTAATTGCTGGTTGAATATTGAATTTGTGGTTTGGTTTAACTATAGCTGACGTGGCAAGATTTGTTTAAAAAAAAAAAAAAAAAAAAAAAAAAAAAAAACTAATGGTGATGAGGTGGCGGTGAAATCCGGCTATAGCCGGTAAATAGGGATGGCAACGGTTCGGGTTCGGGGCGGGTTTTAGTATACCCATAACCGAACCCGTTTATAATATACCCGTACCCGCCCCATATCCCACCGGATACCCGATTAATATTATCCATCGGTTTTTCGGGTTTCCCCGCGGGTATTAGTTATCCGTACGTAGTTGAATATTATATGGACAAAATTGGCGGTATTAAGATTAAGTCACGCTAAAATCCACCGAAAAAACAAAAGAAAATACTCTAACCACTCCCAACAATAACTCAGCTTTAAACTTTAACACAATGCCACGTCAGCTTTAACACACTCACCCTTAATTAACTGAGCTTTAGTTATACACAAGATGTTTAACGAATGAGCCGAGATGATATGGTTGTATACGAGATGTTTAACGAATGAGCCGAGATGATATGGTTGTATATATACGAGATGTTTAACGAATGAGCCGAGATAATATGGTTGTATACGAGATGTTTAACGAATGAGCCGAGATGATATGATTATACACGAGATGTTTAACGAATGAGCCGAGATGATATATATGGTTGTACACGAGATGTTTAACGAATGAGCCGAGATGATATGGTTGTATACGAGATGTTTAACGAATGAGCCGAGATGATATGGTTATACACGAGATGTTTAACGAATTGAATGAGCCGAGATGATATGGTTGTATACGAGATGTTTAACGAATGAGCCGAGATTATATGTTTGTACATGAGCAACACACCCAACAATAACTCACGCAACCTTTCGACCCTGTTTCATCATTTCTTAAAAGAGTTTAATTTCTAGACCAACCCTGATAGCTGGATGGTCTTGAGGCAACTCACGCAACCTTTCGACCTCTGGATCAGCACGATTATGCATCTGTAGCATAATACGAGTTATCTCACCTAGCAAATTGTTAATCAATTTGAGTTCTTTTTCTTGTTCATTGTGTAATCGGGTGAGGATAGCCTTTTGCACCTCTGCTAGTTAATTTGTTAGCCACAGTAGTGTTTGTGTTAAAATTAGTGATACTTGCGAGAGAGTTTTATAAGAAGTTGTGTGAGAAAACGAAGTGTTGTGAAAGTGACTTTGATAGTGGAAAGCCGTTAAACTAGCCGTTGGAGGCTATTTTAAAAATCAGATTGAAAGTAAAAGTAACCGTACGAGTATTATTCAAATTCAAACGTAAAGTAACAGTACAACATATTAATAACGAGCGGGATATTTAAATTTTAAAATTTCAAATTCAAATTAAACAAAAAGGCGGGATATATTTAAAATTTATCAATTCAATTCAAATTCAATTCAATTTATAAATTGAAAATAAAGTATCAAATACAAATACATTAAACATGAAATAGAAATACATTAAACATGAAATAGAAATACATTAAATGTCAAATAAAAACTACGTTAACATAAACAATGATTGATTAACATAAACAACATACGATTAACATAAACAACGGACGATTAATAAAAACTATCATCTGAATCTGGGTAACCATCTTCAGAGGATTCGGAAGGTGTGAAAAAACCAGACTCCCACCTTTGCCTACGTTCTTCATCCTCCCTGGCTTGCCGCTCCAAACGATCAGCTTCCTCTTCTCTTTCAAGTGCTTCCATTTCCAGGAGGACTTGCATATCTGCTTCCTCTTGCCTAAGTTGTTCCTCAGTTAACCCAAACGGATTTGGGTCTTGGTTATGAACTGGTTCATTTTCAGGTTGATTATTCACCGGAAAATTTTCCGGTTGGAAAACCGGAAAGATATGCTCGGGTGGAGTATGGAATTTTTCATTTTCGCTAGGTGGGCTTGGAAACTGTTAGCCAAAATCCTTTTGGCGAGGTGGGCTTGGAAATTGTTGGCCAAAATCCTTTTGGCGAGGTGGGCTTGGAAATTGTTGCCCGAAATCTTTTCTGGAAGACATCTTGAATTTGAGATGCTTGGATCTTGAGTATTTGAGAAGTTTGGAATGTGTTTCTGTGTGACTTGTGCTTCAGAAGCATTGGTATTTATAGGGTACAAATGCACACGTTTTATTAACGTGACTTTGAATTTTAATTGTTGGGGCTAACCTGCGTTAACGCAGCGTTAATATGTTGTACTTTATCTTACGTTTGAATTTGAATTTTAATTTTAATTTGTTAAGGCTGAGTTATTGTTGGAAGTGGCCTAAATATACCCATACTTCTCAAACACATTCAGACTGCGATAGATATTAAAGCATGTATTTACATTAAACATGTACTAGAAAATATCAATTACCCTAATGAAAAAGTCAATTAGTCATTAAAGTTAGCACACAAATTACATTAAACATCATTAATATAATATAGAAAATATCAATTACCCTAATGAAAAAGTCAATTAGTCAATCCAACACCAAACACACTTCTAGATCAACTACACTAGTCAAATCCAAACCAAACACAAACCAAATCCGATCAATATTATCCATCTGTTTACTTTTGGCGCCTCTCGATGGTCCCTCTTCCCGCCTAAAGTATTGGGAACCGTTCGTATACCTCTCTAGCCTATTTGTACAACTCGACATGGAAAACCGTTCATAATTAATCAACCGTACCATATACAACTCCTTTGATATTTTCATTAGAAAATAAATTTCAAATTTCAATGGCCGACTCCTCTTCAACTCCTTCTTCCAACAAAAACAAACGCCCAAGGGATGATTCTCCTCCACCAATGCCTGAAAATTATAAAAAAATGGGCATATCCCAAAATATTTGGGAGAAATGTAGTAAAGGCCCGTATGGTGTTGAAAACGCATTGTTAGAAATTCACAACAAGCGTATAAAGATGTATGAAGAAAGGAACAAGAAAGATTTAGAGGTCATTGAGGAGCATCAGAAGAAAATTGAGGAGAGGAACAAAAAAATAGAAGAAGAAAGAGAGAAAATAGTTGATGTTTACAGAAGTATTGAAGCTAGTAAATATGTGTCTTAATGTATCTTTTCTTTATATATTTTGCCTATGTATATTTTGCCTATGTAAATGTAAACTTATTTTGACTTGGTTTAATATATGAATGCAGTTATTATGTACAAGTTTATGATATTTGAATACAGCTATTATTATTGTACTGCTAGGTAAACAATTGTACTGCTATCGAAACGTTGTACTGCTGGGTATCCTTTTAGCAGTGGTTGGGAGTGCAGGGTAGTTTGTATCACTTTTTACTTAAAGTGTATAAACCCCCAATTGCTGCACACAATCACATTCACGCACACATTACTCTCTCTCTTCCACTCCCTAATCGAATTTTAATTGTCAAATTGCAAAACCCCCAAATCAAATCATAATGTCGAACCTAACTTTTACCGAACCTCATAATAATGTTGCCTTTTTAGAAAAATCCAATAAGTCTGTAGATTTTACTGAGATCATTGATTTCCTTAATGCAAGCTATATTAAGTTTGCATTAACAGTAAAACCTACTATATATACTTCCAACATTATCCAGTTTTGGTCGTCTGCTAAGGTCAAAACTATTAATGGGGAAGCACAAATCCATGCCCTTGTAGATGGGCAGATGATTATCATTACAGAGGCGTCTATTCGAAGAGATCTTCTCCTAGATGATGCTAACGGAGTTGAGAATCTTCCAAATACTACAATCTTTGAAAAACTTGCACTGATGGGCTATGAGAGATATACAGATGCTTTAAAGTTCCAAAAAGGTAATTTTTCTCCTCAGTGGAAATTCTTAATTCATACTGTCTTAGTGTGTCTAAGTCCAAAGACCACTGCATGGAATGAATTTAGCAGTAATTTAGCTTCTGCTATAATTTGTTTGGCTGAAAATACTCAAAGATTTAATTTCTCAAAATTAATTTTTGATAATATGGTTAAGAACTTGGATGGTTCTTTGGCTAAATATTTTCTATATCCAAGGTTTTTGCAACTCTTTTTGGACAACCAATTTAAAAAAAAGAAAAGTCACAAAAATGTTTATCCCACTCCCTGCCTTACCAAAAAGGTTTTTGCTAATATGAGTAGGGTTGGAAAAGATTTTTCAGGGAGAGTGACACCTTTGTTTCCAACAATGTTGGCACTAGCCCAAACCCAAATGGGTGAAGGTTCAGCAATCCCAGCTGGTACCCATCACACACCCACAGAACAACAACAAAAGACCTATAAACGTAGGACTAACACCAAGAACACTGAGCTACCTCAGGCTAGTGGTTCTATACCAACTGTTGCAGATGAGGATGTCACTGGGGGGGAGAGTGACATGTTGGCAAGGTCTGCCACTACTGTGTCTAGCTTAGCAGCAGCACAGGACAGTGGTAACATCATTAAGACCCGAACCAAGACAACTTCTAATGAAGAAAGTTCCTCTGGAACTGATTCAGGTGAAGGTCCCAGTCACATGGAAACAATGGGGGGTTCGGATGTTCATCCTAGGGGTGAGACTGAACTTAACTTTTCCAGTGATCCACCTCTCGGGCTAGGTAACACAAGCCGAAGTGGTGAGGATAGTATGCAACTTTTGAATGAATTGAAGGATACCTGTGCCAAGCTGTCTGCACAAATTGGTGATCTGCGAGCAATAGCTTCTTCCCAAGATGGAGTCATCAAAGCTCAAGGTGGGGAGATAAAGGCTTTGAAGAGAAGGGTTAGGTATTTAGAAGGAGTCAAAGGATCAAGAATTCCCAAACAAAAGGTTAAATCTTCTGAAGCTTCTAAGGATGCTCCCAAACAGGGAGGGAATGAAGGCAAAGTTTCAGGGGAGGATAACCAAGGGAATCAAGTGGTGATTGATCATCGTCTGGGCAAGGTTACAAATGCTGATAGTGCTACTGAGCCAATTACAGTTGGTACTACAAAAGCTAGTACTGCTACACCAGAGGTTTTTGCAAATGCTGTTAGTGTACTTGCTGAGCTGAAGACAGCAAAACCAGTAACCAAAGGTGTTGTGATACAAGAGCCATCATCCTCTCCAAAAGCTAAACAATCAACTCCACAGGTACAAGGCAAAGGTAAAGGGATTCTTACTGAAGAGCCTGTGGAGAAACCATTATCAAAAGAAGAGCAATTAAAAGTTGATGCTGAACTTGCTATGAAATTCTCAGAAAAGTATGATGCAGAACATCAGACAATTTTGGAACAAAGGAGAATACAAGAAGAAAAAGATGCAGAGTTAATAGCTTCATGGGATGAGCAAAGGGCTCAGGTTGCAGCTGATTCTGAGCTTGCTAAGAAACTACATAAACAAGAGCAAGATAAGTACTCAGTAGATGAAAAAGCCAGGATGCTGAAAGAATTTTTTGATGAAAAAAAGAAGTTGTATGCAGAACAAAGATATGCAGCTAAGAAGAACAAGCCACCCACTCAAAAACAAAGAAGAGATCTCATGTGCAGGTAGGTTTTTTTTTTTTTTTTTTTTTTTTTTTTTTTTTTTTTTTTGCAAAGGTATTTATATTAATATCAACAATACCCAATATGTACATCATATCATAAACATCTACTCATGTGCAGGTATTTGAAGAATGTGGACAGATGGAAACTAAAGGATTTGAAATTCTTGGATGATAAAAGAATTGAAGAATTATATGCAATTGCCAAGAGAAACAATGATCTCTTCTTGAATGACAGTTCAAAGAGAGCAGGTGAACAGTTGGAAATAGAAAGCAGTAAAAAGAGAAAACAAGAACAAACTGAGCAAGCTGTTGCTGAAGAACAAATGCAAGCTCACACTGAACTTGCAGTTGCCTCTGTAGGAGAAGCCATGGATGCACAACCTTTAACTGTCAAACATCCCATTGTTGATTATAAGTCTGGATCTTTTGGGGAAACAGTTTATTACGATATTAAGAGGCATGATGGTTCTTCTAGAAGGTATGTAAGCTTTCTTCACATGGTTCATGATTTTGATAGACAAGATATGATAGCTCTATGGAAATTACTCAAACAAAGATTTGGTAATAAGACACCAGAACAAGCTAATTATGATAGAGAAGTCTGGAATTATTTAAAGGTAATGTTTGAACCAAATCATGAAGATGAATGTTGGAGAAGACTAACGCACAATACTGTTAAAGAATGGAAAATTTTTCAACGATGTGGAGTACATGCTTTAACTGTGAATGAGTTGGTGATCTACATGCTTGTAGAAAAGGATTACCCTTTAAAGTTTCACAAAGACATTCTACATCAGATGTTGCGTGTGAAGAAAACACTCAAGCTTCAGCTTAATTATGATGACATGGCATATGAACTGCTCAGGAAGATGGAAGAGTATCTAGGACCCAAGGACAAGAAATAGAATGTATAGTTATTACTGCCACAATGTATAGTTTGACTTAAACATGTATAGTTATTACTGCTAGTATGTATAGTTATTACTGCTAGAATGTATAGTTATTACTGCTAGAATGTATAGTCTGACATTTATCATGTATATGTCCACTTGCAGTCAAGCTTTATTGTATTTGCAGTTTCCATTTATCATGTATATGCACTTGCAGGCACTTAGTAACATGTTACTTCATTATAAAGTTGAAAATTGACTTTAGAAAGTCAAGTAATCTGGTTCCAGCTAGGGGCAAGTAACATACTTACATACTACTGCATTAAACTAGATAGACTATAAAATCCCAGCATTGTAATGGGGCAAATTAAATGAAGAGTCATGACTAACAGTCTGAACTCAAAATATGACTCTATGATTTAGACACCTAAATAAATACTTCATGTGACCATATGTAACATCTTGAATTTAGTCACACAAACACTCAATGTGACTAATATCAAGGTTAATGATAACTGAGTTCACATTTTGCTATACATATTAGTCACATGAATATTTCAGTGTGACTATTTTCAATGTATTGGTCACATATAATACCCTTATAATGTGGCCATAAACATAATTTAGATGCACATTTGTGGTATGGTGTTACTATTGTATAGCCTATAGTCACATGATTGTGCTACAATTAAATGTGACCATACACATTAGGAATTGGCAGGCAAACACACACTTAACTTTAGACACACATATTAACTTACGTGACTATTTGTATCGAATTTTGGTCACACTTAATCATGTATGCCTATGGTTTAGTGTGACCATATATGACATTTGGTCACACATCTCAAGTGTGTGACATATATTTGTCACTTTTAAATGCATATCGTGACTATGCTTCAAACTTACTTTTCAGTTGTCACACATTTCAAATTCATATGTGGCTAAATTTTCAACAAAAACTAGCAGTCACGCTTAAATAATGTGTGACAAACTTGAGCATATGATTTAGCCACATACACAATTACTTCGTGTGACCATATATGGATTTTGGTCACACTTTTCAATTGCGTGACATATATTTGTCACATATGTATATATATAGTGTGACTAATGTTTCAACCTTATTTGTATCCGTCACACGTCCCAAATTATAAGTGACTAAAAAATCAAAAAAAAATTTACCAGATACGTATAGTCACGAAAATATTCAAATGTGTGGCTATAGCCTCGGATGTAATTCCGAAATGGTCACACAAGTCGGATCAAGTGTGGCTGTTTATTTTATTCTGGTACATTTAGTCACATAAAAAGGCGACTGTGTGGCTGTTCGAAAAACAGCATGTGTGACTAAATCCCATTTTTGTACTAGTGTTTTGTTTCGACAAAAAGGGGGAGAAAGGAACTAAGTTTGCATCAACTGTGATTCATCACAGTACATACATTTTTTACAAAACTTTTCTTTAATAAACAAACTTAATATATATTTTTAAGAACTTATGCTATATTTATTCTCTTGCTAAAAAATATACCTTATGTTTTGTCATCAACAAAAAGGGGGAGATTGTTAATACAAATAGCGTCTCAAAAACGTTATTTATATTCTTTGATCTTTCATTAGTTTTGTTAATGACAAATATAAGGAATATCTTTTAGCAAATAATAAATACTAGCTTAAGTCTCTTAAGTACACATTTTACACTTCACATATTAACTAAGAATTACAAGTTTAGTAACTTGTTTCCTTAAAAGGAAACTTTAATTCTAAAACCATTCCATGACATCATTGCATGCATCACATAGAAGATCTTTGATATATCTTGGTTAGATTTGCAAGATACATAGTTGACATTTGAAGATCTTGGATGATTTGGTAAGATACAACTAAGATATGGTAAGAGACAACTATACCTTAGCTGTCATGTCCCACGGATCCAAATTACATAAAGGACGGATCCCTTGTGAGGGATCCGTGGGATCCGTGAGCTGAAGATCAGCTTGCCTATAAATAGGAAGCTGATCATTTGGCTCTCTCATCACTCATATAGCTTTAACACACATATTCATTCAGTACATATCTTACTAACATCATTCATAGTTGCATTTCACTTTGATCTTTCATTTTGTAGAAAGGAGATCAAGCATTCAAGGATCTACAGAACCGTAATCCTTTAGTTGCATTACTGTGTGATATTGTAGTTTGTTTCACACATCATATCTATCATTTGTAATCAGTGAGTGTGGTTAGTGCTTTAGTCCTTAAAGCACAAGGAGTGTAGGGAGTAGTTGTACCCGTGTAAAGAACTCGACATCTAGCTTAGTGTCGGTAAAGTAAATAGGCGACGTCAGGTTGGTTCTACCTTGTGAAAGAACCCGGTGTTTAGCTTAGTACCGGAAAAGGAAGTAAGCGACGTGTAAAGGTTTTCTCCGCCTAGAAAAGGAGTTTGTTTCTTAGTGAAAGATAAACTCTCGAGTAGGAAACTCGGGGAGTGGAGTAGGGCAAGGAAGAGAGTCCTTGTAGCCGAACCACTATAAACAACAGTGTCGTGTGGTTTGATCTTTCCTCTCTTTATCTTTTACTTACATTGTGTGATTATTTATTTGTGATTGTTTCCTTTGAAACTAACATATAGTAACAAAGCAAATAAAACTTTAAAACGGTAAAAACTATTCAACCCCCCTTCTAGTTTTCCACAGTGTGTTTGCATGTTCACACACGAAGATAAAAAAATTATGTTTTTTTTTTTTTTTTTTTGGAAAGTTTACAATTTTGGTCCTTGAGGTTTGTGTGTTGTGGTATTTTGATTATGAATTGGAAGTTTTATATCAATTATGATTTAATTTTTTTTCTTTTACGTTTTTGTATTTTGTTATTATGTAATTATATATTTAGTTTAATGAAATGTCTTTTTTTAATAGAAAATTAAGAAGAAAAATAAAAACTGAGACCTACTATTTTTTAAACCTGGGTTATAATGGAAATGGTGTTTTAAATGTTGTGTGTTATAGGAATATTATATGGTAAAAGCTGACACAATGTTTTTATAACTTGGTGGATAACATCACCAGCACCTAACTCTCTTAGAGTATAAAGAGTGTTACACTAGTCGTAATGCCGACCCTTGTCAAGGGTCAGTCTACCTTCTAGGACATCCCCCCCCCCCAATTTTTTGTGTAGTTCGATCAGCTAGGCGACCGATTTTGTGCATTTGGTTTGTGAGTGTGTTATTTATTAAATTTTGTCGGGTATGTTTTTGCTTGTGGCTGGAGTCGCCTTACTACGAGCTTAAGGTCATGTGTTTGATTTAAAAGAGAGAATCTAATGTAGCACTAAGCAGTGGCGAAGCTTGAAAATTTTCAGTGGGGGGTCGGGATCTAAATTTTTTTTTTCCTAACGCTATTTTTCGGGTAATATGTTCGGGTCGGTGATTCGATTCGGGTCGGGTCAAAAATTAAATACTATTATTATAAAAAAAAAGTTTCAATCACTAAAAAACTAAACATTTGTCCAAGACAACTAAACATTAAAAAGGAGACAAACGGTTGGTACCTGGTTCGATTCATTGAAGAAATTAGAGTTCAGCCTTTCGACCTTTAAGATCCTTGAATTCTTCAATTATGGATTCCGCATCAAACTTGTCAGCAATTTCTTTTTCTATGTAAATCACCATACTGTTTGCTAGATTCTGATCTGACATCTTATTACGTAGGCGATTCTTGAATATCTTCATTGCCGAAAATCCCCTCTCTGTTGTTGCAGTCGAAACCGGAAGTGTCAAGAGTAGCCGACACACTCTTTCAACCAAATCGTACATGCTATTTTTCCCAGTTTCTACAAGAGTTTGGCAGAGATCAGAAAGAGTTGCTACCTCACTTAGCTTGGCATTATTTATCCTTTCAACTTGAAAAGTCTCCAATTGACAAAGTAATTGATTTCTCTCCTGCTCAGTAAAGTCCGTAGGATAATATTTCTCAACAAGAAGAACAATGTGATCAATATTAATCTCTTTTGAACATAAAGTCGCACCAAGAGATAACAACTCTATTGATTGCTCACTGAATCTACAATCCAACTCATGTATTTGCTTATCCAATGTCTCCATAAACAAATCTACTCGGTAAAAATGTTCAAATGTAACATGAAGATCTTTTTTACGAGGCCGATACCGGGAAGATCTATATGGAGCACTCATATCGGGCATCTCTATGTCATGTCTTTGACAAAAAAAAAATAACTTTCTCAATTAAAGAATCCCAAGGCAAGTTGTAACCTGTGATAAAAAAAATGTCAACTCCATATGAGTATTTTTAGTCAAACCTAAAAAAGAACAAACAACAATACAAAAGTAAGTAACCTGTGAGCAAAGCAATGAACGTAATATGCATAAGGACTATACTGCCGAACGAGTGCCTGTAAGCCGTTCCATTCCCCACTCATATTGCTAGCACCATCATAACCTTGACCACGAATTTTTCCAGTATCAAAGTTGTGATTCAAAAGTCTATTCCACAAACTAGCCTTTAAAGTCGCCGCAACAGTATCTGTGACATGAACTAAATCCAAGAACCTTTCCCGTATCACCCCTTTCGCATCAACAAATCTTAAGACTATGGCCATTTGCACTTTTTTGGATTCATCCCGTGACTCATCAACCATGATACAAAACCATGAATCCCCCACTTCTTCTCGTATATACCTTCTCACTTTATTTGCCATAATACTAAAAACTTCTTGTCGGATATCGGAAGATGTATACTTGGAATTATAATGAGCATTTGCCAAAATAACATTTGCAAGATCATCATATAAGAAGCTAATAGTTTTAGCAATTCAAGAAAGTTACCTTGATTCTTTGAATTGGAAGATTCATCATGTCCTCGTAAAGCACAAGCTTGGTATGTTAACCAACGAACTACATCAATTGTGCCTTTCAATCTTAAACGGTTTTTCCTTATTTGCTCTTCACTTTGTTTTTCTATGAAATTTTCAATGTGTGCTTCTTGATTCACTAAATTAGTAGCAAACACAAATGCCTTTTTGTGTGTTGAAGATTTAATGTGCTTCAACAAAGGACAATTATTCCCATCATTAACTTTTTTCCAATTGTCAAATCCTTCACAACTAAATGCACTATGACCACTTTGCTCATTTGGTTTATCCTTATACAAATAACATAGAAAACAATAAGCCTTATGTGTTGTTGGAGAATACTCTAACCAATTAGGGAACATACCAAACCAAGCAAATTTAAATCAACGAAGATTATTCTTTGGACCTCTAGGCTTATACTCTTCAAGCTTAGGTTGATACACTCCTAATGATATATATGCTAGCCTTACTTGCTCACGTACCTTAACCGGATATTTCCACATTTCAAGTCGTTTAGCAGGATCTCTTTCTAGGCTACTAACATCCACTTCATTGCAAGTATCCGGACCAATAACCGGTTCGCTTGTTGAACCTTTTTGACGTTTACTCTCTTGAATTTCATCATCAATTCCTTCTACTTGTTGTTCTTCATTCTTTCTTTTAAAAAATGAAGTTATGGTTTTATTCTTCACCATAGTCACAAGCTATAAATTTGTCCTACACCTACATAAATTGCAAATAACTTCTTAGGAAGTTAGTAAATCAAGTAATGAAAGACAAGTATATTAGTAGACAACAAACCTATCTCAAATTCTCAATTCTCAAGTTAATAAATCAACCCCAATTTCTAATTTCTACTTAAATCCCTAATTTCTACTAAATGTCTAAATCCCTAATTTCTACTAAATCCCTAAATAAAAGACAAGTAGATTTAAAGACAACAAACTTGAACCCAACGGCGGCGGCAGGCGTGGCGGAGGCTGGTCGGCGGTGGCCAGCAGGACTGCAGGAGCCAGGAAGGTCGGGAGGAGATGAGGGGCGAAGGGCGGGAGGGTTTGGGATTTGGTTTGTTATTGTTCCGGTTTCTATTTTTTTTAATGGGCTAAGTAATTATTATGTAATGGATTTTAGTTTGGGTAGATGGGCTTATGTAAAATGTAATGGATCAATTTTATTGCTTAATATATAAAAAAAAATTCACAATTAAAATGGGGGGTCGAAACCGAATATACCGAAATTTTTCTACACGAAAACTATATACCCCCTACATCGCAAAAAAAAATTATGGGGGTCGCCCCCCCCCCCCCCCCCCCCCCCCTATATAAGCTGCGCCATTGGCACTAAGGCCATGTGTAGTGGGCGCTAAATTGCCCAAATTTTCCCAAAACCGCGCCCAATTAGTTCCCCTTTGCATTACACACGGGCGCGAATTGCCAAAAAAATTCACTCGGCGCCAATATATTCACGCCCTCCCCCTTTTGTTTTCCAAGAAAAATATTACCGTTTCATTATCAAACAGTTCCTTTTCAAAATTAAAAAAAAAATAAAAAAAAAAAAAAAAAAAAACGCTCCTTTTTTTTTTTAATATAAACCACTCTTCTACACATATTTTTCACACACTACTTCAAACCAAAAAAAAAATAAAATAAATAAAAAAAATAAAAAATCAAACATGTTCCCTAACCGACCGAACTTTCCACACAACTACAATCCCGGTTTCGTACCACCTCGTCCCAATAACGATTTAGGTGAAGACCAAATCCCGAATGCGCAACTTTGGAATTTGCTATCACAATTGCCAAATTTGCCACAAATGCCGGCGATGCCACCACCGCAACCGATGCAAACCTTTCAAAACTACGGTTATGGTCCAAATTACGGGTTTGCAAATTTCAACCAACCCGTCACGTCTCAAGGCTCGGCGACCACTATAAATGTTGAAGAAGACGAGACGGTACCGGAGACGCCTCCGGAAAAGCAACGGGGCGCCGCCCCATCTCAACCAAGAAAAAGGTCACACAAGAAAAAAACCACTAACGAGCCGAGCAACCAAAGAAAAAAAATACCAAATGTGGACTGATGATGAGACGGTGGCGTTAGGCAAGGCATGGCTAGAAGTTGCGGAGGATCCCATCGTCGGTATATATATTTTTTTAATCGTATTTTTTTTTATGAATCGTATTTTTTTTTTATGAATCGTATTTTTTTTTTATGAATCGTATATAATTTTTTTTTAATGAATCGTATATATATTTTTTTTTATGAATCGTATATATATATATATTTTTTATGAATCGTATATAGATATATATATTTTTTATGAATCGTATATATATATATTTTTTAACATCTAATTGCGTTGTTTTTTTTTAGCGGATTTTCAACGAGGAGCAACGTTTTCACGCCGAGTTAGAGAGGCGTTCTATATGAGGTTGGGGGTTGATGAGACGTATCGTACACCGGATATGATTTCCGGCAAATGGTCCGACATCAACACCAAATGTTTGGCTTTCAACAACATCTATAACCGAAAAAAGAATAACATTCCAAGTGGTGAAAATGCCATTTGGCCATTACGTGCCGCGAAAGAGGAGTACAAGTCAATTAAGCTCGCGGTTTTCCCGTATGAAAGTGTTTGGAGCATCATACACGGCAGCCCAAAGTGGGAACATCAAGTACCGCTTGAGGTTCGACCGACTAGGCCCTCAAAAAAATCAAAGACATCCTCTTCTACCGAACCCCAAAGTCAATCATCCGATGGTCGCAACTTTGACCTAAACGATGTGGAAGAAGAGTTCGAAGAGGTTGTGGTGCTCGAAAAGCCACGGCCCCCGGGTAGGCGTAGTGGTAAAGGCAAGCAAAAAGCCGACACCGAAGACGAGACTGAGAAGGCTATAGCGGCTAGTCTTAAAGAAATTGCGTCGGAGGCGACGCAACGTCGGTTGCAAAAAGAAAAACACTATGAAATGCTTGCAACAATCACAAAGAAAAAAGACTTGGAGGAATATGGGCGGGACATCTCGCACCTCACTGGGGTGGAACGTCAAATTGCCGAATCGCTCAAAGTCGACATTGCAAAGAAATATGGGTTTATGTGATGCTTTCGGGTTCTAAAAATAAAATTATGTAATCTTTTTTTTTTTTTTTTTTTTTTTTTTTTTTTTTTAGAATCATGTAATGTTTGGTTTTTATTTTAATGAAATTATGTTTTAGTTTTAAATTATATTGTTTTAAATAAAATTATGTAATCTTTATTTGACTAGAAAAAAAAGAAAAAAAAAAAAAAAGTGGTGACACGTGTCAAAATTTGCCCCACCCACCATTACACACCTAAACAATTCAAGCCCTTTGCTGACTGGGCTGACACGTGTCAGATTTTGCCCCCATGTACAACATTTACCACTACACATAGCTTAAGGTATCCTCACCCTTTCGGTCAATGTTACTACTAGAAACAGCCTGTTAGTGCTTTATACCTATAGTATAGACTAGGTTTTTGCATTTGTTTATAGGTTTGATTCCGTTCACGTGATTATAAGGATTTGACAAATATACCTTTTTAACATTATGTTTATTAAACCTCGAGAAATGAGAAATCATTTTGTCTTCTAGCTACCCCGTTGAGACCCCTCATTCTTCTCATAATCCAAGTTAACTACAGGTTGTATGACTAAAACACACGAAAAAAATATACGCTTTCAAGTATAGTAAAGGCTAAGCAAGACCAGGTCGTTCACAACATACGAAGTGCATTTTTCTTGTCAATAACATTTAAAATAAGTTTGCATGGAGTGCTATTTATTTTTCTCTAGAAAGTGTGACTTTAGTGCTAGCTAACATCTTCAAGCATATCACTTTAAGTATTAATAGCATGGTACCCGCATAAAATAGCGGGTTCGGAGACGAATGCTATTTTACAATTTTTTTATTTTATGTTTATTTTTGTGAATATTGTTTAACCTTGGTGGACATGGGCTTGGTGGGCTGGGTTGAGTTGGGCCAGTAATGTGTATGAGTTGGACGTGGGCTAGGTGTGTATATTTTTAACAGAAGATATAAAGAGTTTCGGCAAACCTATGCATGTGCTTGGGTTTGAATGACAGAAGATATGGTTTTGTTTGATGACATGGTTTTGTTTGATGTTGCAGACTCATGCAGAGGAAGTGCTTTTGAGGTTGACTGTCAAAGATCTCCTTCGATGCAAGAGTGCTTGTAAGTCATGGTATTCTTTGATTCCAAGTCCTTTTATTAAGCTTCATGTTAAATTTATTTGCAAAAAAGAAGATTTTTTTTTTTTTTTTTTTTTTTTTTTTTTTTTTTTTTAATTCGTATTGTAATGTTTAAGTTAAAATGTTAATGTTATTTATTAAATGAAGTATTAGTTTTAATTTAGGGGTTAATTTGTATTTTTTTTATTTTATAAAGAAAAGTGGGGCTCAAAACATGGTGCTATAGTGGTGTTATGATATAAGAGCACCCGGTGCAGTGCTTGTTATAGCTCGCCAGTCCACATGGCAAGTTCGCCATTCCTCTTCACCATACCGTGTGCCTTCAACTATTCTCGCCACTACCACCCTCGTCGTCTGCAGACGACGAGGGTGTGCATCGTCCTTTTTGTATCTTCTTGTTGTTGTTTTTTTTTTTTTTTTTTTTTTTTTTTTTTTTTTTTTTTTTTTTTTAAGTTTTGTAAATATGTAATTTATATTTATGTAATGGTGGGCCCCAAATGAGTAAGTTGTACTTAGTTGGTAGTGAAGAGGGGTTACTTGTGGAGGTTTGTTAAAGTGATGTGGCACCCGATGGGCCCCAAATGAAGAGGTAAGACTATGTGTAGTGGGGCGTGAAAAGCCCCATCCAAGCCCATTCAGCGCCCCATAGCGCCCCATTTGCCAAAATCGATAGGCGCTAAACAAAAAAAAAAAAAAAAAAAATTGCATTTGGGCGTTGTATCTTCAGCGCTTGTGCCCCATATCTCACAACCAATCATATTTTTTTACTTTTTTTTTTTCTGTTTATTTTTTATTTATTTATTTTTTTCTTTTTTTCATCCAATCATATATCACAATTGTTTTTTATTTTAATTTCTTTTTTCTTCAAAATATACTAAATGAAATGCCACATGACGCTCCACGCCCTACCCACCATTACACATCATTTTGCTCCAAGCTCCTTTGCTGACTCACCCGACACGTGTCGCTCAATGCCCCATTGTGACCTTCTACCATTACACATGGTCTAAGGGTGCTCGCTACACCTTGTAAGGGGTTTTTTTTTTTGTGTTAAGGTTGAAATGTTAAAACTGATGTGGCGCTAACGTGGCGTGCTGTTATGTATTAACTCAAGTTACCGTACCCCATGGATTATATGGTTCTAATGATCACAAGAAAAAACATAAATAAAAAGATATACTTAAATGTCCATAAACACTATTCGTAAGCATTGTTACAGTCAATTTTGTATTCCTCAATCTAGCTCTCGGATTTTTCACCAACGATGTTAACTCTGATCAGCCTCGCTTGCTTCAATTTAATACACTTATAATCATCAAAACCAAACCTAACCAAGTTTGAAAGCCTATATACCGATTACATATACGACATAGGATTCAACCCCCCTGGCCTCCCAGTTAACATGGTCCTGGAGAAACCCAAATCAAGCTGCAACAAACCATTTTAGCTTTTGCAAACCATAATCTTAATCTTAACAGACAATACAAAGATCGGAAACGAAACCCAATTCCTACCATGGGATCAATGGAATGGTTTAAACCAACAAATCTGTAGCAAGAATACCAACCATCCAATACAAAAGTTGCATAATTCATGATAATCTTTTAATAAACTAACATGCATGTTGTATAACAGCATAAAACTTCTATGCGTCAAGTAAATGGCAAGCACTTATAGCGAACAATCAATAATCTATAAATATTTGACGAAAATCAAATAATTAAGAAGCAAAGTATTATGCAAAAAGTAAATCTAACAAAAAGGTATAAGTTGCTCTGAGATACTCCTTATCGACCTTTTTCTAAGATTCACCATCGACCACATTAATCTTTCTTTTTAGATTAGAATCAGCAGTTGTTGTAGCAGGCGATCCACTCTTAGAGGGTGCTACCCAAACAAGACTGTCCACATATGGTACAATTCTGGAATCCGTTTGTGTCAGTCTCAGCATGTACTTAAATGATTTAGCAACCGGATCATACAAAGATAAACGATTACGGTAAGCTTCAAGAAGATACTCTTTGTTTACTGTAAATCTGAATGGAGATTTTGTACAACTTAAAAATTTATTAAAGTTATTGCATTTTACCCACGATTCAGCCACCTTGTACTCATTCATCAACCACATCTCATATTTACTGTGTCCTGTGTGTGAAATCAAACAAAGTTTACCATTCCACATTCCTAGATAGTTCCACCAGCGGCGTTCACATCCATCAACTTTTTCACAATCAGGAACCGGTATCAGACAGAAAGTCTTTTCATGCAAATCAAATGCCACTATCCTTAATTCTTTGGTCATATAATCATAACCAATCCAATGAACATGTCCATCATGCCACCCTACACACACCTCGTCTCTACATAAATCTCTCACCTGGGAGGGAAACCTTTCAGTGATTACTTCCCATGAACCTTTTCTCATGCTATATACCTCCACTTGCCACTCATTATAATTTCTAATATCTGATCCCTCAAATATTATAACTTTAACGACTTTGTAATCATCAGCTTTGGGATCAAACCCAAACCGTAAGTACTCATCTTCACATATGGAGCCGATACTATATGATGGGAGTGATAAAAAGGCAGAGAGTGAGGGGTTCCAAATGTGAACGCCCTGAGTGGGACAATGTATAGAACCTTCTTCAGTAATAAAGCATATTAATCCGTTAACTGAACCAATAAGAAAACAATTACCCCATGGTGGTCTTTTTACAGGGAGTTGAAGGAAATTAGATAGTTCGCGATTTGGAGGTCGAGAGTAGTGTGCTGTGCATGGATGATCTTCATAATCAAAATAAAATCCATCGTCGAATTCGAGCAGGATTTCTTTCTTGGTATTGATTGAATGATCAAGGTGGGACTTAATAAAAGAGGGCATAGTTATGAACTCATTCCAGGATTTACACACACCCTTCATTCGAGCAAGTAGTTTTGCTGGCAACCTAATGAATAGTTCATATAAAACATCATCAGGAGCGTTCGCCATTGTCGCAAAACTAAATTTTCATTAGGGTTTTTCTGCATCTATCGGATAAGTAGAAATGGGCCACCGGTTTTGTAAGGCCTCGATATTTTACTCTATGCATGTTTTGACTCTTTGTATAACGACCCATGTCTACAAGTTGTAAGCAAGGCCCAATTAAAAAAAACAAAAACAAAAACACAAAAAAAAAAAAAAAAAAAAAAAAAAAACAAAACAAAAAAACTTGTACACTTTTTATTAGGGCAAATGATTAAAAAAAGTATCATACTTGCCATGGTTTCCTCTTCAGGGTAGCGAACAATTTTTTTTGCTTTTGTGAGTACTTTTCTTTCAAATTTATCCTCTTTAGGGTATTTTTCGAAATTTTTGGACATTTTTGCCCCTCATAGCTAATAGAATTTTTTTTTTTCCCGAAGGGAAAAAAATGTCACATAGTACCCTAAAGAGGATGAATTTGAAAGAAAATTACCTACAAAAGCAAAAAAAATTGTTCGCTACCCTGAAGAGGAAACCATGGCAAGTATGATACTTTTTTTTTAATCAAAAAAAAAATTTGCACTTTTTATTATTCTAGTAACGAATAGCCCGATGACTACAGAGTATTTGGCTTTCTTATGTTATGTCACAATTAATTTACCCTGTGATGTAGGTGTCTCAGCGGATCGGATAATCACTTGCATTATACTTTTATCGACACTTTTTAGCTTTTAGTGACACTTAAAAGAAGTGAAGAGGTGTTTATAGAGAAATCTTGATATTAACCATCAAATTGCTTTGTTGGTTTTACTCCAACACCTACTCGTGCGCGCGCGTAGGGGGTGCAGAAAATCAGATTTCTGGGCCAAAATGGGTTCCAAGCCTGTGAACTCATGCTACCCCACGCAACCTGCGGACACGAATGCATCTCCGAAATTTCGACTGTCTTTTTGCTGCAGATTCGGGTTTCCTAGCTTTCAGGTTTTGTATCAATCTATTTTAGGAAATGGATATAAGTTATTGAACAAGTTATACATAATCATTTTGTGTAAATAAAAGATATGCAAATCCGGTTTTAATATAACCGATTTGGTTAATTATGTCACATATTTAATCTTGGTGAACAAGATAGCTTTTTATTATAAATAAAGCCATAATTGAAAGAGTTGATAAACTGGTATATATAGTTTTACAATGAACCATCTAGAACTCGGGCTTGAGTCCAATACAAATAATAACCCAATATAATTATACGACTAACACTCCCCCGCAGTTTGAGCGGGAGGACACCGGACACTAAAATTGGTATGAAATTCTTCAAAAAAAGCGGAAGTTAATCCTTTAGTGAAAATATCCGCGTACTGATAACGTGATGGAAGATGAAGAACTCTAACTTGACCCGCAACAACCAAATCCCGAACAAGTGAATATCAATCTCTATGTGCTTCGTACATTGATGCTCAACCGGATTAGAAGACAAATAGACAGCACTGACATTGCCACAGTAGACAAGCGTAGCAGAAGACAAAGGAGTATGCAGCTCGGTAGTAAATTCCGTAACCAACATGTCTCAGCAACCGCATTAGCAACACCTCGATACTCGGCCTCGGCACTAGAATGAGAAAGTGTTGGTTGATGCTTCAAGGAACATGAGAGCAAGTTGTTGCCAAGAAAAACACAATAGCCAAAAGTGGAGCGCCGAGTAGTTCGGCAACCCGCCCAATCCGAATCGGAGTAAGCAACCAAAAAAGTAGTAGAAGATGAAAACAATTGTACCCGTAGTCCAAAGTACCTCGAACATACCTCAGAATTCGCATAAGGGCCGAAAAATAAGGCTCTCTAGGATCATGCATATAAAGACACACCTGCTGTACATCATAAGAAATATCTGGACGAGTGAAAGTAAGATACTGCAGAGAACCCGCAAGACTCCTATATAATGTTGGATCAGAAACCGGTTCACCATCATCCCCCAATTTAGACTCAGTATCAACAGGAGTCCGACTGGGGTTACAACCAACCATATGAGCCCTCTCAAGTATCTCCTCAGCATACTTGCGCTGAGACAAAAACATCCCAGAAGAGTCACGTGTAACAGAGATGCCCAAAAAATAATTAAGAGATCTCAAATCTGTCATAGAAAACTCCTTGTGTAGAGAAGCAATAACCTGTTGTAACAAACTCTCAGAAGAAGCTGTGAGAACAATATCATCAACATAAAGTAATAAATAAGCATTATCAGTCCCTTGACTATATATAAACAATGAGGAGTCATAACGACAATGAGTAAATCCAACCCGAAGCATAAAAGCAGCAAAACGCTGAAACCAAGCCTTAGGTGCTTGCTTGAGCCCATAAAGTGATCTCTGTAATAAACAAACATAATCTGGATGTGCAGAATCCCAAAAACCAGGAGGCTGATGCATGTAAACAGTCCCAGCTAAATCACCATGCAAAAAGGCATTCTTGACATCAAGCTGATGAACCGGCCAATGTCGAGATGTAGCCAAACTAAGAACCGTCCGAATAATGCCAGGTTTAACAAACGGGCTAAAGGTCTTATCAACATCAACACCCTCTATATGTGTACTGTCATTCGCCACAAGACGAGCTTTGTAACGACTAAGAGTATCATCTGCCAAATACTTATGACGAAATAACCACATCTTAGTCACCTGATTCGGGGTTCGCTCCGGTTCGAATTCGCGGTAAAAATTCGCAATTCGCTAGGTCCCTAAAATCCGGTTCGAAAGGGGGTAGGTTAATTTCGGTTCGCTTCGGTTCGATCCGGTTCGATGAACCCGATATTAAAATACAATAATATATTCGTATTAGATAGTAGAAAACTAGAAATAGATACTCCAATTTCAAAGTACGTCAAATATCAGATTACAAGCCTTCAAAATTAAAATTTCAAAACCAAATAATTAAAATAAAACAAGTTCAAAACCAAATTACTCGACCCTTTGTTTTTTCCCTTGCCATTATTGTCTTCATCTTCCTCCAAGTTTTCTAATTCAATCCTTGATGAGCTTTCCAATTTTGTAGATTTGGCGTCAATATCCCACTTCTTGTGTGGCCCTTCGTTATATTCTTCAGAAAACCTTGAAATAAGGCGGATGTTGGAATGAACATAAACAAGTTTGTCCGCCCTTTTATTGTTAAACCGATTCCTCTTCACACTATGAATATAAGAATAAGTGCTCCAGTTCCTTTCAGCCGAAGAACTACTTATAGGTTGTGACAATATCTATTTCGCCACTTCAGCTAATTCCGTTGTTTCGACACCATAAGTAGACCACCAGTCGATTTCCTCCATTGTAACCGCATCTAGTTGAGCTGCTGGTAATGAATAGAGACCCTTTGTAAGCTATATCAAATTATAGAACGTATGGATCTTGTGGTTTTAGGCTGAATTAGAAGAGAAAACTAGAGAGAGAAGTTGGGAACCTTGTGAGAGAAAAGAGAGGATATTAGATTGAATAATGAGAAGGTCCAACCCTCCCCCTTGGTGGGAGAGGGGTATTTATACATAAATATTAGGTGCCCCGAGTGGGCTGTGGAGTGAGCTGACAGAGGGTAAAGACCCGACCCACTCCACGAATACTATAATAACTAAACTATTACTAATTATACTAATAATCCTACGAGCTACATAAATGCTAAATAGATACTCGGGGTGACCGAGTCTTCACATGAATATTTATATTCCTAACAATCTCCCCCTAAGGGAGGTCACCCCGGAAATAATATTTTGAATTCTAGCATTCTATTACATGACTGTAACTTCCTAGCTCGTAGTCTTTGATTCTTCAAATTCATTAGTCTTTGTACATTCAGCAGTGATCTTTTGTTGACCGTTCTTTTGTCTTGGATGATCTTTGAATATTCTTCGATGATATCATCCAACATATGTCTTCTAGTCATCTTGTTTCAGCATCGTCTCTGTGTGAAGTTGTGATCTTTGAGCATTCTTTGAGATCATCAGTCACCGTAAATCTCCAAGCTCATCCGTTGTAATATTGCCTCCATGTGATATGTTGTGACCGTTGGACTCGCATGCACACACTTTTCTGGATCATGATAGCTATCATCAGAGTTGCAGAAGCTGTGTTGTAGGTCTTAAATCTATCATGATGTCTTTGATAATGAATTGGAAGTGTGAGCATGGAGTGTGGATTGACACGTTTCTGCTGGAATCAGGAACCACCATCGCCATCTTTATATGAATCTGAAATAAAACAGTTAGCAATAAAGTTGGAGAACGAATATGGCTTTGTCATTCGTTCGATGTGGTGGTTGGATTTAACCTTCGGTTCTGTGAAGACCGACCTGTGATCACGTAGAATCCCCTTTAAAGAAGATTCTCCTTGACAGGAATTTTCAGCTTGTAGTAATGAGTCTTCCAACAAATTAATGTCAGAATCATCATACTAAGCATGTTCTCATACCGGAACGTCTCAAAGCAGACAGCACAGTAGAGTGAATCAGTGAATTAAATACCCACTGATTGATGAGAAATTGATTAGAAAAAATCACTTGCGTGTCACTGGATAAACATTTTGTGCAACACGACAAGGGTTTTATAAATTGAATCACATTTCTGTCAAAAACACTTTTGTTTGAAAATTTTCACAATCAATGTGTTCGAAATTCAGTTGGTGAGCACATTGAAAGGTTTTCCAAAAGCGTCCGTCAATCCATTTCCTGGAACAAGTTTGATTCAAATGAGAATCGCCCCATCGTTTCTTTCCAGTTGTCACAAGTTTGATCCATGAAGGATCTCACATGTCACCCACCAAGAGCTTGTTTGATGTTGGCTCTAGAAGGATTTCCATCTTCATTGTGAATACTTTACGTATCACTCGGATGTTCTGGCAATACCACGAGGATAATGCGTAGGACTCTTCATATATATTTTCTTGCTTTTCACGGTGTATGAAACAGCAAGCATATTGAAAGTGTGTCCTAATGAGATTTATTTATGATCTCTTGGCTCTAGACTCAATAGTGCGTTTTGATTTAGTGATCGGAGGCTGGAGAGGATTGCCACCTTTTCAATATCGTCAGCAATCAACTAAGTGATACTGACGATAGCAATGTATTGATCTCCGTGACAAGTAAAACAAGAGTCCTTTGAGGGACCTTGAGTGGCTAGGGAGGGTTGTGCAGCGTATCACTGGGTCCATGATACTTTGTCTTCAATGTCAGCAATCAACTAAGTGATACTGACAACATATGTATTGACCCGGTATCTGCCTAAAGTGTAAGGAGGGCTTCTTTCTTTTCACCCTTTATCTTTACATTTCTTTTTCATTCTTCAACCCCTTCAGCGCTTACTGAGACTTCATTACTAGCACCTTGTTGGGTTTGTTCAAGTACTAGCTCCATCTCAGTCGGCACTTTTCCCTTATTCACTTTTCTCCTTTTTAATCATTCCTAAGGACTTCTATTCTAACTAGAGGATTATCCCTGGGAAGATCCCTCCGGTTCTGGCTGGATCATGGGAACTAATACCTAACCTCACCATCCTTATAACTCCAATACATATAGTAAAATGGTCGGTCTTTGGTATTCTTTCTCAATTGCCATCATAAACCATTTGCTCCCCCTCAATATGTGCATCGATACACAAAAAAGTTTAGCACATATTTGGGAGAGCCCACACTTAAGTCCAAAGAATCACATTTTCATCAGGTTTCATATTTAAATCACATTCTCTCCCCCGATCAAAAATTTCAAACCTTTTGAGATTTGTGATCCCAATTGATTTAAATAAGTTAGAAAATGTGGGAGAAAATGTGGTCAGATTTAATATATTCTGATGATGGAGCATACAACTGCTCCCCCTCAATTTATGAGGGAGATCCACTACTTATCATGTACAAAGATAATCGTTATGACACAAATGATATTGACCTTTTTGCGCAGACGATGTGATCATCCGCTTCTCTGAGGGAGTCAGTAGTCAACATCAATTATCCATCCACCAACAAAACTTCCCAAGTATTGTAGATCCCCACTTGGCGAGACCAGAATAAGTATTGTTTTTTTTTTGAAATGAAGGTGGTGGTGGTGATGACATTGTTGTTTTTGTTGTTGCCGATGTTGTTGTTGTGGTGAATTCAGAGCCAGTCAATAGATTTTGAACATCTGATCAAATGGTTAGAGCGGGAACTGACACATTCATATTGGCCATGGAATCTGCATAAGAATATCAACACAGATATACATACATACAGATTCACTTTTCATTAATAGCTACCACATAGCAGCTTGCCAACTCATAATACCAAATTCATCTCATAATCAAACCACAGTCAGGAAATACATCAAACCGCTATCTAGCATGAAGAGCAATCAGCAATCATGAACATGGCAATTCACTCATATTTCAACATTCAACTCAGGATCTTAGGGACAAGATTCAAACATGATAACTATATACCTAATCATATCCTGAGAACACATGCACTAAATCAACAACAATTAAGCAGCTATCGACTAACAAAAGTCAATCAACATTTGAAACTCATTCATTCAGATCATACAAGTGCCAGTGAAGTATTCAAGAATATCAAACACAATGGGTTTTCTAACTTCTTTTAGATTCTTAGTTTTAAAGTATTTAGGGGATTAAACGAGGATTCCAAAGTGACACAAATGAGCCTTCTAGTTACATAAAGCTAGGAAACTATACGCAAGTTGCACATAATGCCCTAATCTTTCTAACAACTAACACATTTGGCCATTAGATATAAAGCATAGTAACTTCCTCTTCAACTAATACCCTATTAACTACAAAACCTTTTCTAAGAAATATGAGTTAACCAAGAAACCCGTTTGATGATATAAAATTTGAAAACACTCTCCCCCTCAATCAATGACCCGTATTCTAGTTAAAGATCTGTAGTCATTGATTGAGTGACAAATTTTATGCACAATCCAAATCTGAAAGAATTTCAACCAACATGTTACCACCATGTGTCTCACAAATAATTTTCAGAAGAATCATAGAAGGAAAATTATTTGCATACAAAGAAGATTTCTCTTCCTTAACAAGAAATGATGCACTGAAACGTACATCAAATCAGGAAAACATGGATATAAAGTAATCCATGCCCGGGTGAACTTCACCCAGTGGGAGGAACAACTGTCTTTTTGGTGACGTGTTTTCCCCATTTTGAAACGCGGGTTGCTATCTAAAGTAATAGCAAGCCATTTAGGCATGTTTTGAAAACTTTTTGAACTTCTGCTCGAACTTCATTTAAAGACCCGTGTCATTATTGAATGACATTTCTAGGACCGTAAATGTTATCGATACCAGAAGACATGCCTTGAAAAACTATTTTTGGTATTTTATGTTTTTCTGATTTTTATGGGTTTTTCTTGGTTTTATATTTTTCTATTTACATTTTGGTTTTATATTTTCTATTTACATTTTGGTATAAGATATGTACAAAGTATATTATTCAATTTAAGACGATGTTGACATGAATACCGAAATAAGGATATCATTCTGTACGTTGTAGAAGTCAGTAGTCAACATCTCTTAAACTTTTCACCACCAAAGCTTTCGAGGCTCCTGAATAATCGTCTGAACTTGAGCCTTCTCAATTGTGAAGCTTTGATAGCTTCCCCCCAAACCGAAAATCTTCTTTTGAGCAGTTTCAAAGCTCTCTTTCAAGCTTACATAAGGTAAGTGTACAGCGGAAACCGTAGCACACCACAGCAAATATTGCTGCTCCTTTTAAGAATAATCATCGTGATTCACCGTTCGGGGTATCATCAAATAGATCAGCAGTGTATCATCTCACACTTGAATAATTATTCTCACATTTCTTCCCGCTAAAGTCTGAAGTAATGCATACCAAAAGTATCCAGAGACCACTTCCCCCAAGTAGTTGAAGTGATGTAATCAGTCTCATTGTATGAAGCCCAAAAACCCGAAGCACACACTCAATCCCATAAATGAAGAAGAAAACGTAACATCAATATCAATTAAAACCCAAAAATCCCCTTTTCTCCCTTCAGGAAATTGCCATTGTGAACCTCTTTTATCATCGGAAACTGTTTCTTACATCTCTTCCCCCACGTGGTTGGAATAATACACCAAAAGCCACGAGTTAAGACACTGATTTTCTCTGCGGTCATGACATTTGTCTTCCCGGAATAACTTCAACAAGAAGAAGTATAAAGTTCATCACGTGTACTCGTTGTGCGTTCCGCTGTATGTCTCCTTCCCCCTTGTTGATTTTGATACCTCAGAATCAGCAACACATTTTACGCACATATACTTGAAATCTTGTGAGAAGAACAAACTTGGCTCAAATGTATCCTGTGAGAATCAACAGCTACCAAAACGCTCTCTGACTATCATTAGCAACCATTATGTTCTGTCGGCTAATGCTGTGACCACTTGGTGAAGTAAACCCGATACACCAAACTTTGAAAATGACAAAGAATTTCCCAAAATTGTTACTTAAGCTTGCACTGTAGATGATTGAAGAACGATGCTGAAGAAAACCCCTATGTACCCTGATACACTCAACTAAGAGCCAGAGGAAATACAACACCTCTTGAGACTATCCACATCTGCATCTGCATGTGACACTGAGCACTACAATGTAACTCCTTGAAGTGATAGCTATAACCAGTGAGAACTTCATTGTAACTCCTTTCATCGGGTATAACTAGATAATCCAAGTCCCAATCATAAATTTTAAGCACGAGCAAGATATCATTGAAAGTCATGCATCCAACCAACCCCGACTTCAAGATAAAATAAGATCACGCCTTTGTGAAATTCAACTTCAACCTTAAATAAGGGATGCCAAATAAACTCCGTAATCACTTGACATTCCATGTCCAAACTCTTAGCCGTTTTGATGTTTTAGCCGACATTTTCCTTTATTTTCTTGTGGTTGATTTACAGAGTGCACATTGAAAGGAACATCAATCCGTGATGAAGATGACATTCCAGAACTCGGGTCTGGAGTAAGATTATGGAGGAGGAGTTCATAATCAATCACGGGAGGTAGAATTCCATGAATTTGTTCTTCAACACCTTGATGAATGACTAGAGATATAATTTCATGAGTTGTTGGAGAAGTACTAACATATGGTACTTCTTGAACCATTGTGGTTCATGAAGGAGTACCGGTTGTATCAGCAGATATCTGAGCATTAGCGGGAAACATAGGAGATACAACACTTGATGGAGCTGAAAGTATTCTTCAAACCAATGGTTGAAACAGTATATCTTCTTTCTTCTTGGACGGTGGAACATATAGTGTTGAAGAAACTTGATTTGCACGACTCCTGAACTGATGTATTCAGGAGTCGTATGGCCATTTCTCAACCATCAATCATCATGTAGTTTATTCACCCTTCTCCCCCTCAAAAATTGCATGTGACTGCCATTTTTGATAAAACGAGTGAATAAGAATACCATCGACGGTAAGTAGATCCACTTGATAACAGACATGTTGTTTATTCACCCTTCTCCCCCTCAAAAATTGCCTATGACTGCCATTTTTGATAGAACAGGCGAATATACTCCACTGTGCGTTGATCCACTTTGGTGACTGAATGAGCATGGGAAGAATCATGAAGTTTGTTGATGAGAATGGTCAGAAACAAGAATATTTCTCTTCTTTCGAAGATAAAGCGCACTCAAGCGTACACTTTTCTTTTCTTTAATGAACGGGGCCTGAAGAGTTGACAGCAGACGACATTGTGTTGACATTGAGGCCTGAGGCTTGAACTGCAACGTTCAAACGTCATTGTTGATGAAGAACAAGGCCTGAACTGATGTGAACAGACGTCATTATGCACGTACATCACTGTTGAGTTTTCTGATCCCCCAAATTAGGAGATTTCAGTCCTTTTGGCCGCCACACCATGAGTTTTTCCTTGACGAAAATGATAGATGTACCTGCACTTAAGTAAGGATTCCCTGCACTAACAAGATGATTTTGCTCACATTTATATGGGTTAGTGACATTGATATCCCGATCATTTGGATTTTCACAATCATTCTTGGAAGTGCTATCTGTATCAATAGGTATCCATCTAAGACCAACCATCTTAAAAATTCTACCCGTCGGTAACCACCTAAGGCAAGATCTCAGATTGTTAGATTTCTTATACCCCTTAGAATGCTTGTTGGGAGAATCTTTTAGTCCTACAGCAATCTGCCCACTAGGTTTCTAAGCATGACTCTTTGGTCCTACGGGCCTGTTGTGGCTTCTAGTCTTAGGGGATCGAACCTTAGAGTGTGCATTTACTTCCATAGTCTTAGACTTATGAGGTTCACCCTTAGAACGACCACTAACTGTCTGAACATTTGGTCTAGATTGTGAAGTGACTGGTTTTGACAAAACTTGTTTCACATCAACTTGGGTTGCACACCTCAGGTTAGAAGATTTTGGTCGTTCAGATCTAAACGCATTTGGTTGTCTAACCACTGTTCGCTTTCTAAGAGGTTGTGAAACTGGCGTTCCCAAGATTGATGGTTTTGCAAACTTAGTATTCACACTATTTCCAGTTAATTTCCTCAATTCGTTCTTAAGGGCAGTGATTGTGAAACCTTTCTCTTGAATTTGAGCTTTGAATTCATCATTTTTGGCAATCAAAGAGGTTGTCTGATCTATAAACTTAGATTTCGTTTCTTTGATTGAATCACACAGGTTTTTACATTGCATTTTCAAAGTCTCATTTTCAGTAAGTAATTCAGCCACTTTAGTGTCATGTTTAGTCTTAACTTCATTGCACATGTCACGCATCTCAGCCAAACTGTTTTTCAGGTTTTTGATCGTTAAGTTTTTGGCTTCTAGCTGAGCTTTCAAATCATTTATTATAAAGAATTCACGGAATTCAGGAAGTTCCGGATTTTCACATGGTAGTTTAGTTTGAGAACTTTCTTCCTTTTGTTGCATTGCGATTTCAAGAGAAATACAATGTTTTTCAAGTTGTAAAAATCTTTTTGAAAGTTCATTATAAACATCCTTTTCAACCATATCATTTGATTTGGAAAACTCAGCCGTAAGCAAAGAACTTGACGCATCATCATGTTCAGCATCCTGATCAATTTCTCCCCCCCCCCCTTATGATTCATATTTGTTGAATCCGAGGTGATATTGCTATCAGTCTTTTCCAACAGATAAGTGTCATAAGTTGGTATAATTTGATCAGTATGTTGTTGTTCATTAGAGAGAACATTATGTTGATCAGACAGATGTACCTCAGCAGATAGTACTTGGTGATTTACTGGACTGAGATCTGCATCCACACCATGTGTGATATCAGTCCCTGAGCTGTTGCAATCATCAGGCTTATCTGACTCTGTCTCATTTCCCATATGTTGTGCCCTTTCATTAATGAACCCCTTAACATTACTCATAAGTTGGAGTAATGTAGCTCTGAACACGTCAACCTCGGTTCCAGTGTAGTTAGCAAAACACTTTTTCGTCATTTCACTGTCATAATCATAATCCTCAGTGAATTGCGAGTCAAAGAATACTTGGATTTGGTTGCTGATCACACAAAAGGAAGCCATGGATCTAACTTCAGAGAATTTTTCTTTGTCAAGTTGTTGTTCAAGTTGATCTAAGTACATAATCATTTTGACAGTGAAGTCCTGAACATCTTGACCAAAGAGTGTTGCGAAAGCACGTGTGTATCCTCCCAAGTATCCAGGTTTTTCAAAGAGAACCTTGAGATGTGAATGAAGTAATCTAAAATATTCAATGCAACTTTCCTTTGCATTATGCAATATTAGTGACTGAACCAACTCTCTCTCTTGCGAATTCGAGCACGAAGAATCCACATTAGCATTATCAGAATCACACACGTTTATTTGTTGTACAGAATTGGAAGTCTTTTGTTTATCATACGTGTCGTACAACTTGAGTACCTCAGATATGAAGCAATGTGAAGTAGTAGACATGATGTAAACGTGCACGGGATTTTACAATTCTATGATTTAAACGGAGAAATAGATTCTTTCGCGGGATTTTACAAAAATCAAGAAATAAACCGTGAAATGATAATGATTACTTGAATGTGTTATGATTTAAGTTTGGTAGACTTGGTGATCTGTTGTATAGTTGTGATTTGGTATGGTTGATGCAAGTTGTTACGGTGAAAATATGGTCTGAAAACTTAAAACCTCAATAACTTCATTTTGGAGTGTTTTCAGGCTTCGAAAGTGGGGGTGAATAAATTAATTTATTCAATGTGTCCTTCTCCTTGGTCTCACGGTCGTTTTGACAGGTAATTCGCTGAAAACAGAGTTACGGTTCAAAAGTTATGGCCGTTTAAAGTTTTGACGTAAAAGGTCAACTTTGGTCAAACCGCAACACCAAATCGCAATCACCCCTGATCAAATCGCAACTGTCAAGTCACAATTAGTCAAATCGCAACAGGTCAAATCGCAATTAACCAAATCGCAACAAGTCAAATCGCAATTAACCAAATCGCAATAAGTCAAATCGCAAGTGTCAACTCGCAATAAGTCAAATCGCAACTGGTCAAATCGCAATCAGTCAAATCACAACTAGTCAAATCGCAATTTGTCAACTCGCAATTAATCAAATCGCAACTAATCAAATCGCAGGCTTTGTCAAATCGCAGGCACACTCAAATCGCAGGCTTACTCAAATCGCAACCTAGAAATACCCAAATCGCAAGGATCAAATCGCAAGTCACAATAAGACAAAACAGTCGCTTTCTTGCGATTTTGTCTTCATTCCCTTTTTGAGTAAAATGCCAAATCGCAGATCCCAAGCTTACCAAATCGCAACAACTAATTACCCAACACTACTCAAATCGCAAGCAAGAATTTTTCACAGAATGCCAAATCGTAACTAAGAAACAACTTTGAAAACTACACGAATTGACTTAAACAAGCCACTAAACGTATAGAACAATGTCTCCAAACACCAAACTAAGCTTATATAACAAACTTAATCATGAAAGTACAAGCTTTTAACAAATTCAACCACAAACAAAGCACAAATGAAGGATTTTTTAACTATTCTATTCGAACCAAGAAAACCAAGAAAAGACCACAAAAACCAACAAGAAATCTGAGAACATACACTTAAATGAACCTAGCCATGGCTCTTGATACCAATTGTAAGCTATATCAAATTATAGAACGTATGGATCTTGTGGTTTTAGGCCGAATTAGAAGAGAAAACTAGAGAGAGAAGTTGGGAACCTTGTGAGAGAAAAGAGAGGATATTAGATTGAATAATGAGAAGGTGTAACACCCCCAAATTTTGTTTTGTGGCAGCGGAAAATATTTAGGTGTTACACTGAGGATCAATGTTAAAATTTTTAGAAAACGGCTTGAAAAGGCGTTTTGAAAGTTATATGTCATTCGAAATAATAGTTTTGATTTTAAAGGTTGAAATATATGTTTTAAAATCCCACAAAAGTATGGTAATTTGAAAAGAATGACATATTTGATTTTCACACCATTTAAGTTATCAGAGTATTTAATGCCCGCTCCGTGTCTTGTCCTGCTCCGTTGATTACTTGAGATAAACATGCTTAAAACGTCAACACAATGGTTGGTGAGTTCGTGGAGTTTGATAGAAAATAACTTTCTCTCCACTGAATGTAAGAGTTGATAATTGAAATAGGTACTAGTACTTCTTGCAGTAACTAGCAAGTTGGTAATTGAGTGAAAAACCATGAATAAATCATTTATGAACTCAGAGGTTCATAAGTTCAAGTTTAAATGAGTTACGTTGTTATATGCTTGTTTTGAAATAATAGTTCAACTTTTAAAAGTACAGTATGCCAGGCATTGAGTTGTATTTATCATAAGACACAACTAGTCACATATGATAACAGTTAAGTTTCAAGTACATGATACATATTTCAATCACATAGTGAAAACAATAGTTTAAAGTCTGATGTCTATCAGTGTAGAGTGGTCGTTACTAAAATACAGCTGTATCCGAATATATATAAGAAGCCATATATATTCAAAAGGTTATATTGCTCTAAGCCTCATGACGCGTAAAACGTTAACAAAAGTGCCGTACAACGGCGAAAGTCACATCAGGGTTACTGATGGTTTTGCCCTAAATAATAGGTGATTACCTCATCCTATTTGTGTCGAATATAGTGTATCGCGACTAAATACGACTAGCCATCCGGCATTCCATCCAGTATTTAGTGGGATAGGTCGTCAGCCTTTACAGGTTTCGAAGTTGTCCACTATATTCACGCTCACCGCAGTGATTAATGGCTCATGATCGAGGGACTTTATGGCAATATAGCTAAACTTAGGCAATATAGGGTTCGGTTCTCATAGAATATGCATTCTTTAGTTTTGGCAATTATTTCCAGTTGGGATGTATAAACATCATAGTTTAGTTAACAGTACATTCAGCTATTATATGAATGCATAAAATGAGTCTCGGTATCTTGTTACAACAAGTAGTTTGGAAATGTTATGTTTCAAATATAGCATTTCAGCTAAGCAAGTAGTTTGCAAATATAACGAGTTTATATCCCCGTCAAAGAGTGATTCAAAACATGTAAAACATAATTGATGATTTTGAATAAATCATAAGTGTTTTCAAAGTATAAAAATACTTAAAACAGTTGAAGCATGTATCTCCCCCAAAAGAGTTATTAAAACAAGTATTAAAAGTAGGGGCCACGACTCACCTGGAGTGTATCTGACCAGATAGAATTATAAGTTCTAGTAAGACTTATGGAAACGATCACGGAAACGTCTTCAATACGAGACCTGAATATGAGGGAAGTCTAAGTATTCAACTTGTACTAACGATGAGTGTGAACGTGAGAAATCGTACAACGATTTGATGATGTGAGTGTGATATGCCTAAAATGCCTCAAGTTAAGAAAATATAATATCATACAATGATATTATCTTGATTCTTATGTCACTTGACTCGAGGTATTATTTCCTCAAAATATGATGAAATGATATGCGAGTGAAATCGTTTAATAATCAACGAAAATTAATATATATGTAACTAAAATGAAATGAATGCATGTGAAATGGTGGTGAAAATTGGAAAATGAAGTAATAAAGTTAAGTGAAAAATAGTTGGTCCTTGTTCTTTTATTCTAACTGAGTTTGCGTTACGTCGTTAGTCCTTTGTTAAATATAGAGTTCAATAATAGTCCAAAAATAGTTTAATTGTCCATATAAGACTTGAAATTAATTTAAAAGTCAATTTAAGTCCTTTAGAAATTATTTTCACAGTTCCAATACATAAGTTTCACAATTTGGCAGTTTTAGTCCTTATAGCTAAAACGCGTTACGTTTTTAGTCCAAAAATGTCAAAATGATAAAGAAAAAGTGGGCGACTTTTTGTAAGGCTTATTTAAGATAAAAGAAACTTATTTCATCAGCTTATTCGGATAGTACTTAATTTTACACTATTGGGCCCTTAACGATTTACAAATCTAAGCCCGATATCGTTTTTAGTTATTTTTCAAAACATGGGTTACACGCTTTACTTGGGCTGTTTTAAGAGATCGAAACTTGAGTATTTCTGTAAGGTGTTTATACGAAAAACATAGCTAGTTGTGTTATGAAAGAGGTCGTGTAAAAATAGAATGTGGTCGTTCGATTAGATCGCGAGATATGGACTTGGTTTCTAGCCTACTTGGGTGGTTTCGACTATACAATTTATTTAGAAAGTAGTTTAGTGTTTTCCAGTTTTTGTTATAGTGTACGTGTGATATAAAATATTTACTTGTTTGATGCTTGCATGAGACGTGTTGCATGAGAGTGAAACGTGGATAATTTCTAAATTCTCCTTAGTGGTTACTTGTCACACCTTTTGGTTAACATGAATCCTAAAACAATATGCGAACAGACAAAAGGGTACGTTCGAGTGAAGTACTAAAGGGGTGATGCCATGCATGAAATGTATGCTAAACGTGAAAATGTGAGAGCTGTGATTCTAAACCGCCCATAGTGGAGACTCGACATGTTCTTGTGTGATTAATATGTTCATACTAGTGAGCATAAAAAAATACGTTCGAGTTGCAAGACAAAAGAGAGTGTGTATGCATGCATTTCTAACGTGCATTATAAAGGATTTTTTTTTAACTTGTCTTCATTGAGAGCTATAATCAAATGGGTTTTCATGCACTCTACTCGAATAAAGAATATATACTGACTTTTGCAAAATAACTGATGAGTTCGAATGCAAAGTTTTATGATGTATGCGATTAAGTGCAAACGAGACAGTGATATAGTGAATCGAATGCTAATCTTTCATGATAGAGTTTTCGACACAAGATGTGAGTTATACGAAAGAAGTTGCATGTAAACTAAACTAGAGATAATTATACGTTCGAGTGTAAAAGTAAAATGCATGCATGTTGTGTTTGTATGCATGCGAAATGGAAACAAGGAAGAGTACTGAGTACTTACTACACCTTTTTAAAGGTGGTGAAGAAAAGAGCAGTGATGATCGAACGAGACTCAAGAAGGAAGCAGTAAGTTGGTGAGCTCAATACATTTTATGTATCTATCCTCTACTCGATTTGCATCCTAGTATGAGAGACAAGAGTTGCTTGGGTCTTTTAAGGTTATTTAGTGAGAGTTAGATAGGTGAGAAGTGAGAATGAATTGCGTATGGATTTTTGGGCAGTGAAGTTTGCATAGAACGAGTGGGTTTTTATTAAGATAAACTACACAAGGTTTTGACTATATTATCCTTAAGCTCAATCATACTGCTACTGTTCGAATGATCATTGTTTCTTAGCATGCGTATGACTTAGTAATCATTAGGAGGTATGGGGATGGTTCATAGGACTTTGTCCCTTGTAGTTGGCATATGTTTATATTCGATAGATATTTTGGGTTGAGTGTGCAAGTGCCTAACCGAGTGAAGGAGAGTGAAGGAGTGAGGGTTTATCTATATAAGAATTTACTGACATCATTCAGACTTTAGGCATGTGGAGTTATGGAGGAGTTTGTAGGCTTGTCTCTAGTTGTTGGTTTATATTTATATTCGGTTGTACATTTGTTTTGGAGTAAGTGAAGTTTTGGCTAAGAGAACAAATTCGATCATATCTTGTCTTTAGTCGATGGATTTTTGTGTATATTCACTTGGTGTTTCTAAATGGGTAAATGGGTTTATCAAGTCGTACCTGCTACTGCTGCCTTGACTGACCCTTGATCATCATGGGATGTTAATATTATTGCTAGTAACTCGTAGGTAGGAGCTTGGGTTTAGAAAATTTAGTTTTGTGATTTTTGAGTCTATTGAGTTGGGTGAAAACGGGACAACCGAATGAGTCTTCAAAACCGTATTAATACTTGGCTGGAGTTTCTGAAATTTATCACTCAAATAGACTAGTGGGTCGTGTATAAGATCGTGTAAAAATATTCGAGGCTTACGTTTAAGATTTGAAAGATATCGAGTCGTGTTTTGAAGAGGTGAGGTTGTCGACTTTGCATGAATTATCAAAAGAAAGTGCAACTGAATTTGAGTGTGGGCTGGTTCGTGTAGGTTTGGGTGATGATGGGCTAGTGAAACGTGAAATGGGCCAAGGATTTAGACAGTCATGTGGGTTTTGGAAAAGGAGAATAGTGGAGTGTTTAGTAATAATTAGTGTTACTAATAAGTAAGGATAATTAGAAAAATGCATATCTCTTTGTGTAGAGATTTAATCATTACTAACTATTATCATCTGTGAAGTATCGAATTTAATGAGAATGGAAATCCCGTGATTCGTTTGGGGTTCGAGTAGAGGTTGCTATTTAATATATATCACGAAAGCATAACGTGGTATTTACAGTAACAAGAGAAAAGTTTAAATTTTCCCATAAAAATGGGTTTTATTAAACCGTAAGTTGTGATTATCATTAATCAGTGAGATTTATTACGAGGGATTTTTACGGGATCTCACAGTATCCACCCCTAAATTTTGAACTTCGTCCCGAAGTTCAGGCCGTGATGGGTGTTGAAAAAGTAGTGTTCTGAGATGAGAGTTTATGGAAAACTATTGTCGGGAGATTTTCATTTGAATTTCGAGGAAACAGGGTCCAATTTGATTTATTCGTACCGGACGAATTAAATTGGAATGTTAGATCAACTAACGCATTCATAGGCTATGAATAGTGACAGTAACGGTCGAGAATATGAAGTTTCTAACACTTAATGTTCAATGTCCTAGCGATTCGAGAATAATGGATTTTTATTGGTAGTGATTTTGAAACTTAATGGTCATGAATAGTAAAATAACGGATACTTTCTCCACCTATATTCCCTATTTAACTTTCCCCTTTTCCCCCACTTCACCTTTTTCACCTATCTCTTTCGTTCCACTTTCCCAAATAAAAACATGTCGCCGATCGCTATAGTGTTTGCAGCCATGTTCATCATTTTCTCCGCCTTTTGTTTGGCTCTTCTTCCCGGCGAAGATACCGGTTATTTGATCGGATACTTGTTGGTTATCGTACCCCTCACAATCCTAGCCATTTTTGCGGATAAATTTTGGGGGTGAGGGTCATGCGTAGGTGTTGTTAGAATGTACCTTTATTGTGTGTCGATGTACTCTTTAATAAATGTGGAATGAGGTCTCGTTTATGTTTAGTTAACGGTTCGCTTTTGTCTGTCTTCTAGAATAATCAGGGCACATCATCCTATGGTGGCGCTTGCTATTGGTGGGTTGGTGGTGGTTTTTGTTGCTATGGCGGACCAACCTATTGAAGACTCTATGCCTTTTATTGTGTTCATTGTACTATTAGCGCTTCCGATGTTAATCATCTCGCTATGTATTAATTTTCGTGGGTTCTAAAATTTATGTTATTTGCGTTTGCCTTATATCGTTGTGAATTTTTATAGTTTCTAATTTCGTACTTTCCTTGATTTCTTATAATAAGGTAATGGGTAATAAGTGTAGATCTTGCTAGGGCTCGGTTAAAAGTAAGGTTTATGAACAATTTATTTTGTCTCGAAATTTTTGTCTTGGAATGAAAATTGTTATTAAAACTTTGAAAGATAGCTGTTCCATTTATAACATGATTCTTCCTAAATTATACATAGGTAGCTAGGCTATTTATAATTGAGGACCAAATGATGTAACGCTTGGTGCAGTTGTTATGATATTCTTGTTTTCTTCAAGAAATTTTATATGAATTAATGATCATAGTTTTGTCACAAAATCAGACATCCTTTGATTATTTTCAAAAGAATTTGGAAAGTTGTTGTTCATATACCGAGGGTAGTTCAGAGATTTTCTAAAGTGGATGTTCTTGGTATAAACTTAAGTTTTAGGTGAGGATTTCTTACAATGTGGTATCAACCTATGGTTTGGTCAAAATGGAGTTAATTAAATCCTTAAGATTAATATCAGTGTGTTGTTACATAACGATTTATGAATTAGAGAGGTGGAATAGAAATTGGAATAGACGTAGATTATAATCATCATGGAAATATTACAAGGTAAAGTTCTTATACGGTAGAAGGATAACTGTTACACTCAGGTTACATCCATCGTACCTAAGGTAAATACAAACGGAAATATAACTTAGATAGTTCTAGACCAGAGTTTATTTATTTTACAGCAGGAATCCATTCATCTGCTTAACATAGAGGTCATTCTTCGACACGGTTGAGATTTCTTGACGAGTTCTTATTCCCTTTTACAATTCTTGGGCTCCTAATGGGCTTTGTAGTTCGGGCAATAATTCTTGTAATGACTCATTTTACAATATTCATGGCATCTTATGGATGAGGGTTGCTTATTCCCTTTCATGGCTTTGCAATCTCTTGTCTTGTGGCCTGTTTTCCGGTACCTTCCGCATTTATCAATGCAATGTCCGGTGTGATGCAACTTACATCTTGGGCACAGAGGTTGCTTTCCATGGTAATTGTTTTCATTACTAGGGTTAGTGATGAAGTTTCTTCCAACTTCTGATTTGGGTCTTTGTTGGCGAAGATAGTCAATGCGGTCTTGTAGATGATTGCGGATGCAAACATCATTGTGGAACTCACATTCATTGAGGATAAAGAATCTTTCCTCCTCATGTTTTCGCTTTTGGTTATTTTTCCTAAGTGCAATATCTTGCCTAATTCTTTGGGCACAAGTGCGTATGGGTTTAGTCATTCTTCTTGAATCCTTTAGGTAAATTGGCTTACACCCCATGAAACTTTCATGGTTATGCTTACAAGGTATAACCTTCTTTCTTTCTTTTCTTGTCATGTCGTTGTCACTCGGCTGGACTGTTGTGGTCACTTCGAGTACTGCTGCAACGATATTGTTTACCAACTTTTCGATGGTTTTAGGAGTCATGGTTGTTGTAAGTGTTGAGGGGGTATGGGTGTTGCTCATGTTGACCATCTTCAATGATTACAACAAGAAACACTGATTTAGTATTCACTTTATCATTAGAATAATTTCAAATAACAAGGTATTTGCATATTATTGCTAACAATGTGATCTTAATACAAAATCAAAACTAACTGAGGATCATAGAGATACGATGTGTCTGGGTAAATTCGTAAAATAATTATCTCTTGACATGGGATTGCTATAGAACAAATGAATTCATCAAAGCTGAGGTTTATCAACTTTCTCTTTTGAAGATTTGTTCTTGGACTTCTAGGGTTTATTGTTTAGTCGTGGTGTATTTGATGTACCATCACCGTTACGATCATCAATATGGACATAACTCTAATAACTTGTTTGATCAAAACAACCAACACAAGGTCTTTTATTAATGTCTCATTGATTCTTGTGGAGTCATTTGTTTACCTATGAGAGTAACAAATGGTGAGGTTTCGCATGGCTCTTTGCATTTATAGCACCATAATAGGGTTTAGTGGAAGGAATTTGTTTACAACAGAAAGATATAATAGAAAGAGTCTGTCATAGCTTAAAAGTTGATTACAAATTCTGAGAGTTACAGAATTATGGAAAGATACATGGAATACTAACCAAAACTATTTGGTTTATTGAGCACTACAACTATACTTAAGATCAGTTACGTCTCTGACGTAGACGTCTAACTTCTGCCTCAAGATCCAGTCGTGCAGCTTCCATGGCTGAGAAACGTTCTTGGCATGCATTCATCTGATTAGCTAACATGTTTTCCAAGGCCGCAATCTTTTGGCTTTGGATTCTTGCTGTGTCTCTAGCTAACCATAATGCTCTTTCAATGTCCTCAATCCTAATGTGTGTTTGGGTGTGGCCTCTACCCAAACAGCGAGTTCTGGCATCCAAGTTTCTAAGTTTTTGTTCGTAATTGTCCTTCATGTTACCAACATTTACTCCTAGATCAAACACTTCTCGTCTTTCAGCATCTGTCCTCTTAAACAAGGTGTCAATGTTACGATCATACCATTCGAATCGTAATGGTTGTAACTCTTTTAGCTGTTCAGAGTGAGCGTCTAGTATGTTGGTGTGTTGGTGAAGGCAAGTCCATATGGGGTCATGGGTATCTATATTGTAGTCGGGAGAATTGGGTGAGGATACATTCTCTGGGATATCTGGCATGGGGAAATCTGAGATATCAGGCAAAGGGGAATTTAGCTCGATCTTCTTCCAAGTCATCTCTTGGGGTGAACTCTGTTCAGATTCAAATGTTGGTTGACCACCAATCAAATCTTCATCTGAATAGGATTCGGTTGCTCTCTTAAGTTTCTGACGTGGAGGTGAGTAAGTAGGTGATGACAGAGGTGATTTCTGAGTGAGTTCTATGTCAAGCTGGGGTTGTGACATTTTTACATAAGGATCTTCAGTATCCGGGGCAATTTGGTAGGTAGGTGACGCATGTGTAGTAGGAGAGGTAGTCTTGGTGATACCGACTAGTTTGGAAGACATGGTACTGTAACAACAGTAATTATGAATATTCGTACGTTTAAAGTGTAACATTGAGTGTGAGATAACACAGTGTGTTATGTGTGAAGAGTAAACATTAAGATTGTAAGATTAGTACAAAACAATCTTAGTAGGTAATATATTGAGCACGACAGTCTGCAGACACAGAGGGCGTAAAACGGTATGGTGTAAAATCATTTATTTTGAAAGTGTGGTTATAGTTCAACGTTTGAAAACATTTGAATCTCTATAACCTGTGGCTCTGATACCAATCTGTAACACCCCCAAATTTTGTTTTGTGGCAGCGGAAAATATTTAGGTGTTACACTGAGGATCGATGTTAAAATTTTTAGAAAACGGCTTGAAAAGGCGTTTTGAAAGTTATATGTCATTCGAAATAATAGTTTTGATTTTAAAGGTTGAAATATATGTTTTAAAATCCCACAAAAGTATGGTAATTTGAAAAGAATGACATATTTGATTTTCACACCATTTAAGTTATCAGAGTATTTAATGCCCGCTCCGTGTCTTGTCCTGCTCCGTTGATTACCTGAGATAAACATGTTTAAAACGTCAACACAATGGTTGGTGAGTTCGTGGAGTTTGATAGAAAATAACTTTCTCTCCACTGAATGTAAGAGTTGATAATTGAAATAGGTACTAGTACTTCTTGCAGTAACTAGCAAGTTGGTAATTGAGTGAAAATCCATGAATAAATCATTTATGAACTCAGAGGTTCATAAGTTCAAGTTTAAATGAGTTACGTTGTTATATGCTTGTTTTGAAATAATAGTTCAACTTTTAAAAGTACAGTATGCCAAGCATTGAGTTGTCTTTATCATAAGACACAACTAGTCACATATGATAACAGTTAAGTTCCAAGTACATGATACATATTTCAATCACATAGTGAAAACAATAGTTTAAAGTCTGATGTCTATCAGTGTAGAGTGGTCGTTACTAAAATACAGCTGTATCCGAATATATATAAGAAGCCATATATATTCAAAAGGTTATATTGCTCTAAGCCTCATGACGCGCAAAACGTTAACAAAAGTGCCGTACAACGGCGAAAGTCACATCAGGGTTACTGATGGTTTTGCCCTAAATAATAGGTGATTGCCTCATCCTATTTGTGTCGAATATAGTGTATCGCGACTAAATACGACTAGCCATCCGGCATTCCATCCAGTATTTAGTGGGATAGGTCGTCAGCCTTTACAGGTTTCGAAGCTGTCCACTATATTCGCGCTCACCGCAGTGATTAATGGCTCATGATCGAGGGACTTTATGGCAATATAGCTAAACTTAGGCAATATAGGGTTCGGGTTCTCATAGAATATGCATTCTTTAGTTTTGGCAATTATTTCCAGTTGGGATGTATAAACATCATAGTTTAGTTAACAGTACATTCAGCTATTATATGAATGCATAAAATGAGTCTCAGTATCTTGTTACAACAAGTAGTTTGGAAATGTTATGTTTCAAATATAGCATTTCAGCTAAGCAAGTAGTTTGCAAATATAACGAGTTTATATCCCCGTCAAAGAGTGATTCAAAAACATGTAAAACATAATTGATGATTTTGAATAAATCATAAGTGTTTTCAAAGTATAAAAATACTTAAAACAGTTGAAGCATGTATCTCCCCCAAAAGAGTTATTAAAACAAGTATTAAAAGTAGGGGCCACGACTCACCTGGAGTGTATCTGACCAGATAGAATTATAAGTTCTAGTAAGACTTATGGAAATGATCACGGAAACGTCTTCAATACGAGACCTGAATATGAGGGAAGTCTAAGTATTCAACTTGTACTAACGATGAGTGTGAACGTGAGAAATCGTACAACGATTTGATGATGTGAGTGTGATATGCCTAAAATGCCTCAAGTTAAGAAAATATAATATCATACAATGATATTATCTTGATTCTTATGTCCCTTGACTCGAGGTATTATTTCCTCAAAATATGATGAAATGATATGCGAGTGAAATCGTTTAATAATCAACGAAAATTAATATATATGTAACTAGAATGAAATGAATGCATGTGAAATGGTGGTGAAAATTGGAAAATGAAGTAATAAAGTTAAGTGAAAAATAGTTGGTCCTTGTTCTTTTATTCTAACTGAGTTTGCGTTACGTCGTTAGTCCTTCGTTAAATATAGAGTTCAATAATAGTCCAAAAATAGTTTAATTGTCCATATAAGACTTGAAATTAATTTAAAAGTCAATTTAAGTCCTTTAGAAATTATTTTCACAGTTTCAATCCATAAGTTTCACAATTTGGCAGTTTTAGTCCTTATAGTTAAAACGCGTTACGTTTTTAGTCCAAAAATGTCAAAATGATAAAGAAAAAGTGGGCGACTTTTTGTAAGGCTTATTTAAGATAAAAGAAACTTATTTCATCAGCTTATTCGGATAGTACTTAATTTTACACTATTGGGCCCTTAACGATTTACAAATCTAAGCCCGATATCATTTTTAGTTATTTTTCAAAACAT
>CP139504.1:401166486-401244975 GCA_021014915.2 Artemisia tridentata subsp. tridentata
AACGTATAGAACAATGTCTCCAAACACCAAACTAAGCTTATATAACAAACTTAATCATGAAAGTACAAGCTTTTAACAAATTCAACCACAAACAAAGCACAAATGAAGGATTTTTTAACTATTCTATTCGAACCAAGAAAACCAAGAAAAGACCACAAAAACCAACAAGAAATCTGAGAACATACACTTAAATGAACCTAGCCATGGCTCTTGATACCAATTGTAAGCTATATCAAATTATAGAACGTATGGATCTTGTGGTTTTAGGCCGAATTAGAAGAGAAAACTAGAGAGAGAAGTTGGGAACCTTGTGAGAGAAAAGAGAGGATATTAGATTGAATAATGAGAAGGTCCAACCCTCTCCCTTGGTGGGAGAGGGGTATTTATACATAAATATTAGGTGCCCCGAGTGGGCTGTAGAGTGAGCTGACAGAGGGTAAAGACCCGACCCACTCCACGAATACTATAATAACTAAACTATTACTAATTATACTAATAATCCTACGAGCTACATAAATGCTAAATAGATACTCGGGGTGACCGAGTCTTCACATGAATATTTATATTCCTAACACCCTTCTTCATGTGAAAAGTAGCAAATTGTCCTCTTAACAACTGTGCCTCATCTTTATTTTCAGCAATGCGAGTAAATGCTTCCGTGACACCTTGAACAACTTCTTTATCAAGATTTGGTGCCTTTCTTCGTTCACCACCAGGTGCTAATGTTCCAAGGTAACGTGTGTCATAAAATCGAGGACATAAAGCAAATCCCAAAATGTAAAGGTATTGTCATTTTCTCCCACCTATTTAACATAATTTCTTGCACCTAATAAAACAATGTGAAATGATATATAAGCAGGTTATATACGAGCACGTACATGTTCTTGGTTTTTAAGGTAAACATTGTTGCTATGACAATATCTATGAAAGTACCAAACATACAAGTGGGACAGTGAAGGCGAATAACAATGCAACCTTCTTATGAGGAGTGAGGACCACCATATTTTCTATTTTCACTTTTTCTGTCATCACTAGAATATTGCAAATTCTTATAGATAATTTCAAAGTTGGGTTTACCAATTTATCCATCATGATAACTACTGTTTAGATATTATTGATTTTGCTATACTTTTTCATGTTTACTGGAGGCCGAATGCAATCAAGTCTATAGATTAATTGTCAAAACAGTTTCATAGAACTACAAACAGAATTGGAAGCTAAAAACAGTACCTGAGGGAAATATGAGGCATATATACTTGCGTTCATCACATCATTGATTTCTCCCAACATATTATCCATCTTCTCATAAATTTCACCCATTTTCGAGCCCTCACCATCACAAAATTTGACCATAAGATAAATAGGCTTGGTGATTTGAAGAATGGTTTCTACCTTATTCCAAAAGACATCATCTCTAATGGTGTCAACAACATCTTTAATGGTTTCAACATCACCTTGTTTTGCATACTCTCTCCATGAATTTTTTGCAATGGTTGTAGAAAGGGCCTCTCTACAAAGCACTAATCTATTCAACAAGATGTAATGAGAGGCGAATCTGGTTTTTGCAACCTTTAGAAGTTCCAACTTTGAATTGTCTCTAAAAATGGCTAAAGCTTGTGTATGGTTCAAAAAGAACTTGACAATCTTTTTTCCTTGTTTATATGTGTCTTGTAACCAATAAAACTCTTTTGCCAAGTCTTTAAAAATCAGGTTTAGAGTATGTACACAACATGGTGACCACACTAACATTTGGCTGCATTATCAGTCACCACACCAATAAAACTTTTTTTCCAAGTTTTTCAATTTCTTTTCCCGCCGCTTTACATTTGGCTGCATTATCAGTCACCACACTAACAACATTATTTGGACCAACAGATTCAATTGCTTGAGTAAGAAATTCAGCAATCACCTTTCCCGTTTTCTCCACACCAGAAAAGTCTTCGGCATACATAAACATAGCACCACGACTATTTACCGCAAGAACATTGATCAAACTATTATTCTTTATGTTTGTCCACCCATCAGATACAATAGAAAGCCCTTGAGAATACCATGTATCTTTAAATGGTGTAAGGTTTTTGTGTACATCTCTAACACATTCATCTAGTAGATTGGTTCTTGCTTTCTCACTAGATGGTGCTTTATAACCAACGGGTGCCTTTCTTATAGCATTTATCATTTCAATAAAATGTGGATTACGTAAAACATTAAATGGAATCCCGTTTGCACATAAAGCCTTTACCACTTTTAAATCAACCGCATTTCTCTCCATTATAGACATACTTTGATCTATCGGTTTAGAGCCTAACTTATTTTTTTTGTAACCACAGAACTTTTTAAAGCTCTTGATACCCCCACTTTCTCAGTTTCTTTCACCCTTCTTTGCAATTGTTCATATCTGGCTCGATCTTTTAGCATAGCAGTATACCTTTTAATGTCTGCTTTCTTACCCAATGGAGGTCCGAAAAAATGAACATGCATTCTAGTGTATGAACTTGTAAACTTTCCCTCACAATGATTACAAACCCACTGTTTATTACCCCCCGAGTTTTTACTACCAGCATTACTCAATAATGTTACTTCATCATACAAAGGTTTATCATCTAGAAACTTATCATTATTAGTTTGTTTTTGTGTACCTTGAGAATTAGAAGCACCACCATCATCTTCATCTTCCAGGTTTTGAGTAGGAGTCATGGTAAAGTCTTCAAAAAACTGGACTTCATCTTCATCATGGGCTGAATCAGAACCTATATTATTCTTTCCAAACACCATGTTTGTATGGACTATGGATTATACCGTGAGGTAGGGTTAATGAATAATACGTGAAGATTTATGGCTACAAAATAGGGTTATGGTTATTTAGATATAATACGTGAATAATACGTGAAGATTTATGGCTACAAAATAGGGTTATGGAAAACCAACAGACTTGGAAAACCAACAAACAATGTGAATTCGCCGAACCGGATCTTCCAAATTCGCGATTGTGACCATGTGAATTCGCCGAACCAGCCCTCTAGGATTCGCTAAAATCGCTTACATAGGTTCGCCCTTTTCATGTTTGCGTTCGCTAACCGAAGGCGAATGGGTTCGCTTTCGAACCCGAATCCGGTTCGCACGAATCAATTCGCAATTCGTGGTTAAGTCAGCGAATTCTGTAACTATGAATCACATACATCGAACTATATTGGTATTCGCAGGTCGAGGCACAAGAACCCAAGTTTTGTTTTTAATAAGAGCATCATATTCATCATACATAGAATTTTGCCAATTAGAATCATTAAACGCAGCATTATAGGACTTGGGTAATGGGGATACCGAAGACACATGATAAGTAAAATGATGAGTGGGACGATTAGTCCCGACACGAAAGCGTGTGACCATGGGATGAATCGAAACCAGGTTTGGGTTAACAGTTGGAGTTGGTGGATTTTGGGAAATGAAAACGGGGGTGGGATGTTTGTTAGGTGGGCTAGTGACATGTGATGGAATTGGGATTGTAATATGAGGCTCGGCTAGGGAAGGCGGACCATTTGTAGGAGAACTGGGCTCATCAGTATGGATAGTAGGAGCAGGCATGTTAGGTTGAGGTTGAGATGAAGTGGTAGTAGATGTAGGTGACTGTTTGATTATATTTGAGATTACATTTGAGGTATCTTCCAAAAAATCATACGAGGGACTGACATTGGGTGTCAAGGAACCAAACAAAAAAACTATTTCATCAAAAGTAACATGACGTGAAATGATTATTTTATTTGTGTTAAGGTCCAGACAACGGTACCCACGATGCTTAGTAGCATGTCCCAAAAATATGGATGGTGTAGCGCGGGCTCCAAGTTTGTGGTCGGCATCATGGTGATGGTTACAAAGACACCCAAAAACACGTAAAAAGCTATAATATGGTGTAGTGCCAGTAAGGCGGGTAAAATGTTTCATTGTCAATGGTACGTGATGGTAAGATATTCAATAGGTAAATGGACATATTGAGGGCTTCAGTCCAATAGTTGGGAGGAAGATGAGATTGAAATAGTAATATCCGAATTATAATATTAATGGTGCGAATTATCCTTTCGGATTTTCCATTTTGTTGGGAAGTGCGTGGACAAGAAAATCTAAACTGAATCCCATTGTCGGCAAATAATTTATTAAAGGAGTGGTTATCAAATTGACCACCATGATCATACTGGAATGACTTAATTTCACACTTATATTGTGTTTTAACAAAATTACGAAACAACAGAACTTTAGACAAAACATCATATTTATTTACTAAAGGATAAACCCAAACAAACGTGAATAATGATCCAAAAATAAAACATAGTATCTAAAACCAGACATACTTGGAATTGGGGAAGTCCACAAATCCCCAGAGTGAACAATGTCAAAACAAGACTGAACCAAAGTGGAAGAACTAACAAATGGAAGTTTCACGTGCTTGCCAAGCTAACACGCATGACAAAGCATGGGAGACTTCTCCTTATAACACGAGATAGAATTATTGTAAATAACATGACGTAGCACTTCACTTCCTGGATGTCCAAGTCGTTGATGCCACGTATACTGACTAGTGAGATAGGCTTGAGGAATATGAGAGATCTTCATGACAGGGTAAAGGTCTCCAGTGCTATCACAGTGGAGCAGCACCCGACGAGTTTGAAAGTCCTTGACAGAAAAACCAAAAGGATCAAATTCAATGGTACAATAATTGTCATCAAAATTTTGACAATATTAGGAGTAATTAAAACCATAGTTGTCAAAATTGCGATCCTGATCGTAGGATCGTACTCCTACGATCCTACACACAAAAAATGATCAGGATCTTAACAAGATCGTAATTCAAGTAGGATCGTATCAGGATCGTAGGATCGCACGTAGGATCGTTGGATCGGATTGTAAGATCGTAGGATCGCCCATTTTTTTTATTTATTTTTTAATTTTTTAATTTTTTTTGGCTATATTAACTTATTATGCATAAGTACATGTTTTAAAGCCCAATGACTAAGAATTCTTCATGAAAGCTATTATTTTGGTGTTGTTAATTGATTGTCTTTTATAAGATTAATGAGTGCCAAATCATTATGCTTTTATGGATTATTTAGAAATAATTTAGATGTGTCTTTTCGGGTTTATTATGAAAAACAATTTCGTGTTTTGTAACATGTCAAAGCTTGTTTTTGAAGTAAACCATCTAGATACTTAACCCAATTTTGTTCATAATTTATTTTATGTTTCATATAAAAGCATGAATTATATGTTAAAAATTTTCAGTAATATTATCAGAATATCCTAATTTAATTTATTTGATTATCAAGAAAAAAAATATATTGTGTTGCCGTCTATTATAAATTATGTCGTTTCGTTTTCAGATGCAATCCATTTATCTTTTTGCATTAATCTATATACTGTAATAAAAAAAAGTCACAAAATCACGTACCAATAAATTAACACTATATTTTTGCATTAATCTAAATGTGATCACGAAAAACCTATAATAAAAAACATTGAACAAGAAGTAGGTGCACGTATGTAGTAACTTTCTGCAAGTGAGTATTGCAATATATCTAATATTCTACTACTACGGTAATTGAACATATAACTTTTTCTTTTATCATCCATTTAGATTCGTTTATCAAATAGAATATTATATAGAAATATAAAACTACAACCCCTATGCAAAAATATATACATTTTCATAAGATCTTACGATCCCGATCCGATCCTACAATCATGAACTTGCAAAGCCGAAAACGATCCTAGGTAGGATCCCGATCCTGACAACCTTGCTCAAAACAACCCAGAAAACACATATCAATCATCATCCTACAAATTGATTCCTAAAATCCTCAAATTGATCGAGCAAAATTACCGTTTACAATATCAAATTTCCCCAAACCAAAAAACCCATTGAAGAACAAAAGATCCCACATTAATCAACAGAGCCTATGAAGAAAAAAGGGGATTTCTTAGCCTCAAACCCTAAACCTATTAATTAATGATATTCACCGAGGGATTATCTTAACTTGCAAGAGCTGACTTGACAAAGTTGTAAGTATAACTTAACTAGAATTCAATGTTATCACACCATTATGTGATTAGTTCAATTTAATATCTTTTGGTATTAATTCAACTCATATGTTTTATTTGTATGTGGTTATTTTCTATTGAGTTCATATATGTGTGTTTCCTCTTAATTTGATGTTTTTCTTTCACTGCTGAAATTAGAGGTGGCAATTTGTGCCCAAAATAAAAAAAATATGGGTTAATTTTGGCTATTTTGTAAAATATTTGGGCACATTTAGCCCCATTCTTTTTTTGAAATGGGCACAACGGGCACATATTTTCTCTTAATTAAAGAATATTATAATCATTTTTGAATAAAAACTTTTATATATATATATATATATATATATATATATATATATATATATATATATATATATATATATATATATATAATATTTAATTTTTTAATTATAAATGGGGTATTACGTTTAAGGAATTTATTTCGTTATTTTCGGTCTTCTATAAAGCGATTTGTATAACATGTGCCCGTTTAGCCTGTGTCCGTTTAAGCTCGTGCCCGTGCCCGCCCGTTTTGCCACCTCTAGCTGAAATATATGTTTCTACTAAACTTGCTTTCTTTGAATCAACTGAAGAATGTTGTTTCACCATTGTTGATAGATATTAATGTAAGATACTTTTTTGGTGTTCATCTGCAGCGCTTAATTATATTGTTGTAAGTGCATACATGTTGCACAATAATTACTCCACATATCATATAATGTGGAGGCGAATAGAGTATTATTGTTTTCAAATAGTATATGTTATTAAGGCCATTCTTTTTTCTGGGACTGAATCTGGAATCTATATGTGTTGAGGGATGATCCTAATCTTAATTCACTTTGGCCTTCCGTAATTCATTAGCCAAAGTTTTGTTAAAATACTTCTCAATAAGGATCGTCCGAAAAGAATAAATGCTTCCCAAACCTTGGGTAAGATTTTTATTAGCACCGATTCTTTTAGTTTTCTATATAATTGGTAGCGCATTAGGTGTTATAATGTTTGAAGAACTGATAAATGACAATCTACAGCTCACCCTTGGCTATGAGACGAGGACTGTGCAGTCCCTTCAGATATTATGATATACAAATTAGTCAAGTCATATCATCAACACTCACCATTTAAGTGCGCAATATTGAAGGTATCTTTTTTGAGTTTATTTGCATGTAGATAATTTTTTAAGGGGTTTATGGTTTTGTGTTTTCAAAATGATTATATGCGGTGGCAATGATTTAGATAAACAAATTTAGCTTAAATTATATAATCGTATAGGTTGTATTGGATAATCAATTTCATACAACTTGCAATCAAAACTGCTTATCTCACAAGGGGGTGTTTCGATATGTGTTTTGGAACCGAGTATTGCAACTTGAAGTCTCAGTTTTTAATGTTTAGATACAAAAACTGTGATCAATTTCATACAAGTTGCAACTAAGCTCCCTCCTTAAGGGTAAAATAAAATTTCCAAAATATCCTCTCTTAACTTAATTTCAGATACTTATACTTCCATATAATAATAGGGTGTCTATCATACTTTTCATTTAATTTATTTATTCCCCGCCTTTCATAAAAGAACTATTTATTCCTTAAAAATAGTTAGAATTTTCATACGCTTAAAAATTTGATTATTGATTTATTACAACTACAACATGTCTCGAAATTTTTTCACAGTTAATTATGTCACTTACGTGATTTTGATTATTTAACATGATCACTTTTATTACACACACAATACATCCCCTTAATAAAGGACAAGTCAATTTTATGTATTGTTTTCCCCATATCTAACGGTTTGCTATCTTATATGTGCCATGTTTCAACTCTAGCAGATTTAATGAGTAAACTAAAAAGTTTATTTTAAAAGGGAACAGGTCAAACGGGTCTAAAGCGGCAAGAAATGTATTTTCGGTACATAAAACCACCTATGAAGATTTAGTCTTTGGAATTATATTCGAAGAATCTAAGATCTTTTGACAAAAACTGCATTGAAGGAACATGACTCAAACAATATAAAAATATTTGTTTTTATTGGAACCCATTTTGACCCGTCACAATGACCCGGATGCCCACCCATTTTGTCACCTCTAAATTGTATAACATTATTAATTAGGACGATGTAACATTGCCTACCTCCATCGATCTTCGTGACGTTCAGGACAAGTACTCTGGCATCTCAGCTCAAGCAGCCTTGAATGTCTGGTCTTCTATGTAGCAAAATAAACTCATACAATCAGATTATTATAAGAGAACAAAGGAGAAAATATATTTGATAAAATGGTGGTAAATATGTCCAACTTGCTTAGGTGTGGTCCATTAGTTTGATTTGTGTCGTAGACCCCATATACTTTTGTCAAAGCAATTGCTTGCTTAAAGGTAAGGTATATTATGATGCATTGAGACTGAATTTCTTGCATATCTGTTTATTCGTTTATGCTTTTGAAATCTTTTCAGGCTTCGGCGGGTTACCGGAGGGGAAACAAAGACCGTAAGAGTCTTCAGAGAGTTTATGGTATCATATCCGGACCAAAAACGTCTAAAGGTTAGTTTATAAATTTTTTGCATTAAACGATAAGTTAAAAATATTACATGTGGCATGATGGGTGGTGCTCGGGTTGGTTGGAGAATAGGTCAAAATGGTTTTGGTTGAAACTTATAAATTTTAGTATTTTTGTACGGGTTGAAATGGCTTGGTTGGGTCGACCAACAAACACAATCTTTTCCATTTTTAATAAAAAAAAGTAATATGTTAATTATGACCCAAAAAGTACAAAGGTTGCTTGGTTGAGGGGTATAAGGCCTAATCAATGGGAAATGAAATGAAACATGGTGCTTGGTTGGCTCCATGCAATGACCCATTACCCAATAGTGGGTAATGGGCCATTACACAATAAATTGGGGGAATGGTTTCCTTACCTTTTCCCTTTACTTAGCATTCCTTTTGTCTTTCCCTTTCCCATTCTCTATTTTGAACCAAGCGCACCCTAATACTTTTACTTATCTACCAAGATTGGATCTTTTTTTCGGATTGTGCTCCGTTCTTATTTATATGGGCAATTTCGACCCATTTCATTATAATTGGGTTGTAGGACAACAAAAGGTTATTTTATATAATTACATACCATTGAGGCTGCTATATGTTTTATTAGATGGAGAATGAAGTGTTGGTGCAGTCGACCTTTTTTATGCCATGAGAATGTATGATCAAATGACAATGAGTTTTTCTGCCTTGCTTGAGAAAGAAAATACTAATGCGGCTTCCATTAGGCCTAAGTGGCATGCTGAAGAAAGAGTATCTGGTACAGATTATGGTACTCATAATTCTATTTACGGAATGTCGCGAGTCAAATGGGGTGAATAAGCAAATTATGGCAGCTTCGTTAAGTAGCAAAATGAGTGGGTTGGGTCATGTGTCTAGATGAGTTTGGGTCAAGATGTATCAAAAATGGCTTACTACAGTAATATGTATGGAATTGTCATTTGAATAATAAAACTTTTATAATATTTCATTAGATATAGTTACGACAAATGATTACATGAATCTAACAACTATCATCATCAGGTAACATTGTCCGGGTTTCTTAATTTCATTGATGGCTTATGATCAAGTTGCGGTGACTAAAGAATCATCATATTCACAACAAATAGGAAGGACAAACTTGATCCTGCACTTCTTCGCCCAGGTCGTATGGGTGTACACATACACATGGTCATATTGCACCCCGAGTGGCTTCAAGTTGTTAGCCTCCAACTATCTCAATATTACTCAACACTATCTGTATGAAGAAATTGAGGACTTGATCTCCAGGTGGCCATTACCCAGGCTAATCACCAAAACTGAGAAAGATTTGACCTGTTGATAGGCTTAATAGCATCGTGGATTGGTTGCATAAATTGACGAACTCCAAAATAGTAATCCTTTTGGTATGAGGCCGGGTTTGATTGACACACTCATTTTTTTTATTTGCACATTTCGGTGTACAAATTGAAGAAGCAGTATATAGCAAATGTATAATTCTTTATAGCACAATATGGAGCACGCAAATTGGTTATAATCAACTCTTTGGTTTTTTAATATATAAAAACACATTATTCAATAATACTCTTCATCGTATAATACAAAATAAAAAATAATTGTTTTTTAATAAATTAAAATACATTATTCAAAAAATTAGAAAAAATCCCGCGCGTGCGCGGGCGTTATAACTAGTTCCATATGATAAACCGTTATATATAGTTTTACAATGAACCATCTAGAACTCGGGCTTGACCCCAATACAAATAATAACCCAATATAATTATACGACTAACAATAATCTCATTCAGTTCTTATATCCAAAAACACAGCTCCAAGAGACAAATTTCCATCAAGTATAGATCAAGAACACACAACTTTTCCGTGATCTTTGAGGCAAGTTTGTTACCCGTCCGGCAATACATCTGCTTTGGCCGTTATACCCTGGGAAATGGACGACGAATCTGTTTTAGGGAATTGTATTAAACCCGAGCCTCGTGCCTCGACCTTTAGTGTTTTAGTTTAATTACCGTTTGTCTTATGCTTCTAAACCTTTCTGTATTGTAATATGATTCATATTAATAAAAGTGTAACCGTTTCCCTACAAAGATTGCGTAAAAGTCTTAGCTTAAAAGTCAAATTAACCGAGTTAACACTTAAACAAGCTGGAGTTGATTTTACTTCAACGTTACACTAAAAATTCTAAGATGTTAATCAAGTTCAGGTGCTCAATCTGAGATAAAAGCAGACACAACAAATAGATATCAAAACAAAATATAAAAACAAGAAGAAGAAGAATAAGGTCACCAAATCCAAAAATCAGCACCACCTCAACGGGTTTTAGTTGAGGAACCAAATTGTTCTTGGGCAAATATTTTAAAAAAGTATTTTACTTGACATCATTTGTTTTTCTGGGTAGCGAACAAAATTTTTTGCTTAAAAGGGTACTTTTCTTTCAAATTCATCCTTTTTGAGGTATTTTGCGACATTTTTTGACATTTTTGCCCTTCGCAAAAATAAAATTTCTATTAGCTGAAAGGGCATAAAATGTCACAAAATGTTGCAAAATACCTTAAAAAGGCTAAATTTGAAAGAAAAATACCCGTAAAAGCAAAAAATAAATAAATAAAAATTGTTCGCTACCCATTAAAACAAATGGTGTCAAGTATGATACATTTTTAAAACATTTGCCCATTGTTTTTTCGCTAACAATGACCTACACCAAATTTTAATGAGTTTACAGATGCACCATTGTTCAACATGTTTCACCACAAGAAAAGGTTACATGTCTCTTAAATGGGTAAATCAGTCAGTTCTGTTTAGTGTTTAAATTATTTAGAAAAAATTACACGGATGGTCCTTGTGGTTTACACGGATTTCATGTTTAGTCCCTATTTCGTTTTAATTACGCCAGAGATACATATTTTGTGTAACATTGCACACTTTTGGTCCTAAGTTGGATGGGCCGTTAGTTTTACCGTTAAGTGTATAAATATTATTTGCCCATTAGTCCTTCCGTTAGTATTTTTTGCATCGTTAGTCCTAGTTTTTGCATCGTTAGTGCTACTATACAAATACACAAACACAAACACACAAACACAAATACATAAACACAAACACAAATACATAAACACAAATACACAAACACTAACACTATAATCTTTCTCTCTCTCTCTCTCTCTCAAATCCTCCCCTCCTCTCTCTAGCCGCCGACCTCCACACCACCACTTCTGCCGCCGTCGTACGCCACCCACCGCCACCATTAACACTACACCGCCACCCACACGCGCTACCACCACCTTATACCACCGTACCACCACCACCACCTCCTTCCCCCTCTCTCTCCGCACACTTGACACCACCCAAATAACCTCTCGATCTAAATCCCAGTAACAAAAACCGAACACACAAAAACCATTTCAAATCAAATCCGAAATCAAAATAAAAAATTAACACAAATGAAGTTTAGTTTCGGCTTCAAGATCTTGAATAAAGATCTCGGGTAGGTTTTGTGTTGTATTTCATTTTGTGTTTTACTCAAAGATCAATGATGGGTTTTGTTACAAGATCTTTAAATGATTTGCTATATGAGATCTTTGATGTTCCGAAATCGGTTTTTTTCGGTTATAAATGTTCGGAATCGGTTTTTTCGGTTATAAATTTTCGGAATCGGTTTTTTTATCGGTTTTTTTCGGTTATAAATGTTCGGATTCTGTTTTTTTATCGGTTATTTACCGGTTCGTTTTTTTTCCGGAATTTTACATACATGTTCGAACATTTATTTAATAAACTTGTTAATTATCAAACATTTAATTAAACAATACACCGGAAACATAATAAACAAATACAATCATAACTTTTATTTAAACAATACAATTATACAACTAAAAATATATAAATACTAATACATTTCGAGCTTCGGCATGGCCATCACCCGAAATCATAATACACAAATCGTAATTAGACCAAACATCACCTTTTTGGCTAGTTTGACTTCGTGGTTTGACCGGTTTTTTTAACCGGTTAAAACCGGTTTTTTTTGGCAACGGCTAGTAAAAAAATAAAAATAAATAAATAAATAAATAAAAAAAAGGTTAAAACCGGTTATTTGAAAAAACCGGTTAAAACCGGATATAAAACCGGTACACCTAAAAAACAGAAAACCGGTTCTGTTAAAAAAAACCGGTTTTGTTAAAAAAACCGGTTTTTTAAAAAACCGGTTTCGGTTTTTTCGACTGGTTAAAAAAAAAAACCGGTTTGTGTTTGCATCTCTAGTTGTTCCTGCTGCTACAAGAACATGTCTATAAGAACAAATTAATTATAGCACCAACATGTTTATAAGAACAACATTTAAAATGGGTTATAATAGAGTGACACATAAATCATAATATCTAAAAGTTTTAATTATAGTACCAACACAAATTCAGGGTTGAAGCTCCTTCAATTTCATAAACATTTTGGAGTTGAATCAACACCTCAATTTCTAGACATTTACCTGAAGTATTTGATAGCTTTAAGAAAAAAACAAGTAATGTTTCCTAGCTCTTATTGTTATTCATTCTGAAGTCAGAATATCATTAGTAGCTACCAGCCTACCACTAGAGACACATGACTCGTGCCTGGATCGGAGGGCAGTTTGGCAAGATGAACTAACATTCACAACGAACAATCTGAGTTTTGCATATCGGCTGACTTAACTACGAGGGTGGACAAATTGTAATACCCTGTTGATTTATGCCCATGGGATTAGTTGAAACACGCCATGGTGGGCGTCAGGATGGCCAAGCAATGTATTGATCTATGCCAAGAATGTCTAGGCAAAAATAAAGAAACACCAAAACAATAAATGGAACCAAAATAGTCACACAATATAACTGACAAGTCATACCCGACGGCGAAAATCATACAGGTACTACAGAATCATCTCAAAATTTCTAGCAAGTATCCAGGAGTTATCATCTCTACCAATTAGTTACTAAAAGCCAATTTAAACCCAACACTCCATGTGAGCCATGTTTCTGAGGTTTATTCTTGGCTAGCATGCATGAAAATGCGTTTCATCCCTTTTTCAACAGCAAGTCTCTTGGCACGGTCCATGAGATTGGTTGCTATTCCGTTGCGCCTTGCCCAAGCACGAACCACAAGACAATCCACATATGCGTCGGCGGTTAAGTGCGATTGCCACTAATTTTCGATGGGAAAGAAAATATTTTAGTAACACATAAACAGAATAGTTTTTCACACATAACTATTAATTCAAGTTTTAATTATACATACTTTTTCCTCCACGGGTGTAGTGTCAAATTTTTTTGGCACATTCAACCCAAGCTCCAGTCCAATTGTTCAATACAAGACTTCGTCTTTGACCTTGTCGTCGGGTGATTTTCCCACCTAAATCCGATAAAAAAAAAACATATAAATACGAAACAATTGGTAGCCCCCATGATTACATTAACAAATGCAGGTTTGTAAAGAGAAGTAAGCAGCTAACATGGCTGCAAAGACCGACAGCCATGTTATCCCCATAAATGAACTGTATTTGTAAAGAAAATAAACTTACTGCGACAAGGCATTGGTAGCCCCCACGGCAACGGTCAGCGAGGACTTGGGCATCCTGAAGCTGCACAATAATAAACAAACATGATATTAATATATATACAATTAATAACATTGCATTACTCAATGCCGGTTCTTAGTTCTTACCAATTTCATGTCAGACACATCTTGCCGTAACTCTTCCAGTTGCAATTTAGTCACGCTCTGCGAAATATAAAGTCACGAAAAGATTTACTAAAGTATATCGGGCTTGACCTATTTTCATTAAATAGTATTGAGAATAATGTAAACTCTAGGTTTTCCATCGTGCACTTCACTTTTTGTAATGAACTAGTGGTGGCAAGATATACAACTGAGTCAATAACGCTCTGCATGAGTGACATAGGTGGTGTTATGAAAATATGTGTACATCAATTTAAATTTTAAAACTATTAAGTCTATAACCCAATACTCTGAGAATGTTACTGAAAATCAAACAGAAATCAAGCCGGTCAACCCGACCCGACCATTTTGACCCGAATCAATTTGAGTCATCACCCAACCCGACCCACCCATTTTGCAGCCTCTTGAAGCATTGTACTGAACAATGATTTTTGACTGACCATATACACTGCAAGTTGAAGACACTGCTTGAAGAAGCCACTATAATGCAAACTCGTCTCAGTTGTTATGGTTCACAGAAGCATGTGAATCAATGTCACAGAGAATGAAGCTCAAAAAACAAACTATATCCATCTTGTGATCTTAAGTTACTACATTTCCTTATGATCGGCAAAAGTAATGTAGATTGTTTCAATGACGAAATCATAAACTGCAAGTTCAAACTATATAACATGTTATAACTTGTTTCAACCATTGCTACCCTGACAATGATTTGAACGTTTATGGATGCTAGATTGATGGATTTAAGGCTGTTTATTAGCTAATGCTATACAACTCCTTTGTAAATAAAGGCATACTTATATCAAAATTCACATTTATGTGAGCAGTATGTCTGCAAAAGTTACCGATATATTACCTGATAGTCCTCCAAGCCTGCTGCACGAATAGTGTAGCTTGTACCATTTTTCATTCTGTAAGTGCTGGATATTTTTGTTTGAAATGTTAGAAAATTTGTAAACAACATCAGTTTTCACTTACTAACATACATAAAATAAATACTACCTCAATGAGCGGGAGTGTGTGGACATCAGAAGTGTCCGTTTGATTCCTCCAATAATTTTCGACATGTCTTGATTCTTGAATACTGCAATAAACATTATTAACACATTCTAGCTTAACAAACAATCAATTAAGCAGCTTAGAAAAGATGCTCAACATAATCACACAATTCAGCATGTAGTTATTATTCCTGCCTAATCACTTTATTCTCAATTTCTTTACACTGTATCTCAGAACACAAAGTCGTATTGCTCACATCAATTTATCAAAATCTTCAAGAATATATTCCCACTAAAGAGCATGGCCGGCTCTAAGGGGGGCCGAGGAGGCCAACCGGCCAGGGCCCGTTTTACGCGAGGGCCCATTTTTTAAAAAAAATCCTATATATATATATATATATATATATATATATATATTATACGTATTTTTTTAAATAGGTATTAAACATTTAAACTTGGGCCCAATTAAATTCCAATCTTATAACTAAACCTATAACCCATAATAAATTTATAAACCCAATAAAAGGTCTAAGGGGCACATTTTTTAACGGCTCGGACAGGGCCCGTAAATCCTCGGAGACGCCCCTGCTAAAGAGCTAACTGTGGGTTTTGCGAATTACAGAAAGACTTAGTTTATGAACTAATATCAATCAGAAAACTCATAGAGTTGATGCTATGACCGTTCATAAAGACAGTTCCGATATATAAACTTGTGCTTGATAAACAAAGGTCATAAGACCATAAATTACCAATATCATGCCAAGTTAAAAGACATTTCCCATATCTTTAATATAATATAATTGCAAATGCATGCACTTGCTAAAGTTAATTAACATCCACTTGAAGGATTTACTTCTAATGGAGAAGATCCACAGAAAACAATTAAACTGTAAAATCAACTTTTCATAAAAACTTGCTAGCTTATGCTTATCAATAAAAACAGTTTATTAACTTAGGCAGTGCAAAAACACAATGCATGAGATAGTGCTTGCGTTGGCTTCTCTTCTTTCAAGCGTTTATCCAAAGTCCAAACACTCATAAGTACTTGTTAGTTGTATCAAAACACAATAAGCTGAAAAAGCCTTCAAAATAAGCTTACCCAAACTCCCCCTATAGTGATATTAATTCAACCAAGATACACTTTAGTAGACACAAATGTAAAACAACTAACTTACAATTAATAGCCAATTGGAAATAAATAAGAAAATGAATAAAAAAAAAATCGAAGTCATGCCTTAACGCAATATCATGCCAATAAAGTCAACAATATTATTCTAAAATACTTGAGTCGAGCTCAATTATTTAGTTAAATACTTAAATGACATTTTGCATAAATGTTTAGTCACCAAACTCAACAATTTTCCACTAACATAAATCAAAACTAATACCAACAAAAGCAAACAACATTCCAGAAAATACACATTATAAATAACCTATATCATCCTAAAATACTCGAGTTGAGCTCGAAGTCCAACATTAGTACTCAGTCGAGCTCAAGTTTTCAAGGTTAACACGGTTTGATTAGCATAAGCTCTATTAGACAGACCACTAATTAATTACGAACATCATGACAAGTTAAACCAACATCCCCTAAAATACGCATCATAAATTTCCAATACCATCTTAAAATACACAAGTCGAGTCGAGCTAATTCTTGATTTGAGCTTGAGTTTTAGCTCGAGGTTGACATGGTTTGACCAACATCATTATTCCTAAAAATACACATAAAAAATTACCAATATCATCACTTGAGCTCAAACTCGAACATAGATCAAGATTTATACCAACAAAAAGCAAACAAACACTCCTAAAAATACACAATATACTCGAGTCGAGCTCGAGGTCAACACAATTTGACTCACATACGCTATATTAGACCACAAATAACCACTAGCATGCCAACTTAGGGGGTGTTTGTTTAAGCTTGCGAGCTTATGTGGTTTCGGCTTATGTTTTATTAGCCCATTTTTTTGACTTATTTTGAAACTTATGAGCTTTGTTATATTATAATAAGCTTATGGGGGGTGTTTGTTTAAGCTTATATGTAGCTTATAAGCTTATTTGTGTTTCAGCTTATATTTCATAAGCTTTAATTTCCGGCTTATTTTAAGACTTGTAGGCTTATATAAGTTTATTATAATATGATAAACTTATATAGCCCCAAAAGTCTTAAAATAAGCCGGAAAATTAAGGCTTATGAAATATAAGCCGAAATCAAATAAGCTCATAAGCCATATAAGCCCATAAGTTTTAAGCATATCAACAAATATTAAACTATTTAAAGTAGTAACAAATATGCCTAAAAATACTAACAATAAAAATAAAAATAAAAATAAAATGAAGCAAAAAACACAAGTGTGACGTACTAATGGTGGTTAGGGCTGTAAACGAACCGAACGTTCAGTGAACATTTCATGAACCGTTCGGTAAAAAGTTCGTTTATGTTCGTTTATTTATTAAATGAGCGAACTTGAACAATATTTTACGATCGTTTAGTTAAATGAACGAACATGAAAAAAAGTCACGTCCGTTTATTTATGTTCGTGAACGTCCGATTATGCGTTCGTTAACGTTCGTTTATGTTCATTTATTTATTTATGTTCGGTATATCATATTTTTTAATTGTATAATTTTAAAATTAGTTTGTTTAAACAAAACAACACTTATAAAACAATATTATATGCATAATTTAATAAAGTTTATGTTGTTTGTCTATGTTCATTTATGTTCGATCATTTATGTCCGTTTAGCGTTCGTTTAGTGTCTTAATGAACGAACATAAACGAACATGAACAAGTCATTTTCTTAATAAACGAACATGAACAAGAAAATTCGTCCGTTTAAGTGTTCGTGTTCGTTTATTTGTGCGGTTAAATTTAAATGAACGAACATAAACAAAGCTCCGTTCGTGTTCGTCCGGTTCGGTTACAGCCCTAATGGTGGTGATGGCGTTGCTTTCAGGCAAAGTGTGAAATAAGCAAAACTTGTCTCACTTTTTGAAATGTTTTCAAAACAGTCCTTCAATTTAATACTTTTATCCAAACATAACCCTGAGTAGTGTAATAGGAGAAAATATGCCGTAATCCTTGACTTTCTAGATCTTTCTCGTGCGTTAATGAATATAATGCAATGTTTTGAAAACCGGGTTTTTAATCGACTCGGTCGAGTCACTGGGTTACCAAATTACCGAATCAACCGGTTCGCCCACCGGGTCAACCCGGTTTTCTATTAAAAAAAAACCAAACCCGGTTGGGTTTCGAGAACCGGGTTGATCCGGGTGACTTAAAACCCGGTGGGTCTAACCGGGTTTCGAGAATTAACTAGTTTTATTTTTTTTTAAAAATGAAAAAAACCAAACCCGATCGGGTTTGGAGAACCGGATTGACCCGGGTCACTTAAAACCCGGCGGGTCTAACTGGTTCAACCGTTTTATATGACCCGGTTTAATATGAACCCTTTTTTTTTGCCGGAATCGGTTCAACCGGTTAACCCGGCCGGATCGAACCGGGTTTTAAAACATTGATATAATTACTCTTTGATATTTTAAGCGTCTGGTTTTTGTTGTTGTTAAGTTTTTTTATGGGATATGTTAGCTGTACTTTATTATTTTTATAGATAGCGGAAAATAATAAATATTTTACTTTTACTAGCATGGTAATTGCATAATGTTGTGGTAACAAGATTAGGCAAAAAAACAAAAAAAAATAAAAATAAAAATAAATAAATAAATAAAAGAAATGATAATTGATTAATTGACGATGATATATAGTAATAACATGATTTTCCACCCGCGTGTTGCTGCGGAGTGCCGGTATACATTAGAGTTGACTCGGTTTTTATGTGTTAACTATGCTTGAAACAGTATTTGTGATACAAAATTACTCGTAGAAATATAAAATTATTATTATTTAATTAGTGAACCACTTATTTTGTTAAATAAACTCACCGATCAGGTGTGAGATTAATAGTGCTAGAAGTGTAAATTTGTAAAAATTAAGATAACGTTTGCTATGTTAGGTTTCTTGGTTAAGACAAGTTATGTTGTATTAATTGAAGTGACATCACAACCAAACAAATTTAACTAAAACCTTTTAAGACGAAGAAACTATATCTGTCAGTAAGAAAACGCTTTGAATAACATAAATACAGAATACCAAAAATTCTAAAATCAGTCACAAAAATACATCATTTAGAACAAAAAATTCAGAAAATCAGTGAGATAACTGATGGCGGGGATGGTGACGATGATGATGAGCCCGCCGACCGTAATCTAATAAAACTATCTCTTTAAAAAAAACATGTCTCATATGAAATTAAAAGAGTCGACAGCAATGATGACGATCCTAGATCGTGACCATATGCTATTAATGCTATCTATCACAAATATACATCACCTCGTGGAGTTGGAAACTGTCTACAACTGCCTGTAATTTTTTTAATAGACTGTTAGTTTATAGTGTCATTAAACTAATTAAATATCTAAATAATCCAAAACCCATAACGAAAAAGTTATTAGCTACATTTTGAAGAACTATAAAGCGTGTGTCTACGGAACCAATGTAAAGTATTGGGAATGTAGACAAAACACAACAACATATTGAAAAAAAAGTAGCAGATTAATTTTTTTTTTGGAATACCTGATATAGGAGATCAACACATATGCTCTAACTATTTAAGAATCATGTTCCGCTTTCATAGTAGAATCTATGACAGGATCTCCTCCCAAATTAAGAAACATTTATCTGTGAATTTGAGATTTTGTATTTAACTATAGTCTTGGGCTGAGCATCGGGTTAAAACCAAACCGCCGAACCGTCCAAAACCGAACTGAATTGAAAACCGATTTGTTGAAGACATGGACCGAGAATCAAACCAAAATGACTCGGTTCGTTCGGTTTTGTGTTTGTCTGTTTGGTTCGGTTTGGTTTAGGTGCGTGTCTATGGTGTTTCGGTCAGATCGGCTCGGCTCGGTTTTTATTACGACCAAGAAACACGTTTGGAGGTGGAGGAAACATGATAAACTCGAACTAAAGATTAAACTTTTAACATTCGGTTTATTGACTGGCGGGGTGTGTATGATTTTCTAGAGAGAAGCTAGAGAAAACACACACACCCCTTTGATACAAATGAATCCTCAACCCTCCTAGTATTGACATAGGAGGGTATTTATTACAAGTTACAAGTTCTAACTTAGCAATATGACTAAACTAGTCCTTGTACTTTAAATGCTATTACAATTCCCACATATGACAAAACTTTAAAGCTAACAATCTCTCCCCAAAGTGAAGTCATATGGGAATTGCTTACAATGTTCCCTACAAGTAAAATATAAACAGTAAGTACAGAGAATAATCTTCAAACTTCATTACTTCGTTCAGCTTGCAGAATCTTCTCAGCTTTCATTTCTTTACTTGCAGACGAACCATGTGAGCAAATCTAATTAGGGTTTAATATAGAGTGCCCTGAGTGCTCTCCCGTGCTCTCCCCTAATTAGTGCTCTCCCCCAAACTGACAACCTCATATTTTGAATGCCCTGAGTGCCCTGCAGTTCGGGGGAATATGGTATCAACATCTTTATCTCACCAAATGCATCCCAGTTATTTTTCCCATGAGAGATCAGCCCGTACATTTCTCTCCCCTGCTGGTTGCGATTTATCGGAATCAGCATACTGATGTGTACGTGAAATACAAACTGGAAGCCCTTTATAAGGAATTATATCAGCCCATGAGAAGATGTCGATATACCCAATCTAACCTCCTGTATTAAAAACAACGGCTTCATGTAGTGACTACTGATGGAGAAAACCCACCATGACGAACTTGAGACTGAAGTAGAATAACCCAAACTTGTGACTTAAACTTGCACGATAGTGTGACTAAGAACCTATACTGAGCACTACAACGTAACTCCTTAAAGCATATAGGTCGTTTCATATACCCATCCATCCTTCCTTAACTGTATATGAACATCTCTTGAATTATCCACATCTTTGTGTGACACTGAGTACTACAACGTATCTCCTTTAAGTGATAGTTAACTAGGTCTTCGTCCATCCTCCCCTTGACCTATGAAAACTAGATAACCCAAGACTTAATCACTATTCCCATGAGTGCCCAAACAAGGATCTCGAAGAATCATGCATCCAACCAACCCCGATATCTTCAAGATACTAAGTACACGTACCTGAGATATTCCACTTCAACTTCAAATAAGTAATAATGAATCATCATCCTTGTAGCCACAGCTGATAATTTGACCATTGTCATCTGATTGTGAATCTTGATCAGGATCTTTTCGGCTATACGTGGTGATGTTGAAGGTGTAGGCCAAAAATGTTATTTGTGATTTTGGTGTGAAAAATGTCATAAAATGACATTATAATGATGCTGGAAAATTTTGAGTTTAAGAAATTTTTACGCCAAAAATTCCCCGAAAAATTCGAATTTTGGCCAAAAAATTTGAATTTTGGGCCAAAATTTTCACTCTTGTACCAGAATTTGAATCTCGCGTAAAAATGGACCGTAAAGTCTCCTGTGAAAAATAAATTTTACTCAAATTTTCCCGCCAAAAAACTCTTTTTTTTTTTTTTTTTTTTTTTTTTTTTTTTTTTTTTTTTTTTTTTTTTTTTTTTTTTTTTTTTGCAAATGCGATAAGGTTGTCCAATCGCGATAACAGTGAAGATGGTCAACTGCGATAAATCTCAAATGCGATAAATCTCATATGCGATAAACCTCAACTGCGATATACCTCAACTGCGATAACCATCTAAGTTGTCAACTGCGATAAGGTCAAATGCGATAGAGCAAAACAGCGATGCCAAATGCGATAAGGCCAAATGCGATAAGGCCAAATGCGACACCTATCGCAATTCTCATACAAGAAATGCGATAATCACTACGAATTGCGATAACCTCGCTGCTTTTCTTCAATTGCGATAAAACGCAACTTTTGCCCACTTTTGTTGACTTTGTTGTGTCACTTGCCCAGACCTTATCTTGCAAGATATTATCCTGACAACTTTCACCCACTGCTACCAACTTGGACCAATAATTCACACCAATAATGCACTATCTTCACTTAAAATAATCAATAACAAATCTTTTACAAACTTTGTTAGTGATTGTCGATCAATGAACCAAGAACAAACCAAAGTCTGTTCTTCCTTTAAGTAAGATTTGAGTGAAGAACTAGTGAACTTTCACAGCCCAAGTCGATAAATCACAAAACAAACACAACCTTTGATCTAATATTTGTGTACGATTGCAAGAAAAGCAAAAAGGCTCACGTTTTTAAAACAAAAACGCAACCTTTTTGTTGCTGTGAAACAAAATCCGAACACAAACAAGATAATACACACCAAAATCACATTTGTTACCTTAAAAACACCACGATTCGCCCCCGGTTAGCTCTTGATACCAATTATTACGACCAAGAAACACGTTTGGAGGTGGAGGAAACATGATAAACTCGAACTAAAGATTAAACTTTTAACATTCGGTTTATTGACTGGCGGGGTGTGTATGATTTTCTAGAGAGAAGCTAGAGAAAACACACACACCCCTTTGATACAAATGAATCCTCAACCCTCCTAGTATTGACATAGGAGGGTATTTATTACAAGTTACAAGTTCTAACTTAGCAATATGACTAAACTAGTCCTTGTACTTTAAATGCTATTACAATTCCCACATATGACAAAACTTTAAAGCTAACAGTTTTTCGGTTCAATTCGACTTTCATCTGTTTTGCTCAGCACTATCCATAAAGACTTGTCAGTAGTCGACATCCCAACAAACCCACAAACCAATCACCCAACCAGTATTGTTGGCGGTGACGGCAACCAACCTAAAGCTCCACTCCCTACAACCTTTGTCCAATCCAAATCCCGACCCAAATATCCGATAATAAAATAATTAAAAATAAGTGGGAGATATTTTTACTGTTTCAAAAGGTGATAGGTTAAGAAAATTGATGAAATTTCTAATATAACAACGATTTTAAAAGTACTCTTATTGGTATTTGGTAAATAAAAAAGTATATTACCTAAATGAGGAAATTTATGAAAGAATGTTGGTAATTTATAAACTTAACCCTCGAAACAACACCTCAATTTCTAGACATTTACCCAAAAGTATATGATAGCATCAAGAAAAAACAAGTAATGTTTCCTAGCTCTTATTGTTATTTATTCTGAAAGTCAGAATATCATTAGTAGTTACCACTAGAGACACATGACTCGTGCCTGGATCGGAGGGCAGTTTGGCAAAATGAACTAACATTCACAACGAACAATCTGAGTTTTGCATATCAGCTGACTCAACTACGAGGGTGGCCAAATTGTAATACCCTATTGATTTATGCCTATGGGATTAGTTCAAACACGCTATGATGGGCGTCAGGATGGCCAAGCAATGTATTGATCTATGCCAAGAATGTCTAGGCAAAAACAAAGAAACACCAAAACAATAAATGGAACCAAAATAGTCACACGATTTAACCGATAAGTCATACCCAACGGCGAAAATCATACAGGTACTACAGAATCATCTCAAAATTTCTAGCAAGTATCCAGGAGTTATAATCTCTACCAATTAATTACTAAAAGCCAATTTAAACCCAACACTCAATGTGAGCCACGTTTCTAAGGTTTATTCTTGGCCATGCATGAAAATGCGTTTCATCCCTTTTGAAACAGCAAGTCTCTTGGCACACTCCATGAGATTGGTTGCTATTCCGACTGCCACTAATTTTCGATGGGAAAGAAAATATATTAGTAACATATAAATAGAATAGTTTTTCATACATAACTATTAATTTAAGTTTTAATTATATACATACTTTTTCCTCCACGGGTGTAGTGTCAAATTTTTTTGGCACATTCAACCCGGTCTCCAGTCCAATTGTTCCATGCAAGACTTCGTCTTTGACCTTGTCGTCGGGTGATTTTATCTCCTAAATCTGATAAAAAGAAATAACATATAAATACGAAACAATTGGTAGCCCCCATAATTACATTAAAAAATGCAGGTTTGTAAAGAGAAGCAAGCAGCTAACATGGCTGCAAAGACCGACAGCCATGTTATCTCCATAAACGAATTGTAAAATGGTTTTGATATGTGGAAAGATAATAAACTTACTGCGACAAGCAAATAGTAGTCGCCCCCCCGGCAACAGTCAGCGAGGACTTGGGCATCCTGAAGCTGCACATAATAAACAAACATAATATAAATATATATACAATAAAAATAACATAGCATTACTCAATGCCTCGGGTTCTTACCAATTTCATGTCAGACACATCTTGGCGTGACTCTCCCAATCGCATTTCAATCACGCTCTGCCAAATATACAGTCATTACCAAATATAAAGTCACGAGAACATTTCCTATAGTATATCGAGCATTGAAATTCTATCTCTAATTCAAATATTAGAGACCTATTTTCACTAAATTGTATTGAAATGTAAATTCCAGGTTTTCCATCGAGCACTTCACTTTTAGTAATGAGCTAGGGGTGGCAAGATATACAACTGAGTCAATAACACTCTGCATGAGTGACATAGTATAGGTGGTGTTAAAAAAAATTACAATTCAGAATATTGAGACTATAATCAAACAATTTAATAAGTGAAATAGGTGGTGTTATGAAATATGTGACATAATCTTAAGAAAACACTCAAATTCAGATAACAGAGCAATAACGTAGATAATTTTGGTGTCTGCTTCTAAGACCAGAATATGATGATTTTTGTGTCTGCAAGAAACTTCCAACCCTTGTGTCTTGTGGTTTTGCCAGGGAAAAACGGTAATACAGTTGACAGAAATAAGGTCCCATACATAATATGATACCAGAACTCTTCCACTATTTGGAAGCATTTATAACAAGTAATATCCGCCCAAACTCTTGGATTTGGGTCTTAAATCTGATATGCTGAGCCTTAATGGGCTCTAATATTTTTTCCATGCGGGTCATATTGGGCAGGAAGGTAAGCCAGATAACGGGTCAGAATATTGAGGTTCAAATTAAGTGAACCAGGTTGTTTGCTTATGTTTTATAAGCCTGCTTTTTCCGGCTTATTTTGAAACCTATGGGCTTATGTAAGCTTACTATGACATAATAAAGTTATATAAGATCATAAGTTTCAAAATAAGCCAAAACAAAAGGGTTTATGTAACATAAGCCGAATCCACATAAGCTCATAATCCCAAAAATAAGCTTAAATAAACAAACTATATTCATGATGTAATCTTAAGTTACTATCAATGTATTCATAAGATCAGCATAATAAATGTAGAGTTAACTGGTTATTTATATCATTAGATTAAGCACTTTTATTGAACTTCTAGATGAAATCAGCATTGTCTGTTCAAACTATATACAATGCCGTAACTTGTTTAAAGTATTGCTACCCTGACCATGCTATGAACGTTTATAGATGCTAAAATGATTTAACAGCTTATTATTAGTATACCAAAATTTGGATTTACGCGAACAATGTCTATAAAAGTTATTGATGTTTATTACCTTGTAGTCTTGTGGACCTGCTTCTCGGATGATTAAGGTTGTCCCATCTTGTTAGCTTTATAAAAAGTGATGGTCATTAGTCGTTTATATATTTTATGTAAATGTGTCGTTGTAATTAAGTTAGTATAGTCATTGGGCTTTTAATCTAATAGGTCAAGGTTTAGTGAAATGAAAAGCCCACTAGCCCATCTCATGTAAACTATAAATACCCGTCACCCTCCTCACTTGGAGGGTGTTGCTTCTAGGGTATTATTACATCTTGTATCTCTCATTCTTTCTCTAATCTAATATATCTCTAGAAGTTACCATCTTTCCCTATCTCTTTCTCTTCTTTAATCTTATATTGTGTATGATAAGGATTGATATTTGGCGACCTACAAGTGGTATCAAGAGCCAAACATTGATCTAGGAAATTTTTTAGGGTTAGTTACTGTTCATCGACGAGGTACTGTTCATCAGAGAAATTTTTAGGTTGATCGAGTAACTTTCACTTGATCAAGTAACTTTATCATCTAGATAGGAAACTTGATCGAGCAACTAAGTTCTAGGGTTTTAGAAAACGTTACTGTTCACCAGATTGTTAACTTGATCGAGCAACTAAGTGAGGTGATCAAACAACTTCACTTGATCGAACAACTCAACCGAACAACTCAACATAGTCGAGTAACTAGTGAGTTAGCTAGGTTACTCGAGCATCTGCTCACTTGATCGAGCTACATAACTTGATCGAACAACTCAACATAGTCGAGCAACTACTTCATTTGATCGAACATCTCAACATTAGTCGAGCAAGTAACTTTGTCGAGCAAGTAAGTTAGTCGAGTATCTACATTGATCGAGCAACTTAGTCGAGTAACCTCATCGAGCAACTTGCTAACTTGATCGAGTAAACTTTTGTGACCTAGTTGAGTAAGTTTCATCGAGTAAGTTTCATCGAGCAACTAATTGATTGAGCTGTTGGACTTAATTGTATAAGTCTTGACATCAAAAGTTAGGGTCTTATTTGTAGTTAGTCTAAAGATATATTTTAGGCTGCAATTGTATTAGTTATTAGAGTCTAGGGACCAAATGTATTATTTAGGCTCTAAAAGGAAAAGGGGATCGGTGTATTGAAACTAAAGATACACACACACAACCATTGTGACGATCAGACAAAGGGACACGATGATTCAAGGAGCGGTTACTGGCTAAATTGAAGAGTCGCGATGGTTGGTTGATAACTGTCATTAGGACACTATAAATAGGTTAGTTTGTATTCAGTTTTATGTATGAAATACGATGTAAACTTTACCAAATTTTGTTATCAATACATATTCAGTTAGAATATATTTGTGTTGTTTCAATTGTTGCAAATTCGAGTGTGTTTACCAAAAGATCAAGAATCTGGGACAATAATTGGCATCAGAGCCTAGGATTGGATCGATTTGAGGGGGGCTACGTTTTTTTCTTATTGAAAATCAGAAATTGATTGGAGATTCAATTGAAGTTTGGCGGCATCATCATCGATCCGCATACAGGTTTGACCAGAATTCGATTTATAAGTAGGGATTGTTATTTTGAGTATTTAGTGCATTAGATTATTGGATAAGAAAACAACGGTTTAGAAGTTTGGTCGGAGGATTGATTATCAACAGCAGGAAGCGGGTTTGATTGTCAGAAACAGAGAAGCAGGATTGATTGTCATTAGCAGAAGGCGGGATTGACGATCATTGGCAAGACGAGTTTGACTTTCAACAGCGAGGCAGGCTTGATCAAAAACCAGAGGACCAAAAAAAAAAACAGATGTTGCCGCGTTTTTCGATTCCGAAACAGGGGAATGAAGAACATAATAATAGACACCAATGGACTATTACTGTTCTGGTTTTCGATTTGAACCAGGAACAGGGAAGAAGGAATTTTGCTATTGTGATAGAAAGAAAAATGAGAATAGGGGTTCTCGAATTGATTGTGGTGCGAAAAAAATTGGAACATGAACATCCCCTGCTATGCCGACACGAAGAAGGAAAAGGGAAAAGTGAGGAACAAAACTCTTTTGGGTTTTGTTTGTAAGAAGGCATTGCAGGTTGAAACAAAAAGGTTTACTCTAAAGAAGAGATTGCACGACATCAACAGCAAAACTGAAATTCTGGAGTCACAACAACACAACCGAAACAAGGAAGAACCCAAGCCGATTAAGATTTAGGTTTGCCCGGGAATTATAAGACCAAAGGACTGCTGAGATAGTTGGTTTAATTCGCCCCGCAAACAGGAGAAAAAAAGTTTGGTAGTTTGCCCGGGAATTATAAGACCAAAGGACTGCTGAGACAGTTGGTTTAATTCGCCCCGCAAACAAGAAAGAAAAAGGATTAGTAAGTAAGAAGCAAGATTTGGTCGAAGGCCAATGGATTATTGGAACGGATTGCTTCACAAAGATCAAAAGACGGGATTTCAGGCAGGGAGAAGGCCAGGAAGGAATCACCCAGGGATATGAGAAGTTGAAGATTGTTGAAGAATCCAAGTTTGAGAGATAGAAGATATTGAAGGCGTTGCCATGAAGAACGGTAGAACGCAGAGCAGGAGCATGAAGATTCAATGAACAAGACTTAAACAATTAGGGGGGAATATGTTGGACTTAATTGTATAAGTCTTGACATCAAAAGTTAGGGTCTTATTTGTAGTTAGTCTAAAGATATATTTTAGGCTGCAATTGTATTAGTTATTAGAGTCTAGGGACCAAATGTATTATTTAGGCTCTAAAAGGAAAAGGGGATCGGTGTATTGAAACTAAAGATACACACACACAACCATTGTGACGATCAGACAAAGGGACACGATGATTCAAGGAGTGGTTACTGGCTAAATTGAAGAGACGCGATGGTTGGTTGATAAGTGTCATTAGGACACTATAAATAGGTTAGTTTGTATTCAGTTTTATGTATGAAATACGATGTAAACTTTACCAAATTCTGTTATCAATACATATTCAGTTAGAATATATTTGTGTTGTTTCAATTGTTGCAAATTCGAGTGTGTTTACCAAAAGATCAAGAATCTGGGACAATACGAGCAACTAATTGATCGAGCAACTACTTGATCGAGCAACTAATTGATCGAGCAACTACTTGATCGAGCAACTTAACCTAGTCGAGGAACTCACTTGATCAAGCAACTTAACCTAATCGAGGAACTCACTTGATCGAGCAACTTAACCTAGTCGAGGAACTCACTTGATCGAGCAATTGTTAACCTAGTCGAGCAACTAGTTTCATCGTGCAACTTAACTTGATCGAGCTACTTCCCTTAGTCGAACTACTTCATTCATCGCCGAACCGTCCAAAAACTGAATTGAATTGAAAACCGATTTGTTGAAGACATGGACCGAGAATCAAACCGAAATGACTCGGTTCGTTCGGTTTTGTGTTTGTCTGTTTGGTTCGGTTTGGTTTAGGTGCGTGTCTATGGTGTTTTGGTCAGATCGGCTCGGCTCAGTTTTTCGGTTCAATTCGACTTTCATCTGTTTTGCTCAGCACTATCCATAAAGACTTGTCAGTAGTCGACATCCCAACAAACCCACAAACCAATCACCCAACCAGTATTGTTGGCGGTGACGGCAACCAACCTAAAGCTCCACTCCCTACAACCTTTGTCCAATCCAAAGACCGACCCAAATATCCGATAATAAAATAATTAAAAATAAGTGGGAGATATTTTACTGTTTCAAAAGGTGATAGGTTAAGAAAATTGATGAAATTTCTAATATAACAACGATTTTAAAAGTACTCTTATTGGTATTTGGTAAATAAAAAAGTATATTACCTAAATGAGGAAATTTATGAAAGAATGTTGGTAATTTATAAACTTAACCCTCGAAACAACACCTCAATTTCTAGACATTTACCCAAAAGTATATGACAGCATCAAGAAAAAACAAGTAATGTTTCCTAGCTCTTATTGTTATTTATTCTGAAAGTCAGAATATCATTAGTAGTTACCACTAGAGACACATGACTCGTGCCTGGATCGGAGGGCAGTTTGGCAAAATGAACTAACATTCACAACGAACAATCTGAGTTTTGCATATCAGCTGACTCAACTACGAGGGTGGCCAAATTGTAATACCCTATTGATTTATGCCTATGGGATTAGTTCAAACACGCTATGATGGGCGTCAGGATGGCCAAGCAATGTATTGATCTATGCCAAGAATGTCTAGGCAAAAACAAAGAAACACCAAAATAATAAATGGAACCAAAATAGTCACACGATTTAACCGATAAGTCATACCCAACGGCGAAAATCATCAGGTACTACAGAATCATCTCAAATTTTCTAGCAAGTATCCAGGAGTTATAATCTCTACCAATTAGTTACTAAAAGCCAATTTAAACCCAACACTCAATGTGAGCCACGTTTCTAAGGTTTATTCTTGGCCATGCATGAAAATGCGTTTCATCCCTTTTGAAACAGCAAGTCTCTTGGCACACTCCATGAGATTGGTTGCTATTCCGACTGCCACTAATTTTCGATGGGAAAGAAAATATATTAGTAACATATAAATAGAATAGTTTTTCATACATAACTATTAATTCAAGTTTTAATTATATACATACTTTTTCCTCCACAGGTGTAGTGTCAAATTTTTTTGGCACATTCAACCCGGTCTCCAGTCCAATTGTTCCATGCAAGACTTCGTCTTTGACCTTGTCGTCGGGTGATTTTATCTCCTAAATCCGATAAAAAGAAATAACATATAAATACGAAACAATTGGTAGCCCCCATAATTACATTAAAAAATGCAGGTTTGTAAAGAGAAGCAAGCAGCTAACATGGCTGCAAAGACCGACAGCCATGTTATCCCCATAAACGAATTGTAAAATGGTTTAGATATGTGGAAAGATAATAAACTTACTGCGACAAGAAAATAGTAGTCGCCCCCTGGCAACGGTCAGCGAGGACTTGGGCATCCTGAAGCTGCACATAATAAACAAACATAATATAAATATATATACAATAAAAATAACACAGCATTACTCAATGCCTCGGGTTCTTACCAATTTCATGTCAGACACATCTTGGCGTGACTCTCCCAATCGCATTTCAATCACGCTCTGCCAAATATACAGTCATTACCAAATATAAAGTCACGAGAACATTTCCTATAGTATATCGAGCATTGAAATTCTATCTCTAATTCAAATATTAGAGACCTATTTTCACTAAATTGTATTGAAATGTAAATTCCAGGTTTTCCATCGAGCACTTCACTTTTAGTAATGAGCTAGGGGTGGCAAGATATACAACTGAGTCAATAACTGTAGGAAAACTGAACTTAACCAATTAGATTAATAAAGAAAATGTTTTACAATCTCAAACTGTTCTCAAACGCTTGATCTCAATCAAGTATATCAAATGAAAGTACAAAGAAGTGAAATGATATTTTGTGGTGGTATCAATAGTGAGGGGAGAGCAGATATATATAGAACACCAGCAGAGGTCGTTTTCCATGGTAGAGACAAGAAAACGGCTTCTTCACACACACGAACAAAACACTCTAACGGGTGTGAGTCTGAGTGACTCAGCCCTAGTGTATATCTTCCAGCATTAGCACAAAGCACCCTTCATCTTTTTCTTCTTAGCTTTCAGCCACAAAACATTCCACCAGGCTTAAACTGAAAATACAAACAAGGCAACATTAGTCCCTTAACTTTATTCCAGGCCAAAGTTATATTTTAACATCCCCCCTTAATTTTGGCCTGGAAGATATCAAGTAAACCCAGTTTAGAAACCATTTTGAAATGTTGAGTTTTATCAAGTCCTTTTGTAACAATGTCTGCTGTTTGATCAGCAGTGTGAATTTTAGCAGTTTCAATAACACCAGTTAAGATCTTTTCTCTAACAAAATGGAGGTCAATCTCCAAATGTTTTGTCCTCTCATGGAAGACTGGATTAGCAGCAATTTTAATTGCTGCTTGACTGTCACAAAAAACCTTTACCGGCATAAAATGTTCCCAGTTAAGATCCTTAAGAATTTTAAGGATCCAAACAATCTCAGAAGTTACAGAAGCTAAAGCTCTGTACTCAGCTTCTGCAGAAGACTTTGAGAGGGTGTTCTGCTTTTTGCTTTTCCAAGATATCATAGAACCATTGAGACTAACACAGAATCCAGTGACAGATTTTCTAGTAACTACACACTTGGCCCAATCTGCATCTACAAAAGCATTCATAAAGTTCTCAGAATTCTTAACTATATACACACCCATACCTGGAGAACCTTTCAAATACCTCAGCACATTTAAGGCAATTTTCAAATGAGACCTTAAAGGGGAATGCATAAATTGGCTCAGGCAGTGTACAGCATAAGATATATCGGGCCTAGTGTGAGTTAAGTAAATCAGTTTTCCAATAAGCTTTTGATACTCAGTGATATTATCAAGTAATGGATCTGTATCAGTAGGTTCAGAGGTGATATACACGCTATGCTCTAGAGGAATAGCAGAGGGTTTACAAGCCAGAAGACCAAACTCAGATAATAAATCAAGGCAGTATTTTCTTTGAGATAAACAAACTCCATTCTTAGTTTCAATAACTTCAATGCCCAGAAAATATTTGAGCTTGCCTAAATCTTTTATCTGAAATTTGGTTTTAAGATACATTTTGACATCATCAATAGCATCAAGATTGTTACCAGTGATGATTATATCATCAACATAAACAAGTAAGGCAATAAACACACCAGAATCATTTTTAGTAAACAGTGAATAATCACTTTTACTTTGCACAAATCCATTTTCAAGTAAAGTGCTGGAAAGTTTGGCATTCCACTGTCTAGGAGCCTGTTTTAAACCATATAAAAACTTTTTAAGCCTGCACACTCTATTATCATTTTCATCAAAGTATCCTGGAGGAAGTTTCATGTAAACAGTTTCCTCAAGGTCACCATATAAAAAGGCATTGTTAACATCTAATTGAAAAATGGGCCAGGATTGTTGAACAACCAAGTTAACAACACATCTAATAGTAACAATTTTGACCACAGGAGAAAAAGTCTCATCAAAGTCAACACCTTCCTTTTGATTAAAACCTTGGACAACAAGTCTAGCTTTAAATCTATCAATGTCACCACTAGACTTGTATTTAATCTTAAACACCCATTTAGAACCAATGGCTTTTCTGTCACTAGGTAATTCAACAATCTCAAAAGTATCATTTTCATATAAAGCTTTCATTTCACTATTCATTGCTTCTCTCCAGTGCTGAGATTTGCTGGCTTCCCAATAATTTTTAGGTTCTGAAAGTTTGTTTAACTTAGTTATAAAACAAAAGTTTTCGGAGCTGAGATTGGCATAGCTAACAAATTTTTCAAGACCATACTTAACTTTTGAATCAACCACAAACTCATTATATTTGTTTGGAAAAACAGAGGATCTTTCAGATCTTCTAATGGGTTGAGTTTGTAAGTTTATTTGATGGTCTGTGATTGGACTATCATGAGATGTACCCTCAGACAATGCATTTTCATTCTCAAGTGTAGCAGACATCTCATTTTCAGGGGCAAAACCATTGGAACCCTGAGGATGCCCCAATTCATCCTCAATTGGGTCAATTGTTGGACTGCCATCAAGAAAAGAGTTCTTGCCTTCACTAGGAGTGTTTGCATACTTGTTTCCATCATTAGATGGTTTATTGTTTATGTTTTTCTCATCATAGGGTATGTCAAGATCCTCATACACAACTTTGTCGAAAAAGTTTGTATGATCCAGATCTTGAAAAGTCTCAATCACAGAGTTTTTCTTAAAGGGAAACACATTCTCAAAGAATTCAACATCTCTTGAGTACAAGAATTGTTTCCTTTCAAGACTAAAGAGTTTATAACCTTTTTTAAAAGAAGCATAGCCAACCAACACACATTTTTCAGATCTGCTACTGAACTTATCATCATTATTAAGCACAGTAGCAAAACACAAACATCCAAAAGCTCTTAGGTGATTTAAAGAACATTTATTGTTGAAAACCATGTTGTAAGGAGAATTCCCATTTAGCACTGAAGAGGGCAATGTTAGGAATATGAATATTCAGCTGAAGACTCGGTCACCCCGAGTACTTATTAGCTCACCATAGCTCATAGGATTATCAGTAATATTATTAGTAGATTAGTTATTAATTAGTATTGTGGAGTGGGTCGGGTCTTTACCCTCTGTCAGCTCACTCCACAGCCCGCTAGGGCATATTATGTAGTAAGTATAAATACCCCTTCCCTTGCAAGGGAAGGGTTGGAACTTCACTTCATTTCAAGCTAATATACACATAGTATTTCTCTCTCTAGAAGTTCCCACTTTCTCTCTCTAGTTCTTGTCTATTCGATCCATATCAAGGCCTCAAACAAGTGTTTCTTGCATTGTGAATACCCTACAATTGGTATCAAGAGCCATGTCTAGGTCCATGAGAGTTGGTATTCACGGATTTGTCTAGTTTTTGAGGCTTTTTAGTTCGAATTGATAAGTTACATAAATTTCATTTTGTGCCTTGTTTAGTGATTAGAAGTTGTTATACCTTGTACTTTCTAACTTAGGAACAGTATAAGAGTGGTATTTGGTGCTTGAATTCACAGATTTAAGATTTGTGTGGTGTTTTTGGGTGATTCGAGAGTGTTTATTCAAGTGTTCTTGGCTGCGGTTTGTGTGCTTTGGACAAGTTCTTGAACGCGGTTTGTGTCACTTCGAGGACGCGGTTTGTCTTATTACTAGTTTAGGCAAAAGGACAAAAAGCATTGAAAGCGACGTGTTTGGCAGTTTGTGTCTACGCGGTTTGTCTCTAAGGTGCATACGCGGTTTGTGTCTACGCGGTTTGTCTCTGCAGCGTGTATTCGGTTTGTGTCTACGTGGTTTGTCTCTGCAGCGTGAACTCGGTTTGTGTCTACGCGGTTTGTCTCTGAGGAGTGTATTCGGTTTGTGTCTGCAGCGTGTATTCGGTTTGTGTCAACGCGGTTTGTCTCTGCAGCGTGTATTCGGTTTGTGTCTACGCGGTTTGTCTCTGAGAAGTGTATGCGGTTTGTGTCTACGCGGTTTGTCTCTGAAACGTGCATGCGGTTTGTGTCTACACGGTTTGTCTCTAAGACGTGCATGCGGTTTGTGTCTACGCGGTTTGTCTAGGCAGTTGGTATCCTCAAGGGTGCTATTTGTCTATGCGGTTTGTGTCTTGGTGATTTTAGAAATTCCCGCGAAAGATTCGATTTCTCGGTTAAATCACAAGATCTGTAAAATCCCGTAGTTACTATGGCTACCACATCAAACACATCATCAGAAGATATTCAAGCAGCAGGATCTGACACTCGTCCACCTATGCTAGATAGGACGGATTATGAGTCTTGGGCACAACGGATAAGACTTTACTGCTTGGGAAAAGATAATGGAGTTAACATTCTTAAGTCAATTGGCGATGGACCATATCAGATGGGTACCACCAGAGATGTTGTTACAACTGGTGAAGATGGGACTGTAACTTGGGGCATCGACAGACCTAGAAACTACAATGATCTTAATGAAGAAGAAAAGAAGAGGTATGATGCTGACATTAGAGCTTCAAACATAGTCATTCAAGGTCTTCCAAAGGATGTATACAAGCTCATCAATTTCAACACTGAAGCCAAAGCTGTGTGGGACAACGTTAAAATGTTGTTGGCAGGGTCAGAACTCACAAAGGAAGATCGTGAGTCACAGCTGTATGATGAGTTCGAGCATTTCAAAATGAACCCAGGAGAGAATATCACAGACTACTATATGAGATTTCATAAGTTGGTGAATGATATGAGGATGATCAGAATGACTATGCCCAATATCCAACTAAACTCAAAGTTTGTGAACAACATGACTCCTGAATGGGACAGATTTGTTACTGCTGTCAAACTCAACAAAGGTTTAAGGGATACCAACTATGAACAGCTGTATGCATATCTGCAACAACATGAGAAGCATGCTGTCTACGATCGGGTGCTGAGAGAAAAGTTAAATCCTTCAACTACAAATGATCCACTGGCGTTCATGACAAATGTTCAACCAACAATCCAATCATCAGCCAACCCAAGCTATCATCAACTTCACTCACAAGTACCTGCTATGAGTTCTCAACTTGACTCAGGCTACTCTCAGACCGACAAAATGATTGACAACCTCACCAATCAAGTATCATTACTGGTTCAACAGTTTCAAGCATCACTCCCTCAGACCAACAATCAGTTAAGGAATTCATCCAACCCACGTAATCTAGCAATGGTGGAGGATGGGAAAATTGTGGTTCAGAATGTGCAAGGGAGAGCTGGAAGAAACATGGGTCGAGGTTATGTGCAGAATAGAGCAGGGAATGCCAATCAGGGTCAAGGGAAACAGATCAAGTGTTATAATTGTGGGGGGCTTGGACACATTGCTAGAAACTGCAATCAACCTAAACGTCCTCAGAACTCAGATTACTTCAAAGACAAGATGTTGTTAATGCAAGCTCAAGAGAATGGAGCTGTATTGGATGAGGAAGAGTTATTGTTCTTGGCAGGAGATGGGGGAAATACTTTTGATGAAGATGTGGATGAGCAACCAGTTCAGGATCTAGCACTTAATGATCCTAACATCTTCAAGGCAGATGACTGTGATGCATTTGACTCGGATGTAGATGATGAACCTACGGCTCAAACAATCTTCATGGCTAACTTGTCTTCCTTGGTCTCATCTCCCCATCAAGTTGGTCCTTCTAATGCATCCGTGATATCTGAGGTACTAAAAATTTATGACACATATAATATAGTCGAGGGACAAAAGAATCCCAAAGAAGTACATCAGGCAGATGTTTCTGACACAAGTAATGTTGACATGGAAAATAGCAATGTTATTTCATATGAACAGTATTTGAATCACAACAACTCGCCTGATGTACCAAATGGTGAATCTTTTGTAAATAATGATGTTTGTGTTGTAAGTAATGTAGGTGCCTTAGATAATGCGTGTAATTTAGATAATGCATATGAGTGCCATGAGAACAAATTGCCTGTCCCTGATGATGACTTGATCACTAGACTTAACATTTATAAAGAACAAGTGGCTATGTATGAACAGCGTGCTAAGTTTGAGCTTAATGAACGTGAGCAGAAATTAGAAGGTCAAATGAGTACACTTATTAAAGAGTCTAGAGTAAGAGAAGAAACATTAAAATTAGAGTTGAGTTCTTTGAAAAGTCAGCTAGAACAGTCTGTCAAACAGAAACAGGAAGCACAAAAGTGTGTAACTACACTTAAGCTAGAATTCAAACAAAAAGAAACAACACTTTTAAATGATTTCTCTAGACTCAAGACGTTAAAAAATAAGCTTGAAGATAAGTTGTACACACAAGACCAAACCAAACAAACTGCCCAAATGATGTATAAGCACAGAAAGTTAAGTGACAAGCATAGTGAAAGCAATGTAGGTAAATCTAAATTAGCTATTCATGAAATTGCTAAGATAGCCCAACCTGCATTAAATGATTCTAATGTGATGTTTATGCCTAATCATGACCCGCCTGAGCATATCTACACAAAAGAAGAGGATGAGTTAAGTGAGAGAACAAGGGTTAGAATGAATGAGAAAATGAGGGATCCCGAGTGCATAGTCAGACGAATAATAATCAAACCCCATGACTATAGTGAGGAAAATCGTTTGACTGTGTTTGCTCCTCAAAAGAAGTTAACACCTGAACAGATATTCTGGAAACAAGATAATGAAAAACTTAAGGTAGAAAAACTTAAGGCCAACACCCCCCTCATTAGAAAAGTTGCGTCCATAACAGTGTATCCTCCCAATACACCTAGGAATTTGGTGCCTTTTTCTCTTCCCACTGAATGTAAAACCTTTATTAGCTTATATGTGCTTTGGCAACTGTTTGCTGATTTCGATAAAACATGCAAGAAGAGAATCACACCCTCCGGTATTACTGAGGGGGAAAGGTGTTTTGAACATGCTAAAAGGTGTTACTTAACTGAGGTCATGCCATTCTTTAAACTACTTAAAGAACACTTTGAAGGGTTGCAAACTGCCCTTAAAGCCGAAATAAAAGAAATTGAAGTAGTGTTTAAAGACATGGAAAATGAGGTGAATGAATATACAATAGAACTTAAGAGTCAAGAGATTGAAAGAAAAAACATACTCATTACTAACGACAACTTGATTGCTAAATGTATTGCACAAGATGTATTTTACACTGTCACTGATTCTGCATTGTCTGCTTGTCAATTTAATGAGTATGCTATTGCGTTAAATGTCACCCAGAATCGTGTTGTTGAGCTTGAGGGGGAGAATTTAAAATTGCTTGAAAAAATTCAAAATGATGACCATGTTAATATGGTTAAACGTTTTTCAAAATTAGAAGTTGAATATCTTAATTTGCAATTGAAACATCAACATTTAAATGAAAAACATAAAATATCAAATGACAAGACATCCTTGGATGCTCCTGAATTTGATACTTATTTTGAATTAAGCAAATGAGATGAGACAATTCAAGCTCACACGAACACGATTCAACTGCTGAGGGCCCAAATTGCCCAATTGAAATCCAACAAGTATGAAGTGTATGGCACCAATAAACCTTCGTCTTCAGATTCTCAGAATTTTCAATATCAAAACACCATAAATAAGTTACATTATGAAAATGAGTGTTATCGAGAAGAAAATTCAAAGGTCAAACAACATTTCAAAGAGTTATATGATTCCATTAAAGTTACAAGAAGCAATCACAATGATCAAATAACCTCTTTGACAAATGAAATTGAGAATCTTAAGGCTCGGGTGAAAGGTAAAATGCCATGCACCACTTGTAAGTGTGATGCACCAAGGGCTACTGTAACATCCCGCCTACTCAGACCACAATATTGTCCGCTTTGCCCGCAGGCTCACGGCTTTGCTTTTGTAGCCCTCATGTGAAGACTTCCCGGCAGGTCACCCAAGCCAGTACTACTCTTACATGAGCACGCTTAACTGCCAGTTCCTAAGAACCCCACTCGCAGTAGACCACAAAACGCGTTGTGTCATTGTAAGGCGAATGTTATCTTATGAACCCATCATCTCTCCAGGCCACAGCCAATGTGGGATTTGCCTAGGGTGTTACAATCACCCCCCCTCAGGGACTCATCGTCCTCGATGAGGTTTGCCCCACCATCCCGAACGGCTCTGGAGTGGCTCTGATACCACCTGTAACATCCCGCCTACTCAGACCACAATATTGTCCGCTTTGCCCGCAGGCTCACGGCTTTGCTTTTGTAGCCCTCATGTGAAGACTTCCCGGCAGGTCACCCAAGCCAGTACTACTCTTACATGAGCACGCTTAACTGCCAGTTCCTAAGAACCCCACTCGCAGTAGACCACAAAACGCGTTGTGTCATTGTAAGGCGAATGTTATCTTATGAACCCATCATCTCTCCAGGCCACAGCCAATGTGGGATTTGCCTAGGGTGTTACAGCTACTGCTTGTAAAAAGTATGATGTTGATGTTGGGCGTATTCCATTTAACCTTAGAAATAACAGCTTTGCCCATCAAACATATCTCGATCATCTTAGAGAGGGCCTTGACACACTTCGTGAGGTAGTTGAAGAGGATAGAACTGATAAGCCATTTGATAGGGCTGTTGTTTATGCTTGTAATCTCACGAAGAGGATTCAGGAAAACTTAGAATATGCCATAGGCTCAGTTCCTAAGTTTAACAGCCATAGAGATAGACTTGTTGCGTCATCATCCACTGTTAAGAACAAGCATGTAGCATTTGATCTTCCACTTAAAACATCAGAACCCAACACATCATTATCAGGAAGGCATGTGACAGAAAAACACACTAATGTTCCCTTCAATGCTTCTACAGGAGTAAAAAGTGACACCCAAGCTAGCGGGTCAAGGTCTAGAGGAAATGCAAGAAAGGATAGGACTACGCCAGCTATGAATGATCACTTGAAGAAAGTAGAAGCCCAACCTAGGAACAATAAGTTTGCAATGAATAGAATGAATCGTGTTGATTCTAGTATCAAAAGTACTGTAATTAATTCGAATTCTAATGCTATCTGTAAAACATGCAACAAGTGTTTAATTTCTGCTAATCATGATGATTGTGTTGTGTATTTCTTGATGTCTTCTGCTTCACCCCATGTTAAGAATGTTAGGATAACTGAAGCATGCAAGAAAGTTTGGAAAGCAACAGGAAAAATATTTGCTAGCGTAGGCTATCAATGGAGACCCACTGGAAGGAAATTCAATTTAGGAAAACAGTGCACGTTACCTAAAATGAATAAGCATAAAATTGTGAAAGTTAAGGAATGGAGACCCACTGGAAGGAAATTCAATTTAGGAAAACAGAGCTCATTGCCTAAAATGAATAAGCATAAAATTGTGAAGAATAAGGAATGGAGACCAACTGGTAGAATCATGTCTTTAGTATCACAATGCCTTCCATCTAGGTCTTATCCTGCCTCTAGTAATGTCTCCTCAGTAAAGACAGTAGTATCTGCGAAATCTGTGGTTCCAGAATATGTGTGTGCTGACCAAACGGACCCCAATTGCACTTGGGGATCCACATTTTTCAGTTATCCATTGTTGTCTGGTTTCAAATGCAGGTCGTACAAATCGTCCTGTGGTATTTGGACTCAGGCTGCTCAAAACATATGACTGGGGATCGCTCGCGGCTCAAGAACTTTGTGAAAAAGTTTATCGGGACAGTTAGATTTGGGAACGACCACTTTGGTGCTATTATGGGTTATGGAGATTATGTGTTTGGTGACAGTGTAATCTCAAGGGTATATTATGTGGAAGGACTAGGGCACAATCTGTTTTCTGTGGGTCAATTTTGTGATTCAAATCTGGAAGTGGCTTTCAGAAAACATACATGTTTCGTCAGAGAATTGGATGGTATAGATCTCCTCAAGGGCAGTCGGGGCACCAATCTATACACCATATCGATTGAAGAAATGTTGAAGTCCTCTCCCATATGCTTGCTTTCTAAAGCCTCTAAAACAAAATCATGGCTGTGGCATCGTCGTTTGAACCACTTGAACTTCGGTACCATAAATAATCTTTCCCGTAAAGATCTTGTTAGAGGGATGCCCAGACTGAAATATGAGAAAGATCATCTCTGCTCTGCATGTCAACTGGGTAAAAGCAAGAAACAAACCCACAAGCCTAAAACCATTAACACCAACTTGGAAGTTCTTCATACCCTCCACATGGACTTGTGCGGTCCAATGAGAATACAAACCATAAATGGAAAGAAGTACGTTCTGGTGATAGTAGATGATTATTCTCGGTTCACATGGGTAAAGTTTTTGAGAACCAAGGACGAAACTCCAGAGGTTATCATTAAACTGATAAAACAGCTGCAAGTAAGGCTCGATAAAACTGTCAGAATCATCCGCACTGATAATGGTACTGAGTTTGTTAACCAACAACTCCGTAATTTCTATGAAAGTATTGGCATCACGCATCAGAAAAGTATCCCTCGCACTCCTCAACAGAACGGAGTGGTTGAACGAAGGAACCGTACTCGGGTGGAAGCTGCAAGAACTATGCTTATATTTTCAAAGGCACCGATGTTTCTCTGGGCAGAGGCTATTGCAACAGCATGTTACACTCAAAACCGATCCCTAATTCATCCTGTTCATGAGAAGACTCCCTTCGAGTTAATTCATAACAAGAAACCAGATCTTTCCTTTCTCCGTGTGTTTGGTGCACTTTGCTATCCAACTAACGATAGTCAAGACTTGGGAAAGTTAAGAGCTAAAGCAGATGTAGGTATTTTTGTTGGATACGCACCAGACAGTAAAGGGTATCGAATCTACAATAAGAGAACCCATAAAATCATGGAAACCATTCATGTTACGTTCGATGAGCTGAGTGAGCAACCTGCTTCAGGACAAATTAGTTCTGGACCCGATCTTAACCTTTTGTCACCTGGACCCATTAGTTCAGGACTTGTACAGAATTCCACGCCTGCAGATTCTTATGTGCCACCTACATGCGAGGAGTTGAAGAAGTTATTTGATCCTATGTTTGATGAATACTTTGAGCCAACGAATGGAACCATCCCAAGTGAACCTGCTGTACTTCCTATGGCTGAGGTTCAAGCCCCACAAGGTTTAGAAGGCCCAACAGCTTCAGTATCAGTCAGTCTCAATGCTCCAGCTGCCAGTCAATCGCCTTCGTCATCAAACGCTCAATCTTCTCCAGTAATACAAGAATCTTCAGATAATCATTCTTTGGAAGTTAACCCTTTTGCTCCTGTTGATGAGGTTCCTTTTGAAAACATATTTGCTCCTGAACATTCATCAGACACATCCTCACTTGAAGAACACAGCACTGCTACATCTGTTCATAACCCTCAACCTCACGACCATCTCAGGAAATGGACCAGTGATCATCCAATCGACAACATCATAGGCAATCCCTCACGTCCAGTATCCACACGCTATGCAGGATGAAATCCATGAATTTGATCGACTTGAAGTATGGGAATTAGTGCCTCCTCCAGAGCTTGCAATGATCATTGCTTTAAAGTGGATCTTCAAAGTGAAGCTTGATGAGTATGGTGATGTGTTAAAGAACAAGGCACGGCTAGTTGCTAAAGGGTTCAGACAAGAAGAGGGCATTGATTTTGAAGAATCGTTTGCTCCGGTTGCTAGAATTGAAGCTATAAGAATCTTCCTGGAAAATGCTGCTAGTCGAAATATGATAGTCTACCAGATGGATGTCAAAACGGCATTCTTGAATGGTGACTTAAAGGAAGAAGTTTATGTGAGTCAACCCGAAGGATTCGTGGATGCTGAACATCCTACTCATGTTTACCGCTTGAAGAAGGCTCTTTATGGGTTAAAACAGGCGCCAAGGGCATGGTAAGATACATTGTCCAAGTTCCTCCTAGTGAATGGATTCTCCAAAGGTGTTGTTGATCCCACACTATTCACCAGGAAGACAAGAAACCATCTACTACTAGTTCAGATCTATGTAGATGATATCATCTTTGCTTCAACAGATCCTAGTGAATGTGATAATTTTTCAAAGGAGATGAATTCCAAGTTCCAAATGTCCATGATGGGACAAATGTCATTCTTCTTAGGATTACAAGTTTCTCAAAGTCCCGGAGGCATATTCATTAACCAATCCAAATACGCCAACGAGATCTTGAAAAAGTTTGGATTCTATTCAAGTGAACCTGTTGACACTCCCATGGTTGATAGAACGAAGCTGGATGAAGATCCTTCAGGGATTCCAGTGGATATAACAAAGTATCGAAGCATGATTGGATCTTTGATGTACATCACGGCTAGCAGACCAGATCTTCTGTTTGCTGTGTGTATGTGTGCTCGGTATCAATCTAGGCCAACCAAGAAGCATGTTGAAGCAGTGAAAAGGATCTTCCGATATCTTCAAGGCACTGTTCATATGGGTCTCTGGTATCCTAAGGACACTGCAATGGAGCTAACGGCTTACGCGGATGCTGATCATGCGGGATGTCAAGACACTCGTCGCAGTACTGATGCGTGGTTTTGCAACCTTACAACAGGTTTTACCTCTCGAGGGATCTCAAGAGGCTTACAACCCCACCAGGCAGTGTACCTGACCGATGTAGTATAGTGTAGTGGTAAGTACGGGGGATTGATCGTTCTCCACAGGGAATAGTGTTCGTTAGGTATGAAAAACTACTCTAATAGGTCTAAGGGTTGAGGAAGATTCTTTTTTTGTGTTTTTATAATTTTATGAAAGCAAGTAAAATCTCGGGTTTGAAGGAGTGGGCGGAATTAGTTGCTAGTCAACTAACCCAAATAACTACAAATGCAAATAAAATAAAATAACAAAAATGAAAATGTTGGTGAAAACTTAAGTGTAGAGAAATGTGTTTACTTAGATTTCCTTACTCCCTAACTATCTTTTACCGGTTGATTAGTGTGTATTAGTCGCGTGGATGACGGGTGTATTCCTTAATACCAATCGTGGGGTGGCGTACGTACTTCCCCAACTCTACAAGCTCCTACTTCACTCCTATGTCGAGCCGGCTAGGAAGCTCCTAACATGGGATCACTAGAATTCGCTTGTGCATTAAATACAACCATAAAAACCTTTAGTACGCATTTGGTTCATGTTTCTTAAGACGTTCAAGCAAGTTACCGAATAGGAAGTTAGCCAGTTTTCTTAAGCCTAACATAGATAAACAATCATCCAATACAACTAATAACACACTAATAACCAATAATCAATAGCTAGGTTTCATTAGATCTAAGCAAACACAAGATAAATCTAGTCTAACATGTTAAACAAAAGACAAGAACAAGATAGAATCAAACAACACATAGACATATTGAATGATTAATTGATAACTTATCTTTCAATGTAACATGGAAGATCTCAAGGCAAAAAGCCTTGAAAAAGATGCTAAAATCGTCTTAGGGTTTTCTCCCAAAAATTCCACACTAAGCTCTCTCTCTTTCATGACAAAAAATTAGAAAACTATATATAGACTTTTGGATCTGACGGCGTCACGTTATGGAGTGTGACGCCGTCACCTCGCCGCTTTTAGGGTTCCCGGATGACCTTCTTGACGCCGTCCCTCTTTAGCTCTCCAAAATCCGTTCTGGCTTATCAAGGCTTGACGCCGTCAGACCTTGAACGTGACGCCGTCCCTCTTTGAATTAAGCCGTGACGCCCTTGATCAGGTTAAAGCGTGACGCCGTCAGAATTCACATGCAATTTTCACTGGCTTATCATGAGTAAATTTCACGTCCACCTTTTCTTGCCAAGCCATGACGCCGTCCAGAGTAAAATCTGACGCCGTCAAAGGTAACTTTTAGCCGATTTTTGAGACTTTGTCGTTTTCTTCACTTTTATGCTCCAAAAACGTCCAAAATGCCTCCTTTTCCAGATTTCTCCTCAAAAGTACCTAAAATGACAAAAGGAACGATTTAGGGCAATATTTGATCAAATAAATACGATTTAGGGCTTAAATGACCCCTTAAAAGCGGTACACTTTTCGCTTCATCAAATACCCTTACACTTGAGATTTGCTTGTCCTCAAGCAAATGCGCTTTTATTCTAATCAAAATACAGGTTAGGGGTCATTTAATGCAAACATAAAAGTAATTACAACAAATAATCGTTCCACTTCAATCATAATAAGCACGGAGATTATAAACTAGCACCTCACAAGTAGTGTTTAGATACTCACATCTCTCAAGTGTCATCAAAATAAATCTCATAAATGAAAACGGATAATATCTCTCACTACCTGTCATAGCAAATAGATTACCATAGGCTTGGGAAAGGATCGAAAACCTCCTCCACTAGGCGTAAGCACCAAAGATAAACTATCAAAGAGGGCTTTTACATGGGTTATAACGTTAGGTGTAGGGAAAAGGAAAACACGGTTTTGTTGGATAAAGGATATTTTACTGGTGGCGAGTTAAAGATCTTGATTAATTACATGTACTATACAATGTTGCTAAGCCAAGACTCGACTCAATCTTAAGCTAGAAACAAAATAACAAAATAACAAAAACATAAAAATAAACATAAAATGAAACGGGATGGTAGTCCGTATGTTTTTTTTCTATTTTTCTTTTTCTCATTTTTTTTTTTGTATTTTTCTTGATTTTTTCGATTTTTTTTTTTTTTTTTTTTTTTTTTTTTTTTTGATACACTATTGCCCTACCATCCAAAATAATACATCATAGGGGCATTGCATCCCCCTTACACTTGAACTTTTACATAACTTTACAAATAACTATTCTAATAACTCGAATTAAGATAATTGAAAAACTTGGAGTACTTTTTAAAATATTTAGCACATATGGGGGGTAATAAATGATGTTCTTCCCCATTACTCCATTACACTAGTACTTTACCCATGAGTCCCAATCGTCCCAAAACAATATGTACAAGGATATGACTCGACTTAGCAACCATGTAATCAATTAGATAATTAACTTGGGTTTAAACAAATGTTGTCACAATAATGCACTAAAATGAGTGCATACAAGGTAGGCTAAGGCGATTTGGGTGTACATTTTAGTGGGGTGTAACAAATTCTTCCTTTAAGTAAAATGCTTAAAGGTCGAAACGAAAAGATAGGCTCTGAGGGGTGTACTAGGGGTATCGTGTACTAAAAATGAGTACAACGCAAAGGGTGTGGGAGAATTACTTGACCAATGTAGCCAAAGTAATTATAACAAAAACACAGGTGTAAAACAATGGGTTAATCCTAATGCCTCTTATCATGTAGTAAATCTAACTACACGAATGTAGTCTCACTTGTGGCCTTGGAATGGTCCTAACGCAAGTTCTAGAATCTAAGTGCTACCGGTACACACATCATAGCATAAATGCTTTTCCTACCAATTCTAGGGGCGAACCTCACATTTGGGGGTGGAAAATTTTTTAGTGGTACGGTTTTTGTGCTAGTCATATAACTCCTATCCGTGAGACGCTCATTAAGATCAAAGTTTCACTCCTATATGTTGTAAAAAATTTTAAATTTGGCACTAAAATTACCTTAACAAGTATTTCTCTCAGTTTTATTACACATCTACTATTAAACAAACAAAAATCAAGCGTAATAGTATTCTCTAATCGTACTTTTACCCTCCCCTTACACTTAAGATGAACATTGTCCCCAATGTTCAAATAACAAGATGTAAAAGCATAAAGTAAAAGAATGAAATCAAATACTCCCCTGATTCGCTCGGTGGATAATGAAGTAACACGGTTAGATCTTCTTCCAAAGTAATGTTGAAGCTCCATGACTAATGCATCGCCATAAGCTTGATTCAAAACATTTCCTTGTCCGAAATAACCTGTTAAACCTGAGAAAACAAACACGAAAACCTGCATAACATCGGCGGGATAAAATCTATATATAAGGATATAATGCTTGTGGAATGATAACTTTGCAGATTCCTGGAGATTATAAGTTGGAGATTTTAATAAAAACTTTTTTTTAAAAACAAAACTTTCAAAAATTTCTGAAAATTAAATCTGACGCCGTCAGGTTATAAACCCTGACGCCGTCAGAAATGACCTGACAAAAATTTTCATTTTAAGTTTCCGGAAAATTTCTGGAAAAACCTTTACCTTACTTCCTGGAAATCCTGCAAAACATCATTATGACTCGATACAAGCATTTGACTCAAACAAATACGAATATGTATGTTAATTTATTATTATTACGATTCATGTTCATATGTGTTCTAATAAACCGATTTAGATTTCCCTTACACTTATCTTTTGCAAAATACCTTTATATGTAGTTAAGACGAAGTTAAAAACAAAATAAAGCATTTTCACAAATTAGTTTTTAACTTGAATCAATAGGAATAAAAATTAAACATACATACGGAAACAAATAAAAACAAACAAACAAACAAATAAACACACAAAGCAAATAAATAAAATAAAGCTTGGGTTGCCTCCCAAGAAGCGCTTTTCTTTATTAACGAGTCTTGTAGCTAGACTCAAAGTCACTCTACCCTATATAAGTGAGCTCGTCATCGAGGACGTCTTTAGGGTTAAGCTTGGATTGAAGTTTCCTATTGGTCCGCTTAGTACGATATATCTTTTCAAACTTCTCTCCATCCGGGTCATACAGTGTCATCTTAATATGCCATGACCCATCTCCATCTTTGGGTGGTTTGTCCCAACTCCACTTATGATCATCTTCCTCACAAGTCCACTTATTCATTCCTAGGTTAATTGGCAAAACTCCTAGGAACTCAATCATCCTTCTAAAAACTAGAGGGTCTTCAAATGGATCCAATTCGGTGTCCCTAGCCAAGAGTTGTTCTACCGTATGTGTTCGGTTCACAAAGTCCTCTTCTAGGTAAAATGGGCGTTGGGGTCCTATGAAGCCTCTATCTATCCAAGGTCCATATCTAGATGGTCTCCTATTCAACTCTAACCAATGGGGTGTCGGTTCATCACTAGTATCATAAGCATGTTTCTTCACATCATAGACTGACCAAGTATCTCCTTCTCCTACCGCTATCTTGGATTCCTTACAATCAATCATAGCACTAGCGGTCGCCAAAAATCCTCTACCTATCAACAAGGGGCATGTAGGGTCGCTAACCATATCAAGGACGTGGAAATCGGCTAAAATGGTTAGTTTTCCAATGTGCACTAACACGTCCTTAACTACTCCAACCGGGTAAGCAACACTCCCATCCGCTAAACCTATTATCACCTCGGTTTCTTCAAGTTTTCCTAGTTTTAGAGAGGTGTAGAGAGGTAACGGAAGTAGGTTAAGGCTTGATCCAAGATCGGCTAATGTGTCATAATCCTCCGAATTACCGATCTTGCAAGGTAGAACAAATAAGCCCGGATCATCTAATTTCTTAGGTAGCTTATTTTGAACAAAGGCGGTCCCTTTTTCGCCTAACTTGAGCTTCTTTTCATCCAACTCATCAACAACCGGACTTTCAAGGTGGAGCTCCTTGAATTCTTCATCAAGGTTTTGAGTGGAAGGTGTTTCAACTATGTTGTTGACCAATTTGGATGTCATAACTTCTTGGTCATTTGGAACGACTTGGGTTTGTTTGAAACACGTGCTCATGGAATTGACCGAATAATATTGTGGACAAGAACTAGGGGACGAAACTGATGAAATAGCGTTGACGTTTAGTTTCGGGTTCTTGACCGTGTTGCTAGGGAGTGCTCCCATTTCTCGGTCATTGAGGGCTTTCAACAAGGTGTCAATCTTATTGGTCATCTCGCTTTGTTTTTGTTTGAAATCGGCTTCAAACTTGGCTAAACGAGCTTCTTGAGATGCCATAAATTGAGACATCAATCCTTCAAAGTTATTGGTACTACCATTGCCGGAAGGATTGTTGTTGAAAGTACGGTTCGAGTTGGAACCGCTTGATTGGAAACGATTAGGTGGGTTGGAAGAATTGGGTTGTTGTGCGTTTTGGTTTTGTTTCCACCTAAGGTTCGGGTGATTTTTCCATGAGGAGTTGTATGTATCACCGTAATGGTTTGGCTCGGGTTTGAAAGTGTACCACTTGTCTCCCGCTCCATCGGTACGCGAGGATGCGTAGTCCACAAAAGCTTGTTCGGGGAGTTCCATGCAATCACGAGTGTCGTGGGGACCACTACATAATTCACATGAAGAAGTGATTTTGTTCACTTGGCTTGAAGGTTTAGGAGTCTCGTAGGATTTCATGAGAAACTTGACTTGGTCTTCAAGTTCTATGATCCTACGGTCGGAAGTGCTTGAATTGTTCGAAGGCAAAGATATTGCCTTGACCGTTTTATTCAAATCACAGGGATCACTCCAACTTTCGTTGTCATAAAGAGCAAGATCCTCTAGGAGAGCCCATGATTGTTCCGCACTTAGATCACGTAGCTTACCACCGGCCGATTGGTCAATGGTTTGCCTCGTGGAGAGATTGATATGGTCATAGAAGTTTTGGATTTGGAGCCAAAGTTCTATGCCATGGTGAGGGACTTTTTGGAGTAAGTCCTTGAATCGAGTCCATGCCTCGTAGAGAGTTTCGCCTTGACGTTGTTGGAACATCAAGATATCATTCCTTAGCTTGGTAGTTCTTCCCGGTGGGAAAAACTGAGCAAGGAAACGAGTGGTGAGATCATCCCAAGAGGTGATGGATCCTGCGGGTTGACGTTCTAGCCACTGACTAGCTTGATCCCGCAGAGAGAATTGAAAGAGACGCAATCGGGTCATCTCTCGAGTGGCAACATCAAGGTCTATAGAATCAACGATTTTAAGAAAGTCCTTGAGGTGTTGATTAGGATCTTCAGATCGAAGTCCATGGAATGCGCATCCGCTTTGCACCAACCGGATGGTGTCGGATCGCAAGGGTGTGACATTGGCTCCTTGAGTGAGCTCAATGGTGTTTCGATAGCCATGGTGGCTAGGACGGGAATACTCTCCTAAAGTACGGGCTCTAGGAAGTGGTGGTTGTTGTGGTGGTGGGTTGTTGGGATTAAGGATATTACCATCTTCCATGATGTCGGATGGTATGGTTACGAACAAAGACACGAAGAAAATAGATAGACTAAAGAAAACCTAGAAAAACAAAACAAAAATCTCACTAGAAAGGAATCTAGTGAGTAGACCTATAAAATAAAAATTCAACCTAAACAATAACTATTCCCCGGCAGCGGCGCCAAAAACTTGATGCGTGGTTTTGCAACCTTACAACAGGTTTTACCTCTCGAGGGATCTCAAGAGGCTTACAACCCCACCAGGCAGTGTACCTGACCGATGTAGTATAGTGTAGTGGTAAGTACGGGGGATTGATCGTTCTCCACAGGGAATAGTGTTCGTTAGGTATGAAAAACTACTCTAATAGGTCTAAGGGTTGAGGAAGATTCTTTTTTTGTGTTTTTATATTTTTATGAAAGCAAGTAAAATCTCGGGTTTGAAGGAGTGGGCGGAATTAGTTGCTAGTCAACTAACCCAAATAACTACAAATGCAAATAAAATAAAATAACAAAAATGAAAATGTTGGTGAAAACTTAAGTGTAGAGAAATGTGTTTACTTAGATTTCCTTACTCCCTAACTATCTTTTACCGGTTGATTAGTGTGTATTAGTCGCGTGGATGACGGGTGTATTCCTTAATACCAATCGTGGGGTGGCGTACGTTACTTCCCCAACTCTACAAGCTCCTACTTCACTCCTATGTCGAGCCGGCTAGGAAGCTCCTAACATGGGATCACTAGAATTCGCTTGTGCATTAAATACAACCATAAAAACCTTTAGTACGCATTTGGTTCATGTTTCTTAAGACGTTCAAGCAAGTTACCGAATAGGAAGTTAGCCAGTTTTCTTAAGCCTAACATAGATAAACAATCATCCAATACAACTAATAACACACTAATAACCAATAATCAATAGCTAGGTTTCATTAGATCTAAGCAAACACAAGATAAATCTAGCCTAACATGTTAAACAAAAGACAAGAACAAGATAGAATCAAACAACACATAGACATATTGAATGATTAATTGATAACTTATCTTTCAATGTAACATGGAAGATCTCAAGGCAAAAAGCCTTGAAAAAGATGCTAAAATCGTCTTAGGGTTTTCTCCCAAAAATTCCACACTAAGCTCTCTCTCTTTCATGACAAAAATTAGAAAACTATATATAGACTTTTGGATCTGACGGCGTCACGTTATGGAGTGTGACGCCGTCACCTCGCCGCTTTTAGGGTTCCCGGATGACCTTCTTGACGCCGTCCCTCTTTAGCTCTCCAAAATCCGTTCTGGCTTATCAAGGCTTGACGCCGTCAGACCTTGAACGTGACGCCGTCCCTCTTTGAATTAAGCCGTGACGCCCTTGATCAGGTTAAAGCGTGACGCCGTCAGAATTCACATGCAATTTTCACTGGCTTATCATGAGTAAATTTCACGTCCACCTTTTCTTGCCAAGCCATGACGCCGTCCAGAGTAAAATCTGACGCCGTCAAAGGTAACTTTTAGCCGATTTTTGAGACTTTGTCGTTTTCTTCACTTTTATGCTCCAAAAACGTCCAAAATGCCTCCTTTTCCAGATTTCTCCTCAAAAGTATCTAAAATGACAAAAGGAACGATTTAGGGCAATATTTGATCAAATAAATACGATTTAGGGCTTAAATGACCCCTTAAAAGCGGTACACTTTTCGCTTCATCAAGTACGTCAGGAGGAGTTCAGTTTTTAGGGGAAAAGTTGGTTAGTTGTTCTTCTAAGAAGCAGATGAGTACTTCCATATCATCTACTGAAGCTGAGTACATTGCCATGTCTGCTTGCTGTGCACAAATCCTTTGGATGCGATCACAACTTTCGGACTATGGATTCTCATACAACAAAATTCCCCTATATTGTGACAACAAAAGCGCCATTGCTCTTTGTTGTAACAATGTTCAGCACTCCAGGTCAAAACACATCGACATCAGGCATCACTTCATCAGGGAACAGGTGGAAAAAGGAATTGTGGAACTATACTTCGTGAGGACAGAGTTTCAGTTAGCTGACATCTTCACCAAGGCCCTCCCAAGAGAAAGGTTTCAGTTTATTCTCCCGCGCCTTGGCATGAAGAGCATGACACCTGAAACCCTCAAGTGTCTTCAGGATGAAAAGGAAGAGTAAAGGATTGTCTTCTTATATCCTTGTACATAGTTGTATATATCTTAAATCAAAAAGAAAATACAAAAATATAAAACCTATAAAAACCATAAAAATCGAAAAAAATCAGAAAATACCAAAAATAGTCCTACCTAGGCATGTCTTCTGTTTATCGATAACATTTACGGATCTAGAAATGTCATTCAACAATGCACGGATCCTTAAATGAAGCTCGAGCAGAAGTTATACTAATCAGTTAAAACATGTCTAAATGGCTTGCAGTTACTTCATACTGCAACCCGCGATTCACTCTGGGGAAAGCACGTCGCCAAAAAGACGGCTGTTCCTCCAACTGGGTGATGTTCACCTGGGCATGGATTACTTCATATCCATGTTTCACCGACTTGATGTACGTTTCAGTGCGTCATTTCGTGTATAAGAAGAGAAGTCTTCTTTACATCAGACTCTTTATCTTGTTTGATTCTTCAAGAGAGTCTTGATGTTACACAAGGTGGTAAATTGAATTAAATTTTCACAAATACTCGTCGCTCAATTGAATGACTACAGATCTTTTAATGGAAAACGGGTCATTAATTGAAGGGGAGCATATTTGTTCAAATTTCTGACACCTTGCCAAATTTGTGCAATATCAGCAGTGACACTCTCTCGTTGTTTCACGGGGAGCATTGTATGCTCCTAAATCAGAATACATTTAAACCTGACCACATTTTCTCCCAAATTTTCTAAACTTATTTAAATCACTTGGGATCACAAATCTCAAATGGTTTGAAATTTTTGATAGGGGGAGAGAATGTGATTTAAATATGAAATTCTGATAAAATGTGATGATTTGGAAGTTAATGTAAGCTCTCCCGCATGTGCTAAACCATTTTGTATATCAATGCACTTATTGAGGGGGAGCAAAATGTTTTGGTCATAAAAGCAAGCTCTTCCATATGTGCTAAAATCTTTCGTATATCGATGCACATATTGAGGGGGAGCAAATGGTTTTAACAAAACATTAAGGATTTGGGCATCTCACGTGAGCAAGGCTCAGACTTCACCAATGAATTGACGAAACTTGAATTGTCATCAATCGAAAGGATACGTCTTGGCCAGGTAATAATTTCAAGCTGGTCTAACCAGTGATGTAAGCGTGTCTCGAAAAAGATGTATCTGAGTAGAGAGTACCATTTCGAGAAACTTTCTGTGGACTTGACCAGGCCGGGTAATAATTTCAAGCTAGTCTAACTAGTGATGTAAGCGTGTCTCGAATTGGTCATGTTCACTGAAAGTGGATCAATTCATAAAGTGCGAGCTCTACCTAACATGTGCAAATTTATAAAACTATCACTCGAGCACATGTTGAGGGGGAGCATTTGAAATATATAAAAAAAAAACTCTCAAGTGTTTGCAAAAATGTGTTTCAAAATCATGAACACTTTGAGGGATTTTTCAAAGATTTGGTTTGGCAATCGTGGATGAATAATAAAGACCGGCCATTTTAATTAACGCATGGAGTTATAAGGATGGTTAGGATAGGTTCAAGTTCCCACGATCCCGCCAGAGCCGGAGGGATCTACCCAGGGACAATCCACTAGTTAGTATAGATGTCCTTAGGTATGATTAAAAAGGAGAAATGTGTATAAGGGAAGAGTGCCGACTGAGATGGAGCTAACACTGGAATAAACCCAACAAGGTGTTAGTTATGAAGTCTTGGTAAGCACTGAAGGGGTTGAAGAATGAAAAAGAATTGTAAAGATAAAGGGGTGAAAAGAAATAGCCCTCCTTACAACTTAGGCAGAAACCGGGTCAATACATATGCTGTCAGAATCACTTAGTTGATTGCTGACATTGAAGACAAAGTATCATGGACCCAGTGATACGCTGCACAACCCTCCCTAGCCACTCAAGGTCCCTCAAAGGATTCTTGTTTCAATTGTCACGGAGTTCAATACATTTCTATCGTCTCTCTCACTCCGAGTTAGATGATATTGAAAAGGTAGCAGTCCTCTCCAGCCTCCGATCACCAAATCATAACGCACAATAGAGTCTAGAGCCACGAGATTCATAATAAGATCTCATAGGAACACGGATTATTTCTACACTGGTTGTTCATCATTAAGGACACCAATTGTAAACTTATGAGTCCTACGCAGATCTTAGCAATCTGCCAGAACATTCATGAGAGACTTTACAAATGTAATTCTCAATGATTGAATGGAAATTCCTGCCAGGGTCAACATCAAGCAGCTCTGAAAGCAGGTCACTTCGGTAATTCCTAGTGGATTACGCTTAGTGGTCGCGGCGGTTTCAAACGGTCTACAGTCGTGGAGTGATCTCCTGCGACTTACCTAATCGTTGAAATGCTACGGCATATTCTTAAAAGGCCCTCTGTGGGTTTTCGATTAGGAACGGTCTTGGTAAGGATTAGAGAGAGTTTCCACACTATGCTGTTAACAATCTCGAAGTCCAAACCTGTAAGTATCGGTCGATTTGTTGCTAACTGTCGTATGCAGGAACTTCTGGCGGTTGTAGCTGTGGAATGCTGTATCTGGTTGCTGTTGTAGCTGGTTGCAGAAAAGATGCCAATCCTCTACCACATGTTCACACTACATCATCATTGTTTATTCAACAAAGTCATGATCACCCAAAAGACCTTCAACACAGCTTCCGCAAACTCTGATGCTGAAGATCATGACGCCATATAGTGTGAGCATGTCGGCTCAAAGTATATTTCATCACATGGAGACCTACTACTGAAAGATGACTTGAAGACTCAAGTGGGATGATACTTTCAAAGATTACTCAAAGTTCATCCAAGACAAAAGAGAAGTCATCTGAAGATCACGTATGTTTGCACAACGATCTATGATATTGAAGAATCAATGGTTACGAGCTATGATGTCAAGATCCAAGGAAGAAGTGCTGAAATTCAGAACATTACTTCTGGGGTGACCTCCCTTAGGGGGAGATTGTTAGGAATATGAATATTCAGCTGAAGACTCGGTCACCCCGAGTACTTATTAGCTCACCATAGCTCATAGGATTATCAGTAATATTATTAGTAGATTAGTTATTAATTAGTATTGTGGAGTGGGTCGGGTCTTTACCCTCTGTCAGCTCACTCCACAGCCCGCTAGGGGCATATTATGTAGTAAGTATAAATATCCCTTCCCTTGCAAGGGAAGGGTTGGAACTTCACTTCATTTCAAGCTAATATACACATAGTATTTCTCTCTCTAGAAGTTCCCACTTTCTCTCTCTAGTTCTTGTCTATTCGATCCATATCAAGGCCTCAAACAAGTGTTTCTTGCATTGTGAATACCCTACAGGCAACCTGTTAATGAGGTAACAAGCAGTAAGAACACATTCGGACCACAAATTTAAGGGAATTCCCCCCTGAAACAGAAGGGATCTGGCAACATTAAGCAGATTCCTATGTTTCCGTTCCACAATCCCATTCTGCTGGGGGGTATAAGCACAAGAGGTTTGATGTATTATCCCATGAGTGACACAAAACTCATTGAACCTATTATTCACAAATTCAGTGCCATTATCACTTCTAAAAATTTTAACGGTTTTCTGGAATTGATTTTTGATCAGATTAAAGAAGGTATAGACACAATCAAACACTTCAGTTTTAGTTTTAAGCAAGTATACCCAAACAGCCCTGGTATAATCATCAACAATAGTCAAAAAAATACTTATATCCTTCTCTACTGGTGACCCGATAGGGTCCCCAAACATCAAGATGGACAAGATCAGCAAGCTTAGAGATTTTATGTTCACTCAAGGGAAAGGGTTCTCTGGTTTGTTTAGCCTTTTTACAAACTTCACAAAATTCCACATTATCATTACTATCAAATTTAAGATCTTTGTTTAAAACTCTTAGGACTTGGTCAGAAGGGTGACCAAGCCTGCAATGCCACAAGTGTTTAGACAAACCAGAGAAAGGACAAGGTTGGTTTCTAGACGGCAAATTACCTTCAGTTTTATCAAAAAAATATAATCCATCAGACTGTCTACCAGTCCCCAGAAGTTTCACATCCCTCGAACCCTGAGATAACACATAGCATTTAGATTCATCAAAGGCCACTACAAATTTGCTGTCTCTAGCAATCTTATGAACAGACATGAGACTCACACAATATTCTGGAACAACAAGCACATCATATAGAGTTAAGTTGTTGGTTAAGACCATATTTCCAACTTTTGTAATTAAAGCCTCTGTTCCATTAGGATGAGAGACTTTAATTCCAAGTTTGGAAATATCGACAACATTAACCAAAAACTTATCAATGTATGTTAAGTGTTGATTTGCCCCAGAATCAACTATAATGCCAGCTGCAATAAGTGCAGCCCTGGCCTTACTATTGTTGCAAAAAAATCTTTGCAAATTTTGGTTAAAAAACTTGCTGTTGTTAAAAACTATACCTGCCATGTTGGCATGAACACCTTTGCCTTTTCCATCATCATTGACAGAGGTGTCTTTGATAAGAGATAAGAGTTTAGAAATCTGTTCATCCGAAAGGTTTGAAAGAGAGCTAGAACCAACAGAATTGTTGTTCTTTATAAATCTTTTGTTAAAGTTTTGAGTACCCTGGTTAGAATTAGTTCCAGTATAACCATTTCGTTTTCCAAAATTAGGAGGGTACCCAATCAACCTAAAACATCTATCCTCAGTGTGCCCACTAAACCCACAATTCTCACAGACAAGAGTAGAACCTCCAGCAGTCCTATTAATCCCATTATTGGTAGCCCTAGAGACATTATTGGGTCTAAAAGAATTCCCAGAGGTTTGGGGCCTCTGAGAATTTCCACGATTAGGCACATTAGAATGAAACACAGAAGACTGAGATCTTTGAGAGACCCCAGTTCCAGAAGAACCAGAGACCACAGCTCTATGAGATTCCTCACTAGAGATAATGGCAAAGGCCCCTTTAACATCAGGCAAGGGGTCTCTAGACAAAATGTTGCTTCTAATTTGCATATAAGAATCATCAAGCCCCATTAAGAATTGCATTAACTTCATTAATTGATTATGTTTCTTAAAATCATCAGCAGTATGACAAGTACATCTAGGCAGTTTAACAAGAGCATCAAATTGTTTCCACAAGGTACTTAGCTTGTTAAAATATTCAGCAATGGATGTGCCATTTTGAGACAATGAATTGATTTTATGATGCAAATTGAAAGTGACAGATCCATCAACTCTATCAAAAGTTTCTTTTAGTTCAGTCCAAACATCAGAAGCTCTTTTAGAAAAAATTTGCCCAAGAAACAATTCCTCAGATATAGAATTTAAGATTCAACCCAAAACAATAGCATTAACTCTGTCCCATTGTCTGCCTAACACATCATCAGTATTAGACCTCCTACAAGAACCATCTATAAAACCAGTTTTATTTTTACCTTCAAGAGCTAAAAGCATAGCACAAGACCACACATTATAGTTTTTAGTACCTTTTAATTTTATAGATATAACAGTTAATGTAGCAGAGTCATTAGGATGCAAGTGTAGAGGGTGACTGATATCAAGTTTGCTAATAAGGGTAACAGGTAAAGCATCATCTTCCTCTGCATCAGAACCCTGAGCAGAGGCAGGTGGACTACTATTATGCAAAGACATAGAGAAACAAGCAGGCACACAGCAACAATAAGAGCAGATAAATAAGAAAGGAAGAAAGAAGTTCCCAGGCTTCCGTACCACTCAAGGTGGCAGGTCAAGGGCTTTATCTACTAGCAAAAAACACAATAAGAACAATATAATCAACACCAATCAATCAACTTCAACAATCTCTCACATCCTACTCCCCATCAATCTAAACAAGATAAAATAAATTGCAAGAAAATTAAAGGTGCGAGAGGTGTTACAGTGAACGCAAAGCAGCAGCGGAATCAAACCTACTACACCCTAGATTCACTTAGTCTAGGGATATAGCAGATATACACAGCGAACCCAGATCCACCAAACCCTAATTTTTAAATTAGGGCAAATTACCAGAACCACTTGCAATCGAAGCAAATATCACCAAATCAATCGATTAAGGTACTTAATCGACCTCAGGAACCTTTAAATCGTAAAAGCCCCAAATTACCCAAACCCTAATTTTCTCAAAAAAGTTTTTCAGAGCAACCTGGCTCTGATACCATGTAGGAAAACTGAACTTAACCAATTAGATTAATAAAGAAAATGTTTTACAATCTTAAACTGTTCTCAAACAGCCAATACAAACGCTTGATCTCAATCAAGTATATCAAATGAAAGTACAAAGAAGTGAAATGATATTTTGTGGTGGTATCAATAGTGAGGGGAGAGCAGATATATATAGAACACCAGAAGAGGTCGTTTTCCATGGTAGAGACAAGAAAACGGCTTCTTCACACACACGAACAAAACACTCTAACGGGTGTGAGTCTGAGTGACTCAGCCCTAGTGTATATCTTCCAGCATTAGCACAAAGCACCCTTCATCTTTTTCTTCTTAGCTTTCAGCCACAAAACATTCCACCAGGCTTAAACTGAAAATAAAAACAAGGCAACATTAGTCCCTTAACTTTATTCCAGGCCAAAGTTATATTTTAACAATAACACTCTGCATGAGTGACATAGGTGGTGTTAAAAAAAATTACAATTCAGAATATTGAGACTATAATCAAACAATTTAATAAGTGAAATAGGTGGTGTTATGAAATATGTGACATAATCTTAAGAAAACACTCAAATTCAGATAACAGAGCAATAACGTAGATAATTTTGGTGTCTCCTTCTAAAACCAGAATATGATGATTTTTGTGTCTGCAAGAAACTTCCAACCCTTGTGTCTTGTGGTTTTGCCAGGGAAAAACGGTAATACAGTTGACAGAAATAAGGTCCCATACATAATATGATACCAGAACTCTTCCACTATTTGGAAGCATTTATAACAAGTAATATCCGCCCAAACTCTTGGATTTGGGTCTTAAATCTGATATGCTGAGCCTTAATGGGCTCTAATATTTTTTCCATGCGGGTCATATTGGGCAGGAAGGTAAGCCAGATAACGGGTCAGAATATTGACGTTCAAATTAAGTGAACCAGATTGTTTGCTTATGTTTTATAAGCCTGCTTTTTCCGGCTTATTTTGAAACCTATGGGCTTATGTAAGCTTGTTGCACGATAATTGCATAAGTCTTGTGGTACATTTGTAACAAACGAAAGCCGAAGGGCTGAACATGTTAGATTGGTAGTTTATAACCGAATGGTAGTTAAAGTCGGTTAGTTAGTTAGTTATTAGTAGTTAAAAACGGTTACAAAACCAAGGGACACAATGGTTGGTTGTACCGGTTAGAAGTCTATATATATGTAGTACAATGTAACGTTTCAAAGTGTGTCTTTTCAATGTAAACAATGGTTTGCATGGTTATAATATAATCTTATCCTTGTTCATTCTTGTGTTAATACGATCCTAGAGAATCTCGAATTCTCTACAGTGGCATCAGAGACCATGGTTAAGATCCTGGAAGAACAGAACCTGTGAAAGAAAGAAAGAAAGAGAGAAAGAAAGATTGCAAGGATTTGATTCAACATGAAGGAAACGACACCAAACGTACGCTGGAAACTTTCTGTTTTCAGTGGGATTATTGGTGTTTCATAAGGAAACATCGCCTATGTAGGAGACGCAAGGGAGATAGTGCACGATCAAACTTGTGTGGAGTTGCAAACGTTGACACCAAACGTATTGGTGGGAGAAAACTTTGTTGGGACTGGAACGAGACGACAAAGGGAGGAACGAATACAATATTGTAAAGGTTTGTTGGTAACTGCATAAACGCTGCAACAAGGAAGAAGAGAAACTCTTGACGCTTGAAAGGATAGCGTGGGAACAAGAGGAGTTGCTGTTAACGCAACAAGGAAAAGACACGACGTCTTGTGAAGAAAGACAAGTGGGATAAAACTTCGTTGGTCACATCGAAAGGAAAGGAAGGAAACTCTTGGCGTAGACAAGGGAACGTGGAACAAGAGTAGAAAAGCGCTAGGATTCTTTTGTGTTTGCTGTTAACACGACACAGGAAAGGAAGGAACAAACACATCGTTTGGTTACAAAACGAGTGGGAAAGAAACTTTGTGAAACCGGGTTAAACAAGACACAAAGGGAAGGAAGCATGCGGGGTTAAAACGCGAGCAATGAACGTTGTTGTGGAAAGGTTTGAAAGTATAACCGAGAAAGAAAGAGTACTCAAGGATTATTGTGGAAAACGCATCAAGGCGACACAAGGTTACGACAACAACGATAAGGAAACAAAACAAACATATCGTTTGTTTGGTGAAGGATATACGGCCGAGAGATACACACCAACTTGTGGTGGACGAGGCTTTTTGTGGGACTACTGGAAAACAACGACACAGAAAGGATGGAACAAAAGAACTTTTGTGGATTGCTGGAAAACAGCGACACAGAAGGAAGAAAACAACACTTCGTGATAAGAAGTAGATTAACGAAAGAAACGTAGGAACTTTGTGGATGTTTGCTGCAGTAAAACGACACAAAGGAAGAGAAGAAAAAGGACGTTTCAAGGTATAATGGAAAAGGAACGACAACGTTGTTGTAGATAGTGTTCGACAGGAAAGAGGAACAACAATATCAAAAACACTCGCGGCTTGAAGAACGCGGAGAAGAACATGAAGAGTCGAAGAACAAGACTTAAACAATTAGGGGGAAATGTTGCACGATAATTAAATAAGTCTTGTGGTACATTTGTAACAAACGAAAGCCGAAGGGCTGAACATGTTAGATTGGTAGTTTATAACCGAATGGTAGTTAAAGTCGGTTAGTTAGTTATTAGTAGTTAAAAACGGTTACAAAACCAAGGGACACAATGGTTGGTTGTACCGGTTAGAAGTCTATATATATGTAGTACAATGTAACGTTTCAAAGTGTGTCTTTTCAATGTAAACAATGGTTTGCATGGTTATAATAGAATCTTATCCTTGTTCATTCTTGTGTTAATACGATCCTAGAGAATCTCGAATTCTCTAGAGTCGAATTCTCTACAAAGCTTACTATGACATAATAAAGTTATATAAGATCATAAGTTTCAAAATAAGCCAAAACAAAAGGGTTTATGTAACATAAGCCGAATCCACATAAGCTCATAATCCCAAAAATAAGCTTAAATAAACAAACTATATTCATGATGTAATCTTAAGTTACTATCAATGTATTCATAAGATCAGCATAATAAATGTAGAGTTAACTGGTTATTTATATCATTAGATTAAGCACTTTTATTGAACTTCTAGATGAAATCAGCATTGTCTGTTCAAACTATATACAATGCCGTAACTTGTTTAAAGTATTGCTACCCTGACCATGCTATGAACGTTTATAGATGCTAAAATGATTTAACAGCTTATTATTAGTATACCAAAATTTGGATTTACGCGAACAATGTCTATAAAAGTTATTGATGTTTATTACCTTGTAGTCTTGTTGACCTACTTCTCGGATGATTAAGGTTGTCCCATCTTTCATCTGGTGCGTGCTGGATATATTTTTGTGTTTAAAACGTTAGGAAATTTGTAAACAATAACATCAGTTGCTCACATTTTAGCATACAAAAAATAGATACTACCTCATGAAGCTTGTCCCATCTTTCATCTGGTGCGTGCTGGATATATTTTTGTGTTTAAAACGTTAGGAAATTTGTAAACAATAACATCAGTTGCTCACATTTTAACATACAAAAAATAGATACTACCTCATGGAGCGGGAGAGCATAGACATCAAGCGTGTGGAGGTCAATAGTGCGTGATTGGTTCCTCTGAAAATGCTCGACATGTTTTCGTAACTACAAGAAACATTCATAACACGTTTTAATTTCATGCCGTACAACAAGCTATCAAATAAGCAGTTTATATAAGACGCCTAACACAATTCAACATATAGAAATTAAGATGCCAGATATCCTAAACCACATATTTAAGATTGTAAAATCTTCACACCCGATCACATTGTTATCAATTTCTAACCTTAGTAACAATATATCTAAAAACACAAAGTCATACTGGTAAAGTGACACCAGGCCCTATGGGGTTTTCGAATTGCAGAAATACTAGAATTATGAACTACTATTAATCAGAAAACACATGTCTTTGATGCTATGACCATTCATGAAAACATTCCCGATAAAATATCATGTGCTATTGTTAATAATTTCCATAATACAAATATCAAATATCACAAGAAGTATATAACAGAGATCGTAAGAGCATAATCAGATTATCAGCAATTACTTGAAAGTTGGAATCCACAAAACTACTCTACGTATCTAATCTAATTATATACGGAGTATAACAAAATCTCTTTGCAGATTCAAAGAATCCATATCAGTTTTAGTGTTCATTATCAACTCTTTGACGTCTAATCACCTAAATGAGGGAAAACAAAACTCGCAAGTACTTTAGCATTAGACGAGATTTTTATTTTAATAATTTAACACTGAACATCCTTGATTATATTCTAATACTAAGAGCTCCAGCTTGAACATTAGCCTGAGGTTGATGCGGTTTTACTAGCCTCAATTAGACCATAAATTCCCAATACGGTAACAACTTAAGAGACATATTCCATAATAATCCACATCATCAGCCTTCCAATATCATCCTAATATACTCGCCTCGCCTTGATTAGACCTTAAATTAATAATGCCATGCCAATAAACTACTACAAGTAAGTTAACCATATGATGCAGTATCACCAGGTAAACAACTTTTCGAACAAAAGTTAGTTATTCTACAGTCGAGCTCAAGCTCAGGTTTTAGCTCGAGGTTGACACGTTTTGACTCGCATTAGCTCTATTAGACCACAAATTACCAATATCATGGCAAATTGAACAACATCTTCTAAGATAAACATCATCATCATCATCATGAAAATCACAAAAGTTAATTTAGCAACCAATCTCAGTAGTGATTTAACCTAAATCTAACCAAATATTTTAGAGGGTACATAAGACAGAGATCATTAGACAATAATCACAAGCGATTATTTGAAAGCTGAAATCCACAAAACTACTTTGTTATGAATCATATGAGGCGCTTTTAAGGTGAGAGGTGGTTTTAAGGTATGATTTTGTACCTTGAATCCGTTTCTGGTCTTATGATTATCGTGGTGAAAGTGGCTGCAAGAGATGAAGTGGTATAATTTATTACCCTAAGACTACTCGGCAAGGGAGTGGTTGTTTCACCACAACTCAATATTCACGCGCTAGGCTCCTTGCCTCCCACCTTGCCTCACGCGCGAACACACAATCCAAAACAAAAACTCAGTGGTCTGTTCACCATAGCCACACAAAAAAAAAAAAAATGGGCCCAGCACAAAAACTATCCGTTGCATTGTTTAAAAAAAAAAAAAAAAAACAACAACCCACTACCCTTTTTTCTCTCTATAAATACATCAAAACTACACAATATTTATACATATCTTCTCAATATATCATTCAAACAACATATATCTCATTCCTTTTATTTTCCAAATGAATTCCGATACGATTAAGTTCACCGACTCAGAAGAAGAAAGAGAAGTTACAAGTCGGAGATCGAAATTTATTGCAAGATCGTTGTCGTTTATTAGAAATACACGAAAAGCAAATCGTCCGGCGATAAAACGCCTTCATCGAGATCATTATGGTGCTCATGAACGTTTAGTCGACGCCTATTTTTCTGAGAACCCGTTCTGCGATGAACGTAGTTTCCGAAAGAGGTTCCGAATGAGTCGAACTCTTTTCAACTGGATAGTTCGGGAGGTAATTATTCATGATCCATTTTTTAGTAGTAATGTTGATTGTACCGGAAAAGAAGGCATTTCAGCGTTGATGAAGTGCACCTCCGCAATTCGTCAATTGGCATACGGCGCGGTTCCTGATGATTTAGACGAATATCTGCAGATGGGTGAAAAAACTTCTCGTCGATCACTTGATCATTTTTGTAAGTCTGTTATGGAAATTTTTGATCCAGAGTATTTGAGAAAACCCACTATGACTGATGTCATAAAGCTTTATCAACATCACAAAGAAATACACGGCTTTCCGGGTATGTTAGGAAGCCTTGACTGTACAGATTGGGAGTGGTTTGGTTGTCCGAATGCACACAAAGGTCAATATGTTAGACGTGATCATGGTTCGAATCCGTTCATTTTGCTGGAAGCGGTTGCGTCACAAGACTTATGGATATGGCATGCTTTCTTTGGTACTTCTAGGGCGAACAATGACATCAACGTTATGGATAGCTCTCCTTTATTTAACGATCTTAAACAAGGAATCGCACCGGAGATTCCATTTGTTGCTAATGGGGTAACTTACCCATTCGGGTACTATCTTGTTGATGGGATATATCCGGAATTGGCAACACTCGTTAAGACGATTCCAGAACCAGCAGATGATGACCACAAGAGAATAAGGTATAAGCAAAAGCAGGAATCGGCAAGGAAAGATGTAGAACGGGCATTTGGTGTTTTGAAGAAGAGATGGGCGGTACTTGCCAATCCCACAAAAATCATGAAATAAGAAAGAATAGTTAATATGATGTATACTTGCATCATATTACATAACATGATTCGAAAAGACAAAAAAAAGGCAATATCTCCCGAATGATACCCAGAGGAAGCACATCAACCGGATGACCCCATACGATCTGATGAAGAAATGCGAAAGGTTATTAGGTACATCAGATCCTCTCAAATGCATCAAAACCTTCGTGCCGATTTGGTCGAGCATTTGTCTCGTAATATTTAATTCCAGTTTTTAATTTAGTATTTTTAATTTCTAAGTCTGTGTAATGTTTTTAAGTTATGAATAAAAGTTTCTATTTTTTATGTATACGTTTTTGTATTTATATTTTTACGTTTACTTTTTTAATTGTGTAAGTATTAAAAAAAATGGGAGTTAAGGTGAAGATGAGTTTCCCTTGCCCACTAAAAGGTGAAGAGTGGTGAAGAGAAGTGAGAGGAGAGAGAAAGCTGACGTGGCGCTGATGTGTATGGTGAAAACTAGGTGACCTTGCCATCGAGCATAAAAGCACTAAAGGCGTGGCTTGTATTTGTTTTTTGACTGGGGCTTTTTACAAATGGGCCAATTAAAAAAAATTAAATAAAATATAATAAAAAATATAATTCAAAAATATTAAATAAAATAAAATATATAAAATATTAAATAAAATATAATATAAAATATATAATTCATAAATATATAATATATAATATATAATATAAATTTTGCAACATTTATATAAAATATATAATTCAAAAATATTAAATAAAATAAAGAAATTAATAAAAGTTTATAAATATGTATATAAAATATATAAATACCTATTAAAGTTTATATTTATATATATATATATATAGACTAGCTTCATGACCCGCCCGATGGGCGGGTACGCTTCATTAAATTGTTTTTCATAAATATTTTAATAATAATGAAATATTGATAATCGGAAGATTATGTTTAACAAAAATAACTGGAATGACTTTATTAATTGATCATGTATTATATGTAGAAATAACATTAAGAGTATTATCAAAACACGTTGTTAAAGAAAATGTTTGTTCATGGTACTGACTTTGTTAAAGTAAATGTTGTAAACATAAAATGAAAGCATGTAAATATAATATATGTCCATTTTGATTACGGATTCAAAATTTGAAAATTATTTAAATATGAAATTACATTTCAGTTATGATTTTTAAACAAATTGAGATAATTTAGGAGTATAATTGGAACGATGATGGAATCATTTGAATTTTAATCAAATTGATACATATCTTGAGTTTTACAAAGAATCAGTTTTGAAAGTAATTTGGTTACAAAATTTGGTTTCATTGTATTTTATTCCACATATATTTGCCACAGGATCATTTATTGGGTTAAGTTTCAAAAAAAATCTTGATTAACTTTGTACATTCATTCCTAACATTAAAATTTGATACATGGTTATGATTTCCCTATTATTAGTGCATATAAATCGGCGACATTCACCCGCGTGTGTAGATGATTTAAATGCTAATAAGTTGTTTATGCTGTAAACTATTGTCTTGAAAGTGTAAATTGTACCCAAAACAACCCATTGCAACAGAAAAAATGGAAGATCTAAAAAGCCTAAGATTTCATATCATAAAAATCAAATACCATTTGTACCCAAAACAAAAACAATAATTTTTTGACTTAAAAAAGGTACAAACATCAAAATAAGTGTATATCGTAAGCTAAAATAGCTAAAACTCATTCTTTTGGTTTGTGCATCATTAACAGCCGAAATCAGAAACTTCTCACAATACTCTATCTTTGTTCATATGTAACCACAATTTCTTTACGTAATTCGGTTATATATCGAGCCAGAGTGATTGACACGCCGCTGCCAAATCAAACACTAAGATTATAACATTTCCATCACAAACAAAGAAAGATTGGACAATCTAAAGCTGCTTATTTCGGTTTCTTAAAGTTACTAATTTTCCATTATCCTAACTCATGAGCGCCTTTCTTATATATTTTGTTCATCAATTGGTTTCCAAGGCATCTGATATTTCATAGAATTTGCATCAAGTTGTATAAGTAAACCATAATAATAGAATTTACATCAAGCCGTATAAGTAAACCATAATAATAGATCATAGTCGAATGATTAGGATGTTTGCAGCCTTATTCACGCTTAACACTTTCAAAATGAGAGAAAATTAATTCCATAAGATACTATGAGTGCTAATAGGAATGGCTAATGTTTTAATTCCAAAAGATATTATGAGTGTTAATAGATATATGATGTATCATTTTTTTTACAAAAATTTATAAACGTTAAAAATCATAGCTTTGAGTTCATCATTACTCTCTATTAAAGTTGCATTTCACCGTCTTTACAACCATCTGGACATTAACACGCACTTGGTCGATATGACACATAATAAGACAATCAAATGTTCCAAAGTTACAACAACATTCAATTTTCAAGATTGAGGGTTCACCATCATTTGAGTTAAAATGTTCAGTAAAGTAAAAACACAAAAAAGTTTTGGTCTTGTAACCGTTAGTCTACTTGCTGCATCAGTTCGAAATTTTGCATGTGTTTGATTGGGTAAGTAACTTCTTATCGAAAACTTGTATTCCCTTGCAACCATTTTTTCCTGTTTACAAATAAAAAGTAAATCAAACAACTAATTCACATATTTCATACGCATATATTTAGATATCACAAAAAAGAAAACCCATAACTATGATTGCTTATTTACAGATCTTATAAGAGATTTTTGGGATTGCACTTCAACTCAACTAACTTTTGACCAAACAACAAAAGAATCGTACCATTGGTTTCCGTCTATGAGGCAGGCACATGATCATTCTCAACATTATTCTTACTAAAGATTAAAATATTAAATATAAAGGGTGATGTTTATAATAGTTAATAAAACAAAGTGGCAAATATATACATATACGCGTTCACATGAATATACAAAACAATTTTACGTTAGACGACACATACATCACATAAGAATATGAAAAAGAAAAGTTATAATGTCTATGCAATACTTCTTTGTTTTGACTCATAAGATGTAGAAATTTTTGAAGCAATATTTATCATTATGACTTTTAATATAACTTACATAAATGCATAAATGGTGCAACATCTAATCCAATGAAATGCTGCATATTTAACTGTTCCTGGTGTCAATCGATGCCTTGATCTTCGATTGGAGAAACCCCTTGCTTGCATTTTGGCCAATGCACTTTTGGCTGCAGCTCCACTACGTATATTCGAAATCATATCTCCACCATCTACACCCTATATTTTTTTATAAAACCAAAACGATCTCTAAATAATGGATACCAGAAAAAACACAGTACAATTGGTTCACTCTGTAGAAATCATGAGTGAAGACGGTAGAGGTGACAAAATGGGCGGGTCAAGCAGGTTGTGTAAAATGGGTAAATCTGAATAGGGGCTGAGCCGAGCCACAAACACTTATCTTTTCTTAAAATCTATAACAAAATGAATGATAATACAAATAAATAAACTATTCTGTAACAATGATGGTTTAGTTTTTTTTTTTTAAACAATTTAGGACATTTATGCATTGACAGCATTGTAGAGACACTTCTGAACCGGTTTTCATTTTTATCTATTTTATTTACGTATTCCCTCATGTGACTCAGATAAAGAAGAGCATAACCAAATTGAGCTATTTCTTCATACGATGGTTGAAAATGACATCACTAAAAGATAGTGAAAGTGAAAGAAAAGCACCTCATTTTCTTCATGAGGAAGTTCTCAATTGACATTCCGCTTTTTCAATTTTGGCCCGTATCCTGCATCCAGGGAAAATTGACGCAATATCTCGGGCTATGTCAATGGATTTAAGTGACGTTGCCAGCTACAGATATCAAACCCCCAAGCAAATGCCTGAAATATGATCAAGAAGTAAAAAAGGATGTTCACACACTATACAATATCATCAGTAACTTTAACAAATTAAGCATAAGAACCCGTGCGATAAAGCAAATCGAAACACTGCAGTAGCAAATCTCTGACCATATAGACATGAAACTAAAGAACGCCCAACTATAATACTATATACATTTGACGCCCAAAATCTTTTATGTCATATTTATCTTTTTATAATGTCTCGATCGACCCAGGAAATGACCAATTATAATCGAAACTGTACATACAACGTATTAATTTTATTGTTCGACCTAATTCTCTACATGACCATCTAACAATTTCATGTTTTGAGTTTCCTATAATAAGCTAGTATAAGCCCTTTTTAAAAGCTAATCTTATCGCTACTCGGATCAAATATAACCCTTATATATTATCGGATTGGGCTTAATCCGATTAATAAGCCCAATAAGCTTATTTGAATAAGCAGTATATAAGCAGTATGGAACATGTTTTTGTGATGTTAAAATAAGCCTAATCAAAGGCCCAAACCCCTTTTTCACCCAACGAAACAAGAAATGTTATTGGGCTTTTGTACGACTCGTTAAAAGCCCAACAAGCAGAAAAATAAGCTCTTTTGAAAGTAAGCTTATCATTTTGACTTAAATAAGCTATATAAGCTTATTAAAACTTTCGAAAATCAATTCCAACTATTTTGTGATTTTTGGACTAAAATTGCAAAATGTTTCAACCTTAGGGACTAAAACTGCCAACTTCGCAAACTTGGGTTCTAAACTGTCATTTTAGTAAACTAAGGCTGTAAATTGTTAAAAACAGTAAACCAAAGGGTATAAATGTAATATTTGACCTTTATTGGACTTAATATGTAATATTTGACTAACGGAGGACTAACGTTGCATAACCTACACCGTTAGGGTACGAAGTGTACATTTGGGGAGAGTACAAGGACTGAACAGTAACATTTAATCATATTTATTTTATTTCATGTTTTACACGCTTTCAGTTAAACATGTGCATTTTATTATTCGTTTCAGTATATTTATATTCGTTATGTTTATATTTATTTAACGAACTTTTAACGACTGAACTTAACGTGTTATTCAACGACACTCGAGGAAACGATAATTATGGAAAAAAATGACATAAAACAAGATAATATTACTTATAATATTATTTTTGAACTTTAAGTATTTTAAGCATATCAAACTCACACATTAGAGTCAAACCATTATCCGTTACTTGTTTTCACTCTCATTGTGAATAACTGAGCCAAAACTGTAAAAACTCAAACTTTAATTATTAATTCAGGTAGTGTGTTAAAGCCGTTCCCATAACTTGCTTAGTTACATATTTCACCTTACCAGTTATACTCAAGGTGAGTCATATCCCCACTATTACTTTTAATACTTGTTTTAAACTACTTGGGGTGAGAAACATTGCTTACTTTTATGGATCATTGAAACAATGCTTTTGTTTGTAAAATTATTACCTGCTGGCCTAAGTATTGTATCTTATGCACTTTTCGCATGTTTAGTACTACATGGACTCTAACCATGTTATTATATTGTACTATACGCAATGTTTTGTACTACATGGATTCTAACCATGTTATTATAATGCACTCTTCGTATCTACTTAGTACTACATGGATTCTACCCTTGTTATCATGTGCACACTACGCATACAACTGTCGTAACTTTGGTGATATGTAACTTAGAGTAGGGTAATAGCACTTTTGTATAACCTTTCGCGCTTAGAAATGTTAACTCATGAACTTATGATCCAACTTTACTGTTTTACGTAAACCTATGAACTCACCAACCTTTGTGTTGACACTTTAGCATGTTTTTCTCAGGTGTTTAGCTGTTTACTATATGATGCTGCAAGGCAGTGCGTGGCAGGGGCATAGGCACACTTTTGGAGTGCACTCGTGGCACTCATGACCAGGGTTTTTGTAAATGGGACAACTAATAATAATAATGGGCCTTGTTTTCCGCATTTCAATTATGTAAAACTGATATTTTATTTAATAAAGCTTTTAAAACGAATTTGATAAATTCGTTCTCTATTACTTATGTTATGATCCAGTTAAGTAACACCCAAGATGTATTACCGTTGCGATATGATTTTGGGGGTGTTACAAACTGCAATTATCTAAGTTTATCGTGTGTTATGCAGTTTATAGATATAAGTAAACGTCTATTCAGAAGTTTCTGTATGTAATAATAATCGGTTGTTCGCTTGGTTCCTTAATGTACCTTAAAATTTAGTATCTTTCTATATATAGGATTATATCATTTTCTTCTAGATGAAGGTTAAATTTAAACACTGAACAGAACCTGTTAATGTGATTGTCATTGTGCAGCGTTGTCGGAAGTTTGTGCGTGGACGTGGTGTTTATTTGGAGCTGCTGAATTATTGCCACTAAATGCTGTCAAATGAGAATAAAGGAGCTCTGTTAGCATCAGTTGCGTCATGTGAATACAGGCTAAGAGCAATGGTACGTTGCCACAATACCTTTTCCTGTCAAGCTGTTGTAAAATTGGTTTGTTGTTGGGAAATTGACAGTGCGTCACTCTTGAACAAATTTGAAATAAATATTCTCATACTATTTTTTCAACTTTAGCTTTTCTATCTATTACATGAGACTGTGAGTGAATATACATCTCGCAGAACTTTCTGACTATGTATTTAATTCAATTCTACATCGATCTTCAAGGCGAAAATTCTGTTTGACCCACTTTTACTTATTTTGATAGGTATTAGAAGCACCACATGGTGATTTTATGCCGTTGTTGGAGATGGGCAAGGTACTAAAAACTGCTATTCTGCTCAGATAAGCAGGAAAAAATAGTCGTATTAAATGTATGTTCAGTGTTGGCGTTTAGATATGACGAATGGAGGTGTTTGGATTTAGAGCTAAAAATGATGTTACCGGTTACAAATAAAGAAGTCGGCCTGGCTAATAAAGCTCCAGCCATATTAAAAAGAGCGCTAAAAGATATAAAGGTCAAAGGTACATATGTCTCTATTACAGCCTTTGAAGGTGAAAATTCTGTTTGACACACTTTTACTTATAATGATAGGTTCAGAAGCAGCACATGATAATTTTATGACATTCTTGGAAATGTGCAGGGTACTTACAGAGTACTTAAAACTGCTATTTTGCTCAGATAAGCACAAAAGCAGAAAAAAAAATAGCCGTATAAAATGTATCTTCAACGTTGGTATTTAGATATGACGAATAGGGGTGTTTGGATTTAGAGCTAAAAATAATGTTGCTGCTTACTAATAAAGAAGTCGATCTGGCTAATAAAGCTCCAGCCATATTAAAAAGAGCACTTAAAGAAATATTGGCTTATTGAGATTTGGAAAATCAAAAAGCTCACTTTTTCCAGATTATGAGCTTATTAGTTCAGGCTTTTAATGAACTTATGTTGCTTTCAGTTTGATACCGATCACTGCATTTGTTGGAAGTAGGTAGTGCATTTGTTGGAAGTAGGTAGCTGTGATTGGTAGATGATAATAATATGCGTTCCTATATTGTGTAATAGCCCTTGAATTAGATGAAGTTCTGTTATTAGGGTCGGGTCAAAGTAGTATGGATTTAGGGAACAACGAGTCGAGGGATATAAGTAAAAGAAAGACTTTTAAGTGCGGGACAGGAAATGCTTTAGGGGGCATATTAGAGCCCATTATTGTAAGTGTTTGGTTTGCTTTAAGGAATTTGAGTCGGGAGAAGATTTAGAGGACCACAAGAGAGCCGATTGTTTTGTGAAAAAAAGTAGTACAGATTATAAATGCTCGATTTTATATAGGGAATTTGGGTTACGAAAAGCTGTAGGAGGTCATAAGAGGGTCCATTCCAATGCGATAACAAAGCAGAAGAATCAGTATCGATTAATTTGATTCAGGAAATTCAGGTCGGAAGTAGCTTTAGGGGGTCATATGAGAGTCCATCTGATAACAAGTAGTAAGGATGAAATATGCTTTGTTTGCTTCTAGCTTATGCGTAATTCTAACAGTTTGTGGATATGATTAGTTTGTTCATTAAAATACTCATACTTGACTTCATACGATAACCATATGGGTTATATATAACTGAGATTTCTAGCATACATGGTATCCTTATAGCATTGAAATCAACTTGCACCACGAAAGCATTTTGAATATACTCAAGCGTTGTTACCTTTTTCTTATTGCATTTTTTGCCTTTGTGGATGAAATTAGAATCCAACCATGTCCGGTTTTCCTTTTATTATATGTTTATTAATTCCATTATTTGAGATAAAACTACAATTAAGTTTGCGCCATTAAAAATAAGAAACTTTATGCATTGATTAGGCTAAAATTTTCTATGGCTCAACAAATTTTTTACCCGTTTTGCCAGTTTTCTACCCGTTACAGGAAAAAATGTAACCCAGACCATGGCGATCATTTCAAAGAAGAAATAGGTTTTTAATTATCACGCTCATTGCTATTTTAAGCCACATAATCTTTCACTTAATTATTACTTTTGTATGTAGTTTAACTTTTTCAAGTCATCAGGTACCAATGCTCAAGGTGTAGCTCAAATTTCATATGGAATATCCGCTTTCAATCATGGTCAGTCAAGTGTTGTAAATTCAAACCCTGTAACAGCAGTAACTACTTCTATTCCGAGACTGGAAAGAAAAGGTGTTATGTAGGATGTCACCAATGCCGTAAGCGAACGCCGCTCTCAACCTGGTATCAACTTTTACTACAAACTATTGACCATTAAGTTAGCACCTATCTGGAGTGTGTTTGGAATTGCTTATTTAACTGTAAGCAGGTAAGCACTTTATAGTGTTCTGATATAAATACATTGTTTTTTTTAGTACAAGTGGTTTCATGTGTTTGCGTTATATATGAACGACATTTTTCTTCAATGACTTTTATATTTGCAATTTCAAAAAGCAAAAGTTTATTACTACAATTACCTGTTGAAAATTAGAAAAAGCTTATTGCCAATGTGATTATCCGCGTGTTTATGCACACTAGATGAACATTGCTGTTAGTAATTAATGTTGAAAATGAAATGTTATACAATTAAAAGTCAATATTAAGCAGTTGTTAATGGAGCAAGTGGAAGAAGTTGAAGATATACTAGAGTCGCTGATTTTGGAAGAGGCCAAAGATAAAGAGGTTTTCAAAGAAGACGTGGAGAAAGATGACCATAATCTAGGTGTTGGAAGTTAGGCAAGGGGGATAACTTTGTTCAATTTACTATAACAGAAATATTTGTTTCCAAACTTTTTTTAATATATTGGAGTAACCGCAACATGTACATTGTCAAGGTTTCTCCTCCAAATGTATGAACCAGAACACACATTTCAAAAATATTTAGACATATAGCTAATATCTTAGTAAGCGGTTGTGAGGGTATGTATGTTTGTTTTTGTTATATGTATTTCTTACGGTTATATTTGAACAATAAAACAAGCCTCTCTTACAGGTCAAAATGGGCAAAATCTTAATATTTAGTAATGGAAACATGTAAATTTATAACCGAACAACAAACAAACCTTCATAATAAAAAACGCTCCGTTGACAAACGTCTCGCCGCGAAGCGCGGGCTTTATAACCTTGTTAAAGACAAAAGTTGTCTCACTTTATGCCAACATTATGGTTGTGTTTGGTAAAAGTAGCAGTGAGCTGTGAGCAGTAGCCACAGCTCACAGCTCAACGCTCACAGCTTCTTAAAGAAGCATTGGAAAAATGAGCATTCCTAAAAAATAGCAAAGTTCACCGCTCCTTTGCCAAACGAACAATAAAAATCAAAGAGCTCATCACCCCAAAAAGCTCCGCGTCAAACATAGCCTATGTGCGTGAAATGTTTTCTAATCGGTCCTTTTATTTATTAGTTTTATCCAAACATAACCCTCAGCTGTAATCCTTGACTTGGCTTTTTGGGATGCTTACTATTGTGGAGATTTTCTTTTTTTAGATTTTTTTAAGCGATACAACAACTTAAGTGGTGTTTGGCATTGCTTATTCTTCGGCTTATCTGTTTTTTTTTTTTTTTTTTTTTTTTTTTTAATTATTTATTTAATAGTTTTGTTTTCAAACAGTAAGCAGCAAAGCAGTTAAAGAGCTGCTTACTTCATATTACAAATTTGATATTAATATGTTTGACGAAACGCAGCAATATTAGTAACAGTTAGCAGTGACAGTAAGCTGTATCAGTTAGTAATAACACTTGGCAGTAGTTGTTTGCTTAATAAAGGCGTTTGGTAATAAAGTTTGTAGCTTCAATTAAAATGACTTAAAGGACATATACACTTATGTAATTTAATAAGCAAAACGCTAGCAGCAAGATTCTAATGCTTCCTCAGGAAGCGTTTTGAATATGAGCAGTTACACAAAATGAAAATACTAGTTGCTTGTTGCCAAACAAAATTTGCATATAAGACGCTAGTTACTCCAAAACGTTCCAATATGTTTGCTGCTAAACATAACCTAAATTAAAATTAGTTTTTACTCACATATTCAACATAATATTTTTAGTAAATGCATATTATTGAAGATTTTATCAAATAAATAAATTAATAAATAAAAATAAATAAAAAATTGACAACTATTGCATCTTTTGCAAACTAAGCTAATCCAAACACTATTTCTAAAAGTAGTTTTTTTTTCAGCTTTTAAGTACTTATTTTAAAGTAAAGGCAGAAACATAAAAAATTAGCAATTGTAAATGTTTCAGACAGTTTATTGAGATATTAAACTTATAAGAGTAACAAGTTAAGCATGGTTTAATGAGCTAAGTTGGTCAAACATCAAACCACCTGGCTCGTCAAAGAAAAAGAAAAAAACCGAGTTCCATGGATAGTGATAGCGTATAAGAGTTTTAGCCCAAATGGCTAAAGCTCATATAGTCATAACCAGACTATAAGACTCAACTCGAGGATAAGAACAGACTTGGGATCTTATCCAAAAAACCATTACTCGACTATGCCATGTGTTGCTACCTCATCCGTGCATAGGTAGTGTCGCGGGTATTTCGCTAGTACGTACGGATCTTGCCTAAAATCCTCATAACCACCTGAGCCAAAGATGTCACGATACCGTGTCACGATACCGTGTCATTCTTATCTCCATCATAGGATGATCACCACGTGGTCCAGCTAGTACGTACAAGCGTGAGTAAAGTTTCAAGCTTAGAGAGATGGGTTTGGTGGCTCAATCCAAAGAGCCACCTAAGCGCCACCTCAACATTCCCCCCTTTTCACTTTCCTAATCATTCACACACCAAACTACCCCATCACTCATTACTTAAGCCAAAACACCTCTTTTGGGACACACTATTTTATGTTCTTTTCCATTTTCCATACCAACTAATTTTTCATTCATAAAATAAAATATAAATTTCAATACAAAAAAATAGGAAATTTTAAAAAATAAAATATTTAAAAAAAAAAAATACAATACGATAATTAGAAAACAACGTCAAAGACTACATATTGCCACGTCTATATTTTTGACGGATTTATTCTTTTTGCAAGTTGATGATGTAGGAATCCTCATTTGTCATCGTCCTGGTGATAATGCCGAGAAACCTCATTTCTTCCAACCACAATATTGTTCGGTAATTCTCCTTCGAGACCGCGTACATCTCTTGAGCGGCTTCCCATTTGAGTCTAAATTCATTTTGTAAAGACTCCCTAAAATCTTACGGTTTACTCCCCGTGGTGCCCGACATGGAATCCGATTTAATTTCTTTCACAGAAGGTTGCTTTCCGTAGGGACGTGTTCTCGCATCATCTCCGAATAGCTCAGTATGTCCGGTTTTATCAACTAGATCAATGGGGCCGGACACAAACTCTCTTCCTTTCGACTTATCACGATATGCATTCATAACACGGCTCAAAAGATCAACCTCGTTTTCCCCACTTCTACTCAAACGTTTTAAAAGTTTGTATATAACGTTGAACTTTTACCGTTCAATGATGTTGCTATTTAGTAGTAACATTGACCCATATTCAAAGCATTGTAAGAGATATATTGGTATATGTTTTGTGTTAACAAAGCTTTTTTTACATATTGATCCTCGGTCTTTGGGAGAGTTCTTTTTCAAGTGATTGCTTATCAAGTACAAGATCTTATATTAGTGTCTTCTTGAACGGTCATAGCATCAACTGTAGTTCTCTGATTGATATTAGTTCATAATCTAAGGGCCCGTTTGGTTTGTTGCTAGGAATGACAATGGGTATCGGATTTAGTATGGGGTAGAATGACAATGGATATGAAAAAGTGTATGATTACGATTGTTTATGTTTGGATGAGAAAATATGGTATGAAAAAGTGTATATATATTTGAGTTTTGTAGTGGAAAAAAGAGGGACCCACGGGAATGGATTTCATAGACACCAAATTGGTGTGTAATGAATCTATGACTATGATATACCCACTTCATTACTGGGCCTACAAAACAAACACCATTAATGACTTTCAAAGTCATAGTCTTATTCCCATAGTATCCAACCAAACGGGCCCTGAGTCTTTCTATAATTCACAAAACCCATAGCGACCTTATGTGATTTCTGCTTATGTTTCATAAGCACGTTCTTTCCGGCTTATTTTGAAGCTTATGAGCTTATATAAGTTTGTTATGATATAAAAAACTTATATATGCTCATAAGTTTCAAAATAAGCCAAAACAATTGGTTTATGGAACATAAGTCGAAACCACATAAGCTCGTAAGCCTAAAAATAAGCTTAAACAAACACCCGCCAAGTTGGCATCATATTTGTTATTTGTTTTCTAATAAAGATGGTGCGACTCGGGAATATTACTTTCAGTGTCTCTACTTGTTGGTATAGATATTGATCTATGTTTGTGTTCGAGCTTGAATTGACATTTCAAACCACGTCAATAAGCGATTTTTGGATAAACTTTTCATAGCTACTTTTGGATAACTTGATTGAAATAAGAGCCAGCCCAAATACTATCTCATGACAAATGTATATATGTTGCTATTTAGTAGTAACATTGACCCATATTCTAAAGTAAAATGTTGAGTTTGATGCGAATTAGTAAATGCTTTATATATAAGTTAGTCATTTTTATATAATTTAGAAGCTGTTTGCTCCCATGTTTTCTTTAGCTAGCTACCTAAGAATGTATTGATTAGCTTGATAATGTTGCACTAGTTTAACTTTAAGATACTAATACATACTGTAATGTTTTCAACAGGTTTCATTTGGCACAAGTTTGAGCTAACTAGGAAATTGAAGCATCAACGCCTGAACTGCAGGTATAATCCATCATGGTTGTTGCTAGGTCTAATAGTGCAGAGCTGCGTTAAACCACATAGACTCGTAAGCCTAAAAATAAGCTTAAAAAAACACCCGCTAAGTAGGCATCATATTTGTTATTTATTGTCTAATAAAGATGATGCGACTTGAATTGTTATTTATTGTTTGTTTTATGTTGGTATAGATATTAATCTATGTGTTCGAGCTTGAATCGACAGTTTTAGGATGACTTATGATGTGTATTTTTAGAGATAATGATGTTAATTTTAGGTCAAACCATGTCATTAAGCGATTTATGGATAAACTTGATTATAAGCAGGTTATTAAGCTAAGTAGAGCTAAGCAGGTTATTAAGCTTTTTTCATAGCTATTTTTGGATCTTGATTGAAATAAGATGAGAAGCCAGCCCAAATACTATCTCATGACAAATGCATATATGTTACTATTTAGTAGTAACATTGACCCACATTCAAAGCATTGTAACAGATATATTGGTATATGTTTTGTGTTAACAAAGCTTGTTTTACATATTGATCCTCTCTCTTTAGGAGAGTTCTTTTACAATATGTAAGTTCATCAAAGAACAAATGTTGCTTGCTAGTTCTAAAATGATGTAGCTTTTGATTCCTTCCTGTTTGTTTGCATTTATGTGTCAATTTAAAATTAATTATTGAAAGTAACATTGTCCTTATAAAAATTTCAGGCTATCATGGACCCCATTCTTAGAAAAATTGATTCACCCACAGGTCAGGGCTCAGGTGGTCGCGCTTGCAGAGTGTCAAGAAAAGGAGACACAAGAATTTAACAAAAAGCGCCAATTTTGATCAGAAGGATTATGAAAAAGCAATTGTTAAAGAGCGCGAAGCTAAAAAGAT
>CP139504.1:401245075-401446356 GCA_021014915.2 Artemisia tridentata subsp. tridentata
AATAAGCTTAACTGAACACTTAGTACTATAAATAAAACAAGGGAAAACAATAACACTAATAACACACTAGGGGAGATGGTGCGTGTGCTTGGTCTGGTTTCTGACCAGCTTTGACCAAGAGGTCCCAGGTTCGAATCCTGGCAAGCACAAAACACAAAACTATTTTATTTTTTGATTTTCTTTTTACAAACACACTAAACACTTAATAACTAACAACTTTTAAAAAGAAAGTATTTTTAGAACTAAGAAATAAGCTCAGTGGGAGCTTAATCTCACCACAGTTAAGCTTTTACAAGCTTAACTTGGTTTTTCAAACTCCAACAAGCTTCTAAAAAGCTATAAATTAGACACAAACAAGAAAATAAGATAAGAACAAATTAGATGGGCTTAAAGGAAGCCAAAGAAAAGAGAAAAGCTTATGGAATAAGCTGAAATTGCAAAATAAGCAATTCCAAGTCCAACTGCAAACCAAACAGACCTTAAACAGGGATCTTTGGACCTCTGTGGGGTCCACAGAGTTAAAAGGAGGACCAAAATGAAACTTGACCTTCCAAGGTGACCAAGTCAACTACAAAATAAGCCAATAAGATGGGCTTATGGCTTATTATTGAACCCTTGGTGAGACCATGAAGTTGGGACAGTTGGTGGGTCTGCTGATGTGCAGCAGTGAACAGGGCAGAAATGCCTGTTTTGCAAGCTTGATTTGAGAGCTTATATGAGTACTAAAAATCAAAACAAAAATACTAACTTAGGAACAAGCTGGGTGAGATTGATTATCCAGAAAACTAGCTTGTGAGGGCTTAAGATCAATCTAGGAAAATTCTTGCAAGATCATTAAAACCCACAAAAACTGTGAAAGTAGTCTGCTATTGCAGACTTGAATCAAAATGAGGCTAGGCTTAAAAGGTTTCAACAAGGAACTAAGGGTGATCTAAAGTGACTCAATGGAGTACAAAAATACCAAAAACAGAAGCTAGAAAGTGCCTTAAGCTTATAAGAGCTTAACAGCTCAGTTCATGATCTAAGTCTGAACTAGCAGACTGAAGACCTTTGAATCTTTGGAATTGTGTATAAAGCTCACACTAAAAGCTACTAACTGCTAAATTAATCAAGGTATAACCTAAGTAAAGTGCAAATGAACAGTGCTAGGCTTAAATGACCCGTTTGACTCAAAAAGCCAAACACCCTCTTATTTCACTGATTTGAGTTTTACACTAGAAACTGGTAATCTAACTATTAAAACTGATTTGTTAAAGATTAAATGACTTAATCAAACTGAGAAAAACAGATTATAGATTAAAATAAGTACTGAATAAGCTTAAGCTAATGTTTGACTGTTTTTTGACTTTTTTAAGTTTTTAAGTGAAACTAAATAAAAGCTAATTAAGATTATTGAGACTGAATGAAATGTAACTAGAAACTACTGATAAGCTGGAAATTGATAGAAATAAGCAATAATAAGCACTATAACAGGAATATTGAAAATAAAACAAAAACTTTGAAATATGCTCACAACTGATTTGGACTGTGGAATAAAGAACTAGGACCAGAAACAACTTATAGGCTTCCCATGAAGCCACTAATTTCCCAAATAAGCTTGTCACATCAGCTTATTCTTCAATAGAGCTTATTTGACCAGGCAGTTGACTTTCTGTTGACTTTCTTGATTATTTGGATTTAGAACCCAGAGACTTAGAACATATTTAAAATTACTTTAATAAGCTCAAAAGAGCTTATTTAAACACTTATTATGGCTTTAATCATAAAAACTTGCAAGAACCATTTTGGCGGGAATTTTAGTTATCACAGGAAAGCATGAAATTGATCTAATTAATTGCTTGTATTACAACTGAAATCACTTAAATTATTCAAAAACAACAAATCCCAGTAAGAAATTACAACTAAATTAAACTATGACATTTTAATTTTAAATTACACTAAACTAAAATCTACTACCGGCTCTCTCAGTCTTGTGGCCTTCTTTATACTTGAAATATCTTCTATGGGCCCTTCTGAGCAAATCCCAGCTCTTGGTTTGGTCCAAATCATCCCAATCGTCCATGTGTGATTTTTGGCACGAAAGTCTTTGAGCAGTTTTATTTAATTAAGGAATTTGGTGAGTTGGAGGGGAGTTGGTAGTGACTGGGGGTGTGAGGTGGAGGTAGAGAGGTGGACAGATGGTGGTGGAGAGGTGGCAAAACCACCCTGGTATATGGAGCAGTGGTGGTGGTTTTGTGGGAGGGAAAAGGAGTGTTTGACTGGGTTTGACCTGGTTTTGGTCTGGGTTTAGTTAAAAACAAAAATGGGCCGGATTGTGTTTTATTTTGGGCTGGTTTTATTTAAGTAAGGGTCCAGCTGGTTTGTAGTATTAAACACAAGGACCACTTTGTAATTTCCTGAAAATCCAAGGACTGAAAATGTAATTCTCCCAAAGTTATCATAAGGACCAAAATTGCCAAGTTTAATTTACCAAAGGACCAAAAATGTTAATTTTCCAATTTAAAATGTCCAGGGTAAATTCTGTCAATCATTAAAATTTTCAGGGACTAAAGTTGCCGTTTTGCAAAACTGAACTTTATAAGGCTAATTTCGACAACTTGAAAATCCCTGAGGGCCTTTTATGAAAAGTTTCCATGTTTTGAATAACTAGGGACTAGATTTGACAATTTATGAATAAAACACAGTTTAAATATTTTTCTGTCTTTTTGAGACTTTTCAAAGTGTTTTTGACTGTTTATGTGGGTTTAAACAAAGTAAATATATGTGTATTTAGACACATATCAAATCCCCCACACTAAACTATTGCTAGTCCCTAGCAATATTTTTGAAAATTTAATGGATTTTATCTCTTTACCAAAAGCCATTACTTCTGGAGTAGCCAATTGTTTCAGTTCAAGTAAGAACTTTGGTACAATGATAACCAAATGATTTTGAGCAAATCATCAGCTGTCAACGGTTTTGATTTGTCTTTACCAAAAGCCGTTTGCTTCTGGACTAGCCAACTCTTAGATAAAACAATTATTATCTTTGGTGAGCTGATTACCAATTATGGTTTTCCACTGCCTTTACCACAAGCCATAACCTTGCGGGCTAGCCAACTCTTCACTTATAAAGATATGGTGAGTCGAATACCATACAATTTTGGGCAAATTGCAAGCCATAAACGGATTTGATATATCTTTACCTGAAGCCGTTTGCTCAGGATTAGCCAGTCCTTATGTGGGTTAGACATGGCGGACTGATAACCATTTATTGCGTTCTAAGTGAGAAAAAAAATTTTAAAATTTTGGCCAAAATGGGGGAATAGGGCACTAGAAGGTACAATGTGACAAAATTCGCCAGAATTCCCCCCCACACTTAGAACTGAATATTGCCCTCAATATTCAAAGTACCGGTTGTTAAACCAACACTTAGAACGTAAAAAGGCAATACTAATAGCCATTATATATACACTTTTTTTTTTTTTTTTTTTTTTTTAACTTGAAATGTACATATATACAACATGTGGGCATCTCCCCCACACTTAGGTGGTAGAAAAGAGAAAGAAGTCAGAGACATGGGTGAAAACCCATGTTGTACTAATGTTTTTGTTCACCGAGTCACTAGCTTGACTCGACCCCGCATTCATTGGTTCTTGGGGAAGCACGTGGAAGAAACCATCTCCATCGGACTTTCATTTAAGATATTTGGATAAATATTGAAGTACGTGAAAGTTCCACTCCGATGAGATATACACAGATCCGGCTCACAAATGATAAATGAAAATGCTGGGATCAAAGATAGTGTCTTCATTCCCGAAGGAGTGAAGAACAGGAGAAGTCACCGTGTAGGTGAAGAAAAGAAAGAAAGTCATGATAAAAATCATGACTAACTCATCATCATCAGAAGGAGAATTCATGATTTCAGTATCATGAATCTCATCATTTAAGCTCATTTGATCAAGACATATTCTAGGTTGGAGGGATGGAATTTTGATATTAATCAAATTCTCAGTGTTGAGAACATCTCCCTCCGGAACACAAAGATAATCTTTGTCAAGATCAAAGTGGAAGTTATCATACTCCAGCGGAGATATGATATGAGTGAGTTCAAAGGAGAACTCCTCGTAAAGAGAATCATTCACGTGATGTAAATCTGTGAACCCTTGCTCTATTATGGAATCATCACCTACCTCGTTCTGAATATCAAAGAGTGGATTATCAGAAATTAAAGTGAATTCAGATTCGAATTCAAACAGAGGATTGGTGAAAGACGTTTTGAATGCTTCGGGAACAAGTTGATCAATATTCTCTTTTGGACTGACGAGCTCAGAAGGTAGTTCCTCCACATGACTGATGTCTCCACAAGATAAAGAATTTTCATCAGTATGTGAATCACTAAGCTCGGGGTTGGGATAAGAATTGAGTGATAGATTATTATTTAAGAGACTTTCGATTTCTTCCAGATTGGATTCGAAATCAAAGAGATCATCATCACTTCCTGATGGAAGTGGATCAATGTGAGTAAGTTCATCAGTAAACTCCTCAAGAAGAGGGTCAACATCAGAACGGGGCAGTGATGCCTCAACATACTCAACTTCTCCATAAGATGTATATTCATCGTTAGAATCGGAGAAAGTCTCAAAATGATCTTTTGAACACTCAAGAGGGGAAGGGATATCACACACATGATCAAGAATTCCCTGTGACTCACTTGGGATTGGGACAAGGTTCTCAACACTAGACTTTATGAATACGTCTGATTCCTTTGCAGGAATTGTGTCAAGAAGCTCATCCCCCATGTTTAGAGAGTTAGTGGGAACTTCGGGTGTGATAACAACAGACTGAGTTTCAACTGATGAACTTGATGAATCATCATCCAAGATATCTTCATCATCACTGTCATCAGGAATGAAACGGAATCGAGAGCTAGATCTGGCTGCTTTTTCTTTTGCAATTGATTCCCTAACAGCTTTTTCAAAGGCATCATGGGAATCTATTTTAGCAGCCTGCTCTTCAGTCAATAATTCCGCCATGGATTTCTCATGTGAATTTAGAATTAATGAAAATTGCGGGGGTGGGGATCTGTCAAAACCAGAAGGTTGACATTGATTATCATCATGAGGACCCCCACAATATACACAAGAAAAACTGGGAGCATTCTGAAATGTTTTTTTATTAAACTCCTCAGCTCTTTTCACTAACTCTAGAAGCTCTAGATAAGTGTCTTGCTGGGTTTGCTGAGGAGTTTGAGTTATTTGGCACTGTGGAGGTTGGTCGTGATATGGATCGTCGTAATTGTTACAAGGAAATGGATTCCCTGTTTGACAATCAGAGCTAAAATGTGGATCTCCACAGTACTCACAAGAAAAGTTCGGTGTATTTTGATACGATGCATCATTGAGATTTGGACAATATGATACTTGCTCGTATGAATGTGATGGGTAATTGGAGAAATTTGAAGAGTCGTTGAATGAGTTCGGATCAGGATCATAAGAAAATGAATTCCTCGAACCACAAAACAAACAACTTCCGTCTCGAATATCATTACCACATTGTTCACATGTACACCAACGACATGGTAAACCAAAAAGCGACTCACCACAACCGACACAAGGAATAAAATCCGGAGGTGGGACAAGTAGTGTGCTCTGAGAGCTAGGAATTTCCACCACTTCCGTTATGGTCTCTGGTTCTTGTTCTTGAATAACGTGAAAATTGGGCAAGTCGTTCTTTTTAGTCTCTGTTCTAAGTTTTGTACGTTTGCTTGACAAACTGTTAACCGTAAACCCTGAAAGGTTAGGATCGATTCTCGACGGTTTGTCATTAATAGCACGTATCTCGGGCTGTGGAGGGTAGTAGGAAGGACTTTGAGAATCCTTGAGAGACTCTTTAGTGGATAATTCACACCAATAACAAGATCCACGATCCTTTGGTGCATGCTTTCCACACCGCTCACACGCACACTTAGAACAACGATGGCTGTCAATCAACGGGCTTTTACAATCAAAACATTTGTACCCGAGAGACGCCATAGAAGAAAGGTATAAGAAGTTTAGAATCAAATGGATAGAGGGTAAAGGGATAAAGAATCAAAAAGGGTAAGAGGGTAAAGATGAATATTTTTGGATTTTTTTGTGTTCGTTGAAAACTTGAATAAAAATATTTTTGGTAATCGTTTAGTCAAACGAATTAACTTCACGATTATTTTGGTTTTTTATATGAAAATAAGGAAATATGAACAAAAGATGGTTAATATACAATGGGTGTATATTCAACAATCACTGATACTTCAAATTCGATCCACGCAGCACACCTCCCCGGCAGCGGCGCCAAAATTTGATCGGCCTCAAACAGTCAACTTAAATCAACCACGGATGTGGTCAAACAAAGTCAAACCAATCAAGAACACAATGCAATTATCCAAGGAGTATAGTTTTATCCCCGGGTCGTTTAAGTCCCAGCGAGGTGTGAAATCTGTAGTAAAACGAATCTGTGATCGGGTGAATATTGAACGAGAAAGGGTTTTGATTGATTAAACTAAGGAAATATAAAAGGAAATAGCTTAAACAAGCTATAAAAACAAGTTCGAGAAAGAAAATTACCTAGAAACGTTTAAAACTAAAAGACGTACGTTTAAATTTAAATAAACGTAAACGTACGAAATAAAACGTGAGTTTTAAGAAATAAAAAGCCTACGGATATGAAAATTATATTTTTACAATCCTAATAATAAAAGAAAATTATTAGAAAAAGAAAATTATTTATTTGACTTATTAATTAATTATTATTAATTAAAAACTATTTAATAATTATTTAAACTAATTAAAATTCTAATAAATACTAAAAGATCAAAGAAAAATCTGAAATTTTTTATATAAATACTCTAAGGTAAATAGAAGCTAAGAAAATTATAAAATTAAAAATTACTTAATTAAAATTTAAAAAGATAAATTCTATTAAATAGAAGCTATCACTATTTTTCTATTTCGTTTGTTTCTAAGGTCTAATAATCTAATTATATTTTTCCTAGATTATAAATGATAAAAGAAAATTATGAAAAAAAGAATTATATTTTTCTGATTAATATTCTATTTATTATGAATTAATTACTATGTTAAACTAAATAAAAGATTAAAAATATTAAAACTATTAAGAAAATTCTAAAACTTTTTCCTAAGTTATTTATTAGTATAAGAAGCTAGGGAAAAATATAAAAAGTGTGAAATGCTTATTAAATAAGCAAAAATAAGCAGATAAGCTCAAATAAGCTTAACTGAACACTTAGTACTATAAATAAAACAAGGGAAAACAATAACACTAATAACACACTAGGGGAGATGGTGCGTGTGCTTGGTCTGGTTTCTGACCAGCTTTGACCAAGAGGTCCCAGGTTCGAATCCTGGCAAGCACAAAACACAAAACTATTTTATTTTTTGATTTTCTTTTTACAAACACACTAAACACTTAATAACTAACAACTTTTAAAAAGAAAGTATTTTTAGAACTAAGAAATAAGCTCAGTGGGAGCTTAATCTCACCACAGTTAAGCTTTTACAAGCTTAACTTGGTTTTTCAAACTCCAACAAGCTTCTAAAAAGCTATAAATTAGACACAAACAAGAAAATAAGATAAGAACAAATTAGATGGGCTTAAAGGAAGCCAAAGAAAAGAGAAAAGCTTATGGAATAAGCTAAAATTGCAAAATAAGCAATTCCAAGTCCAACTGCAAACCAAACAGACCTTAAACAGGGATCTTTGGACCTCTGTGGGGTCCACAGAGGTAAAAGGAGGACCAAAATGAAACTTGACCTTCCAAGGTGACCAAGTCAACTACAAAATAAGCCAATAAGATGGGCTTATGGCTTATTATTGAACCCTTGGTGAGACCATGAAGTTGGGACAGTTGGTGGGTCTGCTGATGTGCAGCAGTGAACAGGGCAGAAATGCCTGTTTTGCAAGCTTGATTTGAGAGCTTATATGAGTACTAAAAATCAAAACAAAAATACTAACTTAGGAACAAGCTGGGTGAGATTGATTATCCAGAAAACTAGCTTGTGAGGGCTTAAGATCAATCTAGGAAAATTCTTGCAAGATCATTAAAACCCACAAAAACTGTGAAAGTAGTCTGCTATTGCAGACTTGAATCAAAATGAGGCTAGGCTTAAAAGGTTTCAACAAGGAACTAAGGGTGATCTAAAGTGACTCAATGGAGTACAAAAATACCAAAAACAGAAGCTAGAAAGTGCCTTAAGCTTATAAGAGCTTAACAGCTCAGTTCATGATCTAAGTCTGAACTAGCAGACTGAAGACCTTTGAATCTTTGGAATTGTGTATAAAGCTCACACTAAAAGCTCCTAACTGCTAAATTAATCAAGGTATAACCTAAGTAAAGTGCAAATGAACAGTGCTAGGCTTAAATGACCCGTTTGACTCAAAAAGCCAAACACCCTCTTATTTCACTGATTTGAGTTTTACACTAGAAACTGGTAATCTAACTATTAAAACTGATTTGTTAAAGATTAAATGACTTAATCAAACTGAGAAAAACAGATTATAGATTAAAATAAGTACTGAATAAGCTTAAGCTAATGTTTGACTGTTTTTTGACTTTTTTAAGTTTTTAAGTGAAACTAAATAAAAGCTAATTAAGATTATTGAGACTGAATGAAATGTAACTAGAAACTACTGATAAGCTGGAAATTGATAGAAATAAGCAATAATAAGCACTATAACAGGAATATTGAAAATAAAACAAAAACTTTGAAATATGCTCACAACTGATTTGGACTGTGGAATAAAGAACTAGGACCAGAAACAACTTATAGGCTTCCCATGAAGCCACTAATTTCCCAAATAAGCTTGTCACATCAGCTTATTCTTCAATAGAGCTTATTTGACCAGGCAGTTGACTTTCTGTTGACTTTCTTGATTATTTGGATTTAGAACCCAGAGACTTAGAACATATTTAAAATTACTTTAATAAGCTCAAAAGAGCTTATTTAAACACTTATTATGGCTTTAATCATAAAAACTTGCAAGAACCATTTTGGCGGGAATTTTAGTTATCACAGGAAAGCATGAAATTGATCTAATTAATTGCTTGTATTACAACTGAAATCACTTAAATTATTCAAAAACAACAAATCCCAGTAAGAAATTACAACTAAATTAAACTATGACATTTTAATTTTAAATTACACTAAACTAAAATCTACTACTGGCTCTCTCAGTCTTGTGGCCTTCTTTATACTTGAAATATCTTCTATGGGCCCTTCTGAGCAAATCCCAGCTCTTGGTTTGGTCCAAATCATCCCAATCGTCCATGTGTGATTTTTGGCACGAAAGTCTTTGAGCAGTTTTATTTAATTAAGGAATTTGGTGAGTTGGAGGGGAGTTGGTAGTGACTGGGGGTGTGAGGTGGAGGTAGAGAGGTGGACAGATGGTGGTGGAGAGGTGGCAAAACCACCCTGGTATATGGAGCAGTGGTGGTGGTTTTGTGGGAGGGAAAAGGAGTGTTTGACTGGGTTTGACCTGGTTTTGGTCTGGGTTTAGTTAAAAACAAAAATGGGCCGGATTGTGTTTTATTTTGGGCTGGTTTTATTTAAGTAAGGGTCCAGCTGGTTTGTAGTATTAAACACAAGGACCACTTTGTAATTTCCTGAAAATCCAAGGACTGAAAATGTAATTCTCCCAAAGTTATCATAAGGACCAAAATTGCCAAGTTTAATTCACCAAAGGACCAAAAATGTTAATTTTCCAATTTAAAATGTCCAGGGTAAATTCTGTCAATCATTAAAATTTTCAGGGACTAAAGTTGCCGTTTTGCAAAACTGAACTTTATAAGGCTAATTTTGACAACTTGAAAATCCCTGAGGGCCTTTTATGAAAAGTTTCCATGTTTTGAATAACTAGGGACTAGATTTGACAATTTATGAATAAAACACAGTTTAAATATTTTTCTGTCTTTTTGAGACTTTTCAAAGTGTTTTTGACTGTTTATGTGGGTTTAAACAAAGTAAATATATGTGTATTTAGACACATATCACCTATACCTTACTTCCTGGAAATCCTGCAAAACATCATTATGACTCGATACAAGCATTTGACTCAAACAAATACTAATATGTATGTTAATTTATTATTATTATGATTCATGTTCATTTGTGTTCTAATAAACCGATTTAGATTTCCCTTACACTTAACTTTTGCAAAATACCTTTATATGTAGTTAAGACGAAGTTAAAAACAAAATAAAGCATTTTCACAATTTAGTTTTTAACATGAATCAATAATAATAAAATTTAAACATACATACGGAAGCAAATAAAATCAAACAAACAAATAAATAAACACACAAAGCAAATAAAGCAAATAACGCTTGGGTTGCCTCCCAAGAAGCGCTTGTTTTTGTTCGAGTCATGAGCCTGACTCTACCCTTATTTAATGGATAAAGGAGAGGTTTTTCCTACACTTAGGATTAAGTGCGGGTGATAGTAGCGATACACACCAGCTCGGTAGGAGTATGCCACATGAGGAAAGAGTGGTGGATGAATTATATGCTCAAAGGGGTGTGCTCCTTTCATCATAACCTTACCTAGTTCACTTTGGTCAATGGGTGATTTTGAGTTTCCTCCTAAAAAGGGATCATCTTCTATCAACTTCGAGAGACTCCTAGTTGGGAATCCATCTTGACCTAATAAACCCGGTTTAAACCCATAATGTTTCTTGTGATCTATCATGAGTGGGTTATGTAAGCTTGTAAGATCATGGTTCACTCCTATGTTAGCTTCCTCTCTACAAGGCTTAAAGTCTACTACCTCTAACGTAAGACTATCCGGACTATATGGTTTGATGGGTGGATCGGGACCTAATTTAATTCCTAAATTTTCATCCAAGGATGGAAGATTAGGTAACGGTTTTGGTTGAGGCTCCGGCTCATCAAAACTAGGAACTTCCATAGGACTAAAAGAAAGGTTGTGATCACTAAAAGCATTCAAACTTATTTCTTCTAGTTGTGTTTGGTCCAAGGGCTCTACCTCTATTGGGGTTCCTATAGTCTCTTCTACATCTTCCGGGTAAGTAAAGGGCGGTGTGTATGCCTCAGACAATGGTGGGACTTGTGGGGTACTTGGTGGGCTTGGGTTCTCTACATCCTCCATCACATTAAGATCACCAATGTGTTCATCTTGTATTATGGTAGGGCCTAACTGTAAAACCCGAAAATCTAAAGCATGCAAAAATTACCAAAATACCCCTGAAAACTTTAAAAATAAATTAAAGCTTAATTAAAGTCCCGAAACGATCCCAAACTTCTGGAAACGAACAAGATATGATACAAAATAATTTTCACGACTTCGATTAATATTTATTCAAGTTATGAAATGACCAAAATACCCTTGTGTGTACCGAAGATTTAAATTACACAATTATTATCATTTATAAACCATTTTAAATTACAAATTAAATTAGGAAAATACACAAAATAAAAAGGAAATTAAATTGGGCCATCAAAGGCCGGTTCTTTGGCCTCATATCCCTCCCCATGCTCGGCCATAAATTAGATATAACAAACCCTAATTTTAATTTACCCCATTTACCCTAAAAACAAAGTGCCGCCACCATCAATAATTCATCCACACCTCCATCCGATTTTTCTGCATCAAGAGTAAATTTTCTGGAGTTCTTAGGGTTGCCAAGAAGGTGGGAAAAATAGCTATACACTCCTAGAGTCGATCGTTTGGTGTTGGTGATTTATTTGGTTCGAATAAGTGCAATCGAGAAAAAGAAAATCAAATCGTGTGAATCCTTTGTTCTATAATCGAATTGGTATTTTTCTAACCCTCTATTGATCACATATAACATGTATAAAATACTGGAATCGAACCATGCAATGTGCTATGATCGAACGAAAATTAATAAGCTTATAAACCCTAGAATCGAATTAATTATATAGAACATGTATGCGATTTTTATGAGCCTTGTATATATTTTTCGTGGGTCTCTTATACATCATAGAACATGAGAAAAATAGCATCTTGATTTTTGAAAGTCGAATTCATGGGTTTTAGATTTTTGGTTATAATCGGTTTTTAGAAAATAAAAGAGATATTGTGGGAAAATTACATGGCCGATCGAACTAGGGTTTAGAATGAATGAAATCTGGAAATAATCATGATATAATGATGATAGAATGATGAGATGATGATTGGGAATTTTTAGGGTTTGATTTTGTGCATAAAATGTAAAACCGATTGGAAAATAAATGTTAAGGGGGCGTTTTGTAATTTTTAAAATTTGTGGACCATTTTTGTAATACTCTATAAAACCAGGGCAATATGAATAAAATATGTCTTGAGGGTGCTATTTGTAAATTATGGAGGTTTTGGAATTAAAATGTAATTTGTAAATTATATATATTCGAATTGGAAAATAAATAAAACGAGGGACTAAAAACGTAATTTCTGGAAACTTGAAGTGGTTTTTGTGTAAATAATAATGCTAAGAGTGTTTTGTGTAATTTGGAGTATTTATGGGTCTAATATGTAATTATGGCTAATTATATAATTTGTTTTGTATTTAAATAAGTACAAGGACTAAATATGTAAATTACCTAAACCTTGAGGGCTGTTTGTAACATATTGATATTGAAGGGTATTTTCTGTAAATTGAATAAATAAAAGGGCTTGATGTGTAATGTAACTAAGATGAGGATTAAATGGTAAATAATAAAAGTATAAGGTTTAATTTGTAATTAATAAAGTAAAGGGGTGTAACTTGTAAATTATGGAACTTGAAGGCTAAACATGAAATTCTGGAAAGTATAAGTGTTTGAAAGGTAAAATGATAAGATTTCAAATGTGGACCTTTAACTTTGGTAAATTTGCATTAATAACCCTGAACTTGTGTAAATTGTTAAAATGAATATTATTTCCATAAGAAGCTAATTAAAGACTTGAATTGAATCATATCACTTAAATCTTGCTAAGTGTGGTAACTTACTAATATTGGAAACCTGCTAAAAATAGAAAGTTACTAAAAATGGAAGTTACTTATAATGGGAAAATGACTGAACCCCTTTCGTATTTATATCTTCTACTCCTTTAGGTTCGAGGAAGGAGTGATCTTGAGCCCTGTCAGCTACTCTTGTGTTCTTTGCTTGCTTTTGAATAAGGTACAGATATTCTGCTCTTCTTGTAAAGAGCCTTCGTCTCATTTTTGATTCCTGATTCATTTTATGTTTTCCCTTGTGTTGTGAACCATGGATTTGGACCTTTGCTTTAACCTTTGTCTTGAACCTTGTCATGAACCTGAACTTGAACCCTGATACACTTGATATGATCCATTTGACTTGAACCTTTGACTTGAACCCTGCTATGACATTTGACATGACTTATTGAACCCTGATAACCTGAATAATTAAGACCTTGGGTACTTGAAGGTTCATAGGATTTTATAACAACTTTTTAGATATATATGAAGAAGTTTTGAAACATTTCTTTAAAGGGCTTTTATTACGAAACTGTTCTAAGGACCATTTTATATAAAACCATGTAAAAAGGATTTCTTTGAATAAACTATTATGAACCTTCTAGTGTTTGACCTTCCTGATATTGACCTCCTGTTAATGAACCCCGGCATTTATATCCTGTCTTGAACCCTAATATGAACCCTGATATGATACCTGACATTTGATACCTGAGACTTGACACCCGAGATTTGATACCTGACCTTGACCCACAGTTTGAGACTACGAGCCACCCACTAGGCATGAGGGTTTCATGTCCATGTCATTGATGCACCGGTGGCATGACTCTAGGGCAGGAGAGTGATGTCCTGTTCCGTCCCCGTCCTGATTTGATTTGTTATGTAGAGAAGACCCTGTGGCCTGCGGGGGCGCATGGATGCATCCTAGACATGTCCTGATTAGTTATGATTCCTGTTATATCCTGGTGACTGACGAGTGTGTGCGATGCACGTCTTTCACACCCCTGGGAGTTCGCGACTCCAACCCCTGGAGGTATCCCCTCACCCTGTACTTGGTATGCTGAGGTCACCCCTCCATACACCCTGATATGTGACTTGATATGGTTTGATTTTGAGATTGATTTTGAGTTTCTGGGCTCGTAGAGGATTTCTGTTTACCTGAAACCTTGTAACCTTATGACCTGCTACTTGACATGATACTTGACCTGACATTTGACCTGACTTGATTTGACTTGGGATTTTGGTGGGTTCTGGTTTCATTCTCTTTCACCATTGTATCCATTCTTAATTTCTGGTATGTCTGCATAACTCTTGTATTCCTTTTCCTGACTCTTGTTACTCCTGGTATTATTTCATTTACTTTATTATCCCGTTATTACTGCTTGTTTCCGTTATATCTGTTCACTGAGCTCTCGTAGCTCAGCCGCATTTCTTTTCCTGCGGCAGGTACATTTAAGCTAGGAGCTGGGTTTAGCTTGGGATGAGAGCAACTTGTGTGAAGTTTAGACCTTGTCTTTCTAGTGTGACCATTTGGATATTGTTTCTGTTATGCCATTGTTTGGGCAGTTTGGATTCTGTTTTGTACTTCGTTATTCCTGTCTTGCACTTGATATAAGTCGTGTTGACTTATTTTCCTTGAATTTTTAATGTTAAAGCTTCCGCTATTTTTATTTCCTGAATGCTTGTATCTGATATGAAACCATGTATTTGTGACATCTTTGCCCTTGTCGGGTTGGGGTGTTACAATTTATGGTATCAGAGCCAGGTTACAGAAACCCTTAGAGCTTAGGCTCGTGACCTGTGAGGATTGGGTAGACATTAGGTTTCCTTTCGCGCACTCTCTTTTCCTGTTATGCTCTGTCATCTTCCTTGATCTTGCTCTGTCATATTTTCCTGTTTTGCTCTGTCATATATTCTTGATCTACTTTGTCATATTCTACCTGAGTTGCTAATCTTTTTTGTGATCGTTCAGATGGTGAATACGTGCTTTACTCAGTACACTAATGGGGAGGATGGCCCCAATTTTGAACAGATGATAGCCGCCGCGGTGGCTGCTGCTATTCCGCAAGTGGTGACTCAGGTCACCAATAACATCAGGGACGGTGCAGGTTCTTCTGGTGGTGGTGGTGGTGGTGGTGATGCTCCACCCCCCACTCCACCCACTGCTCCTCCCGCCGCTCCTCCTGTTGGCATTCATGTGTGGATCGAGAGGTTTAACAAGCTTAAGCCTCTCTCTTTCAGGTCCGCTGCTACTGCTCATGAAGCAGAGGACTGGATCACACATATCGAGAAGTTGTTTCGTGTTCTGGGATGTGCTGACGAGTTTAAAACTCGGTTGGCCACATTCAAACTGGAAGGTGATGCCCAGAATTGGTGGGTTGCTCTTGTTCAGGCGAAAGGGGATGATTTTGCTGAGACTTGTTCGTGGGCGGACTTCATCGAGGTGTTTTATAGACAGTATATTCCTATGTCGGAGCAGCTAAGGTATGAAAGGGAATACGGGTCGATTCGTCAAGGTGATCAGGAGTCGTCAGGAGAGTTTATGCAACGGTTTCTGCGTCTGGCCAGTTTCGTTGGGCCAGAGGTCACTGGTGATGCTATACGGCAGGCTCGTCATTTTAAATGGGCTTTAAAGGGGTGGGTGTTAGACCGGATTGTTAACACTCCGTTTGAGGATGTGGCTGGAGTTCAGGACGCCGCGCGTAACATCGAGTTGTTGCATGCGGACAGGGTGGCTAATAAGCGTGATAGGGACGGTAATCGGGTGCATTCCAGGGGGCAGAGTCAGCAGGACCAGAGTAGGGATTATAAGAGTCATCGGAACCAGAATTATGAGCGGAAGGGGCAGTCTAGTGGGGGTTTGGAATCACGAGATCGGGTGGACCGTGGTCATGATCAGCGAGGTCGGGATTCAAGGTCAGCTTCTAGGCAGGATGGCGATCGTCGGGGGCGCAGCGACAGTCAGGGGTCGGCTAGTTGTCCACAGTGTGGGAAGAATCATACGGGATTTTGTCGTACGACTTCTGGAGCTTGTTTTAGGTGTGGTTCGAGGGAGCATAAGTTGAAAGATTGTCCGAGGCGGAATCCGGAACCACTTGAAAAATATCTTGGCCCTCCTTCTCCTACTCCTACTACCGGTCGTGTTTTCTCGTATCCTCGTGACCAGGCAGATAAGGCGTCTGGTATGTCCTTGTTTTGTTTTCCGTTCTCTTTCATTTCTATGTCCTTGCAAATTTCGAGGACGAAATTTTTCTGTTAGAGGGGAAGAGTTGTAAAACCCGAAAATCTAAAGCATGCAAAAATTACCAAAATACCCCTGAAAACTTTAAAAATAAATTAAAGCTTAATTAAAGTCCCGAAACGATCCCAAACTTCTGGAAACGAACAAGATATGATACAAAATAATTTTCACGACTTCGATTAATATTTATTCAAGTTATGAAATGACCAAAATACCCTTGTGTGTACCGAAGATTTAATTACACAATTATTATCATTTATAAACCATTTTAAATTACAAATTAAATTAGGAAAATACACAAAATAAAAAGGAAATTAAATTGGGCCATCAAAGGCCGGTTCTTTGGCCTCATATCCCTCCCCATGCTCGGCCATAAATTAGATATAACAAACCCTAATTTTAATTTACCCCATTTACCCTAAAAACAAAGTGCCGCCACCATCAATAATTCATCCACACCTCCATCCGATTTTTCTGCATCAAGAGTAAATTTTCTGGAGTTCTTAGGGTTGCCAAGAAGGTGGGAAAAATAGCTATACACTCCTAGAGTCGATCGTTTGGTGTTGGTGATTTATTTGGTTCGAATAAGTGCAATCGAGAAAAAGAAAATCAAATCGTGTGAATCCTTTGTTCTATAATCGAATTGGTATTTTTCTAACCCTCTCTTGATCACATATAACATGTATAAAATACTGGAATCGAACCATGCAATGTGCTATGATCGAACGAAAATTAATAAGCTTATAAACCCTAGAATCGAATTAATTATATAGAACATGTATGCGATTTTTATGAGCCTTGTATATATTTTTCGTGGGTCTCTTATACATCATAGAACATGAGAAAAATAGCATCTTGATTTTTGAAAGTCGAATTCATGGGTTTTAGATTTTTGGTTATAATCGGTTTTTAGAAAATAAAAGAGATATTGTGGGAAAATTACATGGCCGATCGAACTAGGGTTTAGAATGAATGAAATCTGGAAATAATCATGATATAATGATGATAGAATGATGAGATGATGATTGGGAATTTTTAGGGTTTGATTTTGTGCATAAAATGTAAAACCGATTGGAAAATAAATGTTAAGGGGGCGTTTTGTAATTTTTAAAATTTGTGGACCATTTTTGTAATACTCTATAAAACCAGGGCAATATGAATAAAATATGTCTTGAGGGTGCTATTTGTAAATTATGGAGGTTTTGGAATTAAAATGTAATTTGTAAATTATATATATTCGAATTGGAAAATAAATAAAACGAGGGACTAAAAACGTAATTTCTGGAAACTTGAAGTGGTTTTTGTGTAAATAATAATGCTAAGAGTGTTTTGTGTAATTTGGAGTATTTATGGGTCTAATATGTAATTATGGCTAATTATATAATTTGTTTTGTATTTAAATAAGTACAAGGACTAAATATGTAAATTACCTAAACCTTGAGGGCTGTTTGTAACATATTGATATTGAAGGGTATTTTCTGTAAATTGAATAAATAAAAGGGCTTGATGTGTAATGTAACTAAGATGAGGATTAAATGGTAAATAATAAAAGTATAAGGTTTAATTTGTAATTAATAAAGTAAAGGGGTGTAACTTGTAAATTATGGAACTTGAAGGCTAAACATGAAATTCTGGAAAGTATAAGTGTTTGAAAGGTAAAATGATAAGATTTCAAATGTGGACCTTTAACTTTGGTAAATTTGCATTAATAACCCTGAACTTGTGTAAATTGTTAAAATGAATATTATTTCCATAAGAAGCTAATTAAAGACTTGAATTGAATCATATCACTTAAATCTTGCTAAGTGTGGTAACTTACTAATATTGGAAACCTGCTAAAAATAGAAAGTTACTAAAAATGGAAGTTACTTATAATGGGAAAATGACTGAACCCCTTTCGTATTTATATCTTCTACTCCTTTAGGTTCGAGGAAGGAGTGATCTTGAGCCCTGTCAGCTACTCTTGTGTTCTTTGCTTGCTTTTGAATAAGGTACAGATATTCTGCTCTTCTTGTAAAGAGCCTTCGTCTCATTTTTGATTCCTGATTCATTTTATGTTTTCCCTTGTGTTGTGAACCATGGATTTGGACCTTTGCTTTAACCTTTGTCTTGAACCTTGTCATGAACCTGAACTTGAACCCTGATATACTTGATATGATCCATTTGACTTGAACCTTTGACTTGAACCCTGCTATGACATTTGACATGACTTATTGAACCCTGATAACCTGAATAATTAAGACCTTGGGTACTTGAAGGTTCATAGGATTTTATAACAACTTTTTAGATATATATGAAGAAGTTTTGAAACATTTCTTTAAAGGGCTTTTATTACGAAACTGTTCTAAGGACCATTTTATATAAAACCATGTAAAAAGGATTTCTTTGAATAAACTATTATGAACCTTCTAGTGTTTGACCTTCCTGATATTGACCTCCTGTTAATGAACCCCGGCATTTATATCCTGTCTTGAACCCTAATATGAACCCTGATATGATACCTGACATTTGATACCTGAGACTTGACACCCGAGATTTGATACCTGACCTTGACCCACAGTTTGAGACTACGAGCCACCCACTAGGCATGAGGGTTTCATGTCCATGTCATTGATGCACCGGTGGCATGACTCTAGGGCAGGAGAGTGATGTCCTGTTCCGTCCCCGACCTGATTTGATTTGTTATGTAGAGAAGACCCTGTGGCCTGCGGGGGCGCATGGATGCATCCTAGACATGTCCTGATTAGTTATGATTCCTGTTATATCCTGGTGACTGACGAGTGTGTGCGATGCACGTCTTTCACACCCCTGGGAGTTCGCGACTCCAACCCCTGGAGGTATCCCCTCACCCTGTACTTGGTATGCTGAGGTCACCCCTCCATACACCCTGATATGTGACTTGATATGGTTTGATTTTGAGATTGATTTTGAGTTTCTGGGCTCGTAGAGGATTTCTGTTTACCTGAAACCTTGTAACCTTATGACCTGCTACTTGACATGATACTTGACCTGACATTTGACCTGACTTGATTTGACTTGGGATTTTGGTGGGTTCTGGTTTCATTCTCTTTCACCATTGTATCCATTCTTAATTTCTGGTATGTCTGCATAACTCTTGTATTCCTTTTCCTGACTCTTGTTACTCCTGGTATTATTTCATTTACTTTATTATCCCGTTATTACTGCTTGTTTCCGTTATATCTGTTCACTGAGCTCTCGTAGCTCAGCCGCATTTCTTTTCCTGCGGCAGGTACATTTAAGCTAGGAGCTGGGTTTAGCTTGGGATGAGAGCAACTTGTGTGAAGTTTAGACCTTGTCTTTCTAGTGTGACCATTTGGATATTGTTTCTGTTATGCCATTGTTTGGGCAGTTTGGATTCTGTTTTGTACTTCGTTATTCCTGTCTTGCACTTGATATAAGTCGTGTTGACTTATTTTCCTTGAATTTTTAATGTTAAAGCTTCCGCTATTTTTATTTCCTGAATGCTTGTATCTGATATGAAACCATGTATTTGTGACATCTTTGCCCTTGTCGGGTTGGGGTGTTATGGTAGGCACTAACCATGACATGCACTTAGGTACCTCAACTCTACCCACCTCATTCCTAAACAAACCTTCCGATTGATTTATCCAAATACCAAATAGGTCTAAGCTTGCATTTTTTGGGTCACATGTTCCACTTCTTTTTTGGGCGAGAATCTCAAAGATTTCCCATGCCTCTTCATCACCATAATCCCACATTTTCCCATCTTCCATATTTTCAATCTCCTGCTGGGTTTGGTGGTCGATACGAGTGTAAAAGATTTGAAGTGGAAACAATAAGTCAAGACCATGATGAAAGACCTTTTTTAATAAGTATTTGAAACGAGTCCATGTATCGGAAAAAGATTCACCATTATGTCGACGGAACATAAAGATGTCATTTTGGAGTGGAAGGGGTAGATTATGTAGTGGATTCACGTTCTCCATAATGGTGAACGGAAGAGTCAATGGAAATTTCTTTTACGAACAAAGGCACAAAGAAAAAGATAGACTAAAGAAATCCTAGAAAAATAAAATAAAAATCTCACTAGAAAGGAATCTAGTGAGTAGACCTATAAAATAAAATTCAACCTAAACAATAACTATTCCCCGGCAGCGGCGCCAAAAACTTGATGCGTGGTTTTGCAACCTTACAACAGGTTTTACCTCTCGAGGGATCTCAAGAGGCTTACAACCCCACCAGGCAGTGTACCTGACCGATGTAGTATAGTGTAGTGGTAAGTACGGGGGATTGATCGTTCTCCACAGGGAATAGTGTTCGTTAGGTATGAAAAATTACTCTAATAGGTCTAAGGGTGAGAGAAGATTCTTTTTATGTTTTTATATTTTTATGAAAGCAAGTAAAATCTCGGGTTTGAAAGAGTGGGCGGAATTAGTTGCTAGTCAACTAACCCAAATTACTACGAATGCAAATAAAATAAAATAACAGAAAATGAAAATGTTGGTGAAAACTTATGTGGAGGGAAATGTGTTTACTTAGATTTCCTTACTCCCTAACTATCTTTTACCGGTTGATTAGTGTGTATTAGTCGCGTGGATGACGGGTGTATTCCTTAATACCATTCGTGGGGTGGCGTACGTACTTCCCCAACTCTACAAGCTCCTACTTCACTCCTATGTCGAGCCGGCTAGGAAGCTCCTAACATGGGATCACTAGAATTCGCTTGTGCATTAAATAGAACCATAAAAACCTTTAGTACGCATTGGTTCATGTTTCTTAAGACGTTCAAGCAAGTTACCGAATAGGAAGTTAGCCAGTTTTCTTAAGCCTAACATAGATGAACAATCATCCAATACAACTAACAACACACTAATAACCAACAATCAATAGCTAGGTTTCATTAGATCTAAGCAAACACAAGATAAATCTAGCCTAACATGTTAAACAAAAGACAAGAATAAGATAGAATCAAACAACACATAGACATATTGAATGATTAATTGATAACTTATCTTCAATGTAACATGGAAGATCTCAAGGCAAAAAGCCTTGAAAGAGCTGCCAAATTCGTCCTAGGGTTTTCACACACAAAGTTCCCCAATAAGTTCCACACTAATGACAAAGAATTGCAAAACTATATATAGATTTTTAGATCTGACGGCGTCACGTTATGGAGTGTGACGCCGTCACCTCGCCGCTTTTAGGGTTCCCGGATGACCTTCTTGACGCCGTCCCTCTTTAGCTCTCCAAAATCCGTTCTGGCCTATCAAGGCTTGACGCCCTCAGACTATGAACGTGACGCCGTCTCTCTTTAAATTAAGCCGTGACGACCTTGATCAGATTAAAGCGTGACGCCGTCAGAATTCCCATGCAATTTTCACTGGCTTATCATGAGTAAATTTCACATCCACCACTTTTGCCAAGCCATGACGCCGTCTGGAGATAATCCTGACGCCGTCAAAGGTAACTTTCAGCAAGATTTTGAGACTTTTCCGTTTTCTTCACTTTTATGCTCCAAAAACGTCCAAAATGATTCCTTTTCCAGATTTTTTCTCAAAAGTACCTAAAATGACAAAAGGAACGATTTAGGGCAATATTTGATCAAATAAATACGATTTAGGGCTTAAATGACCCCTTAAAAGCGGTACACTTTTCGCTTCATCAATTAAAGTTTATATGTTGATGTCATTGGTGACTTTTATTAGTGCATTGATAACCTCTGTGGCTAGCTGAGCGTTGATCGGGTCGCCATGCCTCTGCCCTCGCCTGTTTATTAGATCGCCTATGTATTCTATGGTCTGTAGAAAAGTAGGAGAAAGATAAATAGGATAGTCATAAGTAATCATTAAGGGTTTACTCGCCGATAAGATTAGAACCAACGAGAAAGGACTTAATCTCGGTGCGTTGCATCGAACTATACACTTCATATAACACTAGCAATAAAACAAGTGACAAACTACTTATCATAAGGACAACCCTCTTATTGTCTCGAGTATTTATCTGTGTACGTGTGTGCTACTTGCTGATTCGTGCCTATTGGTTTAGTTTATTATTTAATTGCAACCAAATCGTGCCAGTCTCTCAGGCTGAAACCCCCTCGCGTTAGAATAGGTTGTACAGCTAACTTAATATATTAAAATACTGATTAGAATAACTAGATAATACGTTCCACTCTTAGTGATCGATACTCTACTTACCATTATATTCATACTGACCGGGTACACTGCTCGTTAGGTGTGTGTGTTATTGATAAGTCGGCTAAATATAAATTTAAAACTTGATTAGGCATTAAAACTGCTAAACCGCAACGACACACGCAGCACATCAAGTTTTTGGCGCCGCTGCCGGGGAGTGAATTGTTATTATCTGTTAATTTGATTAGTATTTTAATTAGGTTTTTAATTTTCTATCTAACCGCTAATTTTGTTGTGTATTAGATTAATTTGCATTCATTGTACTATTTTGCATATTTTCTGTTTTTGTGTGTTATTTGCTTGCTTTTGTTTGTGTTTATTTTCGTGTGTTTTTATTTGTTTTAATTTTTCGTATTTTTTTGTTTTCTGCTATCGTTGTACTGAGCTAAATCGAACGATACGGCGCATCTGATTTCTCAGATACGACGTATTGCGTTCAACTTTTTATAAAATACAACGCGTTTAATTAATTCGATACGACGCATCTTTTCCCCAAGATACGGCGTATCTGTTTTTAATAAAAAAAAATTTCTAAGCGATAAAGCGATACGACGCATCTTTTCCCCAAGATACGGCGTATCTGTTTTTAAGGAAAATTTTTTCTAAACGTTAACGCCATACGACGCATCTGCTTTAGCAGATACGGCGTATCTATTATTTTTATTAAAAACAGTTTTCGAATTATTAAACAGATACGGCGCATCGACCTCTTTCGATACGGCGCATCTTCTGAATCAAAAATCTTGTATTTTGAAACGTAACGAAAATACGGCGCATTAACTTTTGTTAATACGACGCATTTAATTTTAAATAAATATCGATTTTTGATTAATTTAATTCGATACGGCGCATTCTTAATTTCTAAGCGGCGTATCTATTTTCTGAATAAAGTCTGATTTAATTTTAACGATTATTAGATACGGCGTATCCAACTTTTTGGATACGGCGCATCGTCTGCAGATATCAGTAACTTTAATTTTTCGTATTCCGTTTTCGTTGTTAATTTTCTGATATATTACTTTCTTGAGCATACCCTACTAATGCTTTTGTGTTGATTTCAGGAAGTGCATGACCAGGAGTTCGACTAAGAACTTGATTCAACCTTTCGAAGATCATGAACGAGCCCTACATTCGCTTAAAAGGCTTTTCAACACAAGAAGCTTTGATCTTTCAAGTTCACTCGAGCTTGATTACTTTTCTGAAGAAAAAGAGGAAGTTGAAACAGAAACAATGGGCGAAAACACTACTATGGAGGAATACATGAGCAGTACCCGTGCTGATTACACTTCAGGAGTTGCTAGACCAAAGTTTGATGATAAGTCAAAATTTGAGTTGAAGGGTCAGTTTCTCAAAGAGCTCAGAGAGAATGCTTTCAGTGGGATGGAACATGAGGATGCTAATGAGCATGTTGAAAAGGTCCTGGAGATTGCAGATTTGTTTACTTCAGAAGGAGTCACTGACGATCAACTCATGCTTAGAATCTTTCCAATCTCACTAAAAGGAGCTGCTAACAAGTGGCTAAGGAATGAACCTGCTAGTTCAATCACTACATGGGAAGGTTTGAAGAGCAAATTCCTGAAGAGATATTGTCCACCTGCTAAGACTGCTAAAAAGATGGAGGCTATCAACAGTTTCAAGTAAGAGCCTGATGAAACTCTTTATCAAGCTTGGGAACGATTTAAAGATTTATTAATAAAATGTCCTCAACACTATCTAACCCCTATGCAGGAGATAATATTGTTTTATCAAGGACTGGACGTGCCTACTAGACAGATTTTGGATGCTAAGGGAGCTGTACCTCAAATGAGTGCAACTAATGCTAGGAAAGCGATCCAAGAAGCTGCCGATCATTCTCAGAAATGGCACGATGGGACCTCTACTAGATCTAAGAGCAGCACTAATTTTGACGGGATTGCTGCTATTCAAGCTCAATTGGATAAAATTAGTAGAGAGATGAAGAAGCGTGATGAAAGAGTGTATGCTGCCCAAGTTGGATGTGAAAAGTGCGAAGGACCTCACTACACTAAAGACTGCCCGAACAAGAATGAAAGTGAGACATTTGAAGAAGCATATTACACCCAATTTGGACAACCATTCCGACCTTCAAGGAGATTTAGGGAAGCTACACCGGGATTCTATCAAAAGAACAACTTCAATCCCGCTTATCAAGAAAGGAGGCAGACTTTAGATGACACTCTAAAGCAAATTATGGCCGATGCTGCTAAAAGACATGAAGAGAATACTGCTATGATCAAAGAAATCTGAGCTTCAACGGACACTACTACAAGAAATCAAGGAGCTTCGATCAAAGCACTGGAACAACAAATTGGTCAAATGAGCAAAGTTCTTCAAGAAAGGGGATACGGAAGTTTACCGAGCTCAACTGAAACCAACCCAAGAGATCATGTCAAGGCCATAAGCACCACTGAAGAAGTCGCTCCTAACTCACCTAGAAGATCGATGAATGGTAATGATGGTGCAAGACCCGAATTTTTCTTTAATTCTTCAATCAGTTTAAGAAGACTACTAAAAGAAAAGACAAAGATTGAAGAGGAGATCAAGGCTACAATGAAAGAAGGGAGCTCTGCAACTGATTTAAATGCCTTGCCTCATAAAGAAAAAGACCCAGGAAGTTTTACTCTACCTTGTTCTATTAATGATATATCTTTCAATAATGTGTTAGCTGACTTAGGAGCTAGTGTTAGTGTTATGCCTCTTAAGACATTCACTACCCTAGGACTAGGAAAATTAGCACCAACTAAGTTACTTATTGAATTGGCTGATAAAACGGTAAAACGAACTGAAGGGATTGCTAATAATGTGCTAGTTAAGATTGAGAAGTTTATTTTCCCTGTAGACTTTGTTATTTTAGATATGCCCGAGGATGTTAAGGTTCCTTTAATCCTTGGAAGACCTTTCTTGTCTACTGCCCATGCTAAGATTGATGTGTTTAAAAGAAAAATCTCATTAAGGGTAGGGAATAATAAACTAGTCTATAAGTGCCAAGATCCTGTTAAAAGCATAATTAGAGGTGTCTACATGCTAGGATTAAGAGAGCGTATGGACCTCGATCTTGAAGCTAGGCTTATGGGAGAAACATTGATTCAAAATAACTCAACTAATCTTAATCATGAGAACTTTGAGGAATTCATTGACCTTAATGTACCTACCGAACTTAGACGCGATGTTGTTAATGATTCCGATGATGAGTGGTATGATTGCGTAGTAATTAACAAACGTAGGAGAATAGTTGAGAAAACGTATTTGAATAATGATATGTTTATTGAACTACCACCCCACCTTGCTTATTTATGCCTATATGATAATAAGAATTTCCCGTCTATCATTTTGTCATCTCTGCCCGAAAGGGACAGAACTTTGTTTATACAGATACTGAAGAAGAACGGCGTGGAAATCATGGACGAGCAAGGAGTGTTCAATATTACCGAATTGGCAATGAGGGAGCGCGATGTTTCCGACTCCTTCAATGATCGATACTAAAGAGCTGAACGTGAGTCTAACTTGAAGACTCTGGAATAAAGACAAGTGCTTACCGGGAGACAACCCGGATTTATCTTTTTATTATTCTGTTTATGTGTTGAGTCAGTCAGGCCGCCGAGGATACGGCGCATCTCCATCATGAGATGCGACGCATCTCCTGCAATGGTCATATCTTTATTTTTCTGCATTTTTTATTTTCGAATTTAAAACTTTTTATCAGTTTATTTCAATGCGGCGCATCCCTGGTTAAGGATGCGGCGCATCTTCTATTCTGATCCGTATTTATTCCAGGCTCGATACGGCGTATCTTCTTCCATAAGATACGGCGCATCGACTGACCTGATGATTTTCATTTTTAATTTTTATGTTTTATTTTTTTTCCTAACTACTAATGTATTATGCAAGTTTGAACCTTTCTTACCTTAGGTGTGTTTTGAAGCCTTGGTGGTATTATAGATTCCTGCATTTCCTGTGGATACATCTTATATGAAGCTTAAACGTTTTAATCCACAAGAAAGATGATTTTTGCTCTAATACAAATGGAGGATCATACCGAGCAAATCTCAGGGGAGTTTTTCTGTTCTAATTCTTTTATTTTCCAGTTTTTAACCTTTAATACAAACAACGAGGACGTTGTTTAACTTAAGTGGGGGGATTGGAGAATTAGAACACTTAACATTTACTTGTCCTAAACTTTTCAAAATATGTTTAAAATGTGCTTAATATATCAAAATTTAAAATTTTTAGCATGTTTTTGTTTAAAGTCTAAGTTGCATAGCTGCACACATGACGTTATTTTCAAAAATTGTGATTTTTCAAAATTCACAAATCTATGAGTGTGCCGGTGACTTGTAAACTTTAGAACTTGGCTTGTATACTATTCGAGACCACCATAATAAGTATTATTTATATAATTGGAATGACTTGTCAAAATTGGTAAATTTCTAGGATTACACCCAAATAGCCTTATATGTTATGTGTTATTAGCTAACTACACTGGTTAGTTAACCCCCGTATAACCCTTTTGTTACTCTCATTTTTAGAGTAAGATACCCCTAGAAAAACACTCAGAGCCATTCCTTTCGTTTCTTACACCTATGTTTAAAATGTTTCGTTACACCCTTACACCTTAGCCTACCCTGTAGATTAGAATCCGTGGTTGGTTAATTGCTATAGGCAAAGTGTATTTTCTTACATTACCTGTGTTCGCGTGCGTAATTCATTATCTATGGTTAGGTCGGGAAATTGCACAATGCAATTGGAGTGAAAGTAAATATTGTATATCTTTGAGTTTATTTTTCGTGTGTTTACTACTTTCACTATTACCGTTATTTCTGAAGTCATGAAAAGTATGGAAAAATTATCCAGAATTATTGTTTTAGTGATGTGGTGAAATTTTACACATCTATGTTTATGTTATTATATAAAAAATAAAAAAAAAAAAATCGAAAAAATGAGAAAAGAAAAAGAAAAAAGAAGAAAGTTGGATGTTTGATTAAACCAACGATGTAAAGTTATGTAAGTGGTCGATATCACCACTAGTTGTTATATATTTATGGATTGAAATGGGAGTTGGCAGTTATGGGAACGTCAACTAAGGTTTATTCTTTGATTAAGATCTTGTTGAGTATAATTCGTGTCTACCTAAAGCGTGTGTTTCAAGTGTTAAAGCGTGAGTTATTCAATGATATGAGTCTTATTCATGGGATGGTTGGGATAGTGATTAACCACACTTAGGATTTTAATTTATTTGTTTGTTTTGTTTGTTTTTCATTTTACACCAATTTATATCCCAAATATTATCCATACCCTATTATTCTTTATCCAACCAAACCTTTGATTTATTGAGATTAGGGATTTGAGCAATCTTAAGTATCGTAGTCGTGGATTCGGCTATGTATTTATGATTTTGTCGCCCTTTTTGATATATTATTATTGGTGAAGTTTGGACCTATCTTTAGCCTATTCGAGTTAAGGATTTGAGCAATTGCAAGTATCGTGTTCGTAGATTCGATCATGTATTTGTGATTTTGTCGCCTTTTCTGGAATTTGAGATCGATAGAGATTAAGAATAATTAACCCTTAAGCCTAAAAACCCTTTTTACCGCTTTAGACTTGTTATTCCTTAGCTTTAGTGGTGGAGATGTGTATACTTGCCAAGCTTATGATTGAATATTCGTCGCGACTGGACAGTTAAACGATTAGATTTGCTTTTATCGAAATATTTTATTTTACTTCTAACTCGTTAAGTGTTTAGTTGTGTGATTATGACAAAAGACGAATACATGCTTAAATATAAAAATAAATCCTAACATTTTTAGGATACATTTTCATAAGATTAATTCTAAGGTTTACTTGGGGACAAGTAAAGTTCAAGTGGGGGGATATTTGATGAACTCAAATAAGTACATTTTATTACTATCATTTATCCTATTAATTTGACTTGTTTTACTATATTATGTATGAGGATTGATACTTAATCGTTTACTTTTGTAATTCTCAGGTAAAAACAAGCATTTGGTGAAACTTAGCGATTATGGACTAAAAACGGAGTAAAATGATCAAGATTGGAATTGGTTGTTGGAATGAAGAGAATGAAGACCACTGCCTGACTTTGAAGAATGCGCCGCATGGATTTATCCCATGCGCCACATATGAAACTTTGGTCAACGAAGAATAACCAACTTGTTCTGCTCCAGATGCGCCGCATCTCACTCATTACATGCGCCGCATCACTATCAATATTTCACCAGATACGATCCAAGATACAAGAGGACATGCGCCGCATCCAAAGATAAAGATACGCCGCATCTTCTGGCGGTGTACGAATATTCCTGAATATTATAATCTTGGACCCCACGCGAAGTTAAGTACATGCGCCGCATCTACTTACTAGATGCACCGCATCTTACCCTCAGACAGAAACTATAAATACCCCAAAGACCAGACGAATTAAGAGTTCCGAAGTTTTAACAGAAGACCGAAGACCAGAAACCTAGGACGAATTCAGTCAAGGTAGCAGCACAAGACACATCCAAATCAAAGATACAAGAGCTGTAAGAAGGTGCTGCATGTGTTTAATTCATTAAGTAGTTTTGTTTTATTGTGTTAGTAAACTTTAATTCATCAAGATTGGTGGCTTGTGTAATGCGACAACGGAAAGGTTGCACTCCCTTAAAACTGCTTTCTCATCAATTAAAGTTTATATGTTGATGTCATTGGTGACTTTTATTAGTGCATTGATAACCTCTGTGGCTAGCTGAGCGTTGATCGGGTCGCCATGCCTCTGCCCTCGCCTGTTTATTAGATCGCCTATGTATTCTATGGTCTGTAGAAAAGTAGGAGAAAGATAAATAGGATAGTCATAAGTAATCATTAAGGGTTTAATCGCCGATAAGATTAGAACCAACGAGAAAGGACTTAATCTCGGTGCGTTGCATCGAACTATACACTTCATATAACACTAGCAATAAAACAAGTGACAAACTACTTATCATAAGGACAGCCCTCTTATTGTCTCGAGTATTTATCTGTGTACGTGTGTGCTACTTGCTGATTCGTGCCTATTGGTTTAGTTTATTATTTAATTGCAACCAAATCGTGCCAGTCTCTCAGGCTGAAACCCCCTCGCGTTAGAATAGGTTGTACAGCTAACTTAATATATTAAAATACTGATTAGAATAACTAGATAATACGTTCCACTCTTAGTGATCGACACTCTACTTACCATTATATTCATACTGACCGGGTACACTGCTCGTTAGGTGTGTGTGTTATTGATAAGTCGGCTAAATATAAATTTAAAACTTGATTAGGCATTAAAACTGCTAAACCGCAACGACACACGCAGCACATCAGTTATCTACATGCTCAACATTTCTAATAGTGAGGGAGTCTTGAGTAATCGTACCTTTGCCTATGATGTTGCCCTTAAGTTTGCTACCGAAAGTGACATTACCTCCGTCGTAAGCCTTGTATGATGATAATAGACTTTGGTTACCCGTCATATGATTAGTGCATCCATTATCCTTGACCCATTCATCGGGCTCCAAGTCGATTCCCAAGCATATCTATTGAATAAGACAAAGATTCAAACATTTGGTCCCCAATATCTCATGGGTCCAAACTTGTTAGTATTAAACATCCCATGCATTAGTTTCATTTGGTTAGGATGTTGGAACGGAGGACAAATTTCCCATGGTAAGCAACTTTGTAGTTGACGGTTATTCCAAGTTACGGGATAGTTGCTTGGATAACTTTGTCTCCTAAAGTTACTTCTCGGTTGAGGAGTTCTTGACCGAGGTTTAGGAACATTTGTTTTCCTAGGTAGAGGAGTCTTTGATCTAGTATCGGGTTTTACAAAACCAAGCCCGGGGTTTGACAAAGGTTTGTAACAAATTTTGACTTCCTTTTTGCTAGCAATAGGTACTTCAACATTATTAACAACTATGTGACTCAGTTTTGGCCTTAAGTTATTTTTTAAAATAGACCCAGATCTGACTTTAGCACCAGACGGTACCACGGTACCACTAATTTTAGTGGTGCCGTCTGTACCTTTAGCGGTACTGTCCTTTGTAATTTCAGATTCTCCAGACATTACAAATTTTACTTGTATAGTATCACTTGTAGAAGCTTTGTTTGGGTCAAATCCTAAGCCCGCTCCGGCATGTTCACTATACCTAACGTTTTCAAGCATATCATTAAGTGTCTTTGTTCCTTTTTTCATTTTCTATATGATGAATTTAATGTAACTATGTGAAGTAAGTTCTTTGAGTTTTTCATTGAATATAATAAACTTAATGATCCTTAAAGCGTTTTCTTTGAGTATTTCATTTTCTACTCGAAGACACATGCATGACCTACATCCTACATCTATTTCTTTATTTTTCTCAAGTCTTTTTACTTGATCTTTTAGTTCTAAAATTTGCACTTCGAGTTCATGCAATGTTCCTTTTAGTGTTTTGTTTCTACTTATGAATTTAGAACTTACTTCACATAGTTTATTATATTCATCATATAGTATGTTATCATCTATTGACGAATTATCATTACTATAATAAGAAGAGTCGGAATGTACCTCATTTGAAGCTTGAGCCATAAGACATGTTTCGTCATTGGGCTTCTTCTCTTCTTCTTCACCGCTATCACTCCAAGAGCCTCCTATGAAAGCTCTTTGGTTGTTTGTTCTCGATGGTTCAGGACATTCTCCTATAAGATGATTGGAATCTCTGCATCTAAAACATCTCCTATCACTCTTTCCTTTCTTCTCATCTCGGTTCTTTTGTGATGACTTCTTTTCATCACGAAGTTGTCTAATGAGCCTACCACTTTTCCTAAAGAACTTCTTAAAGTCTCTAACGGCTAATGCATATTCTTCGTCTTCACTATCGGAATCCGAACTTTCCTCATCACTAGACTCCTTTTTGGCTTTCAACGCTAGAGATCTAACTCTCTCACTTTTGCCTTTGACTATGTCGGAGTCTTTCTTGATTATCATTTCATGAACCTTCAAGTTTCCTATTAGTTCATCAAGTGATAATGTCGCCAAGTTCTTTAAATCTTCAATGGCGGTGACCTTTGCTCTACATGTGGGATGTAGAGCCCTATGAAACTTCCTAACATAATTCTTGCTACAATAACCTTCTTCAAGAGCTTTAAGACTAGTAATAATAGTATTGAATCTAGCAAAAGCACTATCAATAGATTCATCTTCCGGAATGGAAAATTGTTCATATTGTTGCACAAGAAGATCTATCTTGTTCTCTTTAACTTGATTATTACCTTGTTGAGTGACTAACAAAGTTTTCCAAATTTCTTTTTCCGTATTACACATAAAAATTCTTTCAAATTCCTTTTTCGGCAAAGCATTATAAATCATCATTTTAGCGTCATCATTTTTGGCTAGTTTTCTTTTAAGGTCATCACTTTGTTTACTATAAGGAACTATTTCATCCCTTTTAGTTTCCGGATTCTTTTGAATCGGTTGAAAGTCACCCTCGGTAATAATATGCCAAAGATCAATGTCTTTTGATTTCACATACATTTCAAATCTTGTTTTCCAATATATAAAACAATCGGTTCCAAAAAGAGGTGGTCTTTGCATAGATTGCCCTTCTTGATATTTGTCGAAATCCATTGATCGATTCTAGTTTTAAAATACAATTTATTTTAAAATTTTGCTTGACGTGGCTCTGGTACCAATTGTAGAAAACTAGAAGGGGGGGGGGTTGAATAGTTTTCCAGGTTTTTAATTCGTTTAAAAATTTTACTTGTGAAAAACTTTGATTCGATTCTTTTGTGAAATCAATCAACACCAATATGAACACTAAACAATACTAACTAATATAAACAATAAATATAAAGAAAAGAGATGGAAAGATCAAACTGGGACAAAGAGATTTATAGTGGTTCGGTCACGAAGCTCTTCTTCGCCCTACTCCACTCCCCGAGTACCACACTCGAGAGTTCTAAGCACTATGTCAACAAAGCTCCCTTCAGGCGGAGAAAACCGTACAACGTCGCTTATCCTTATTTCCGACACTAAGCTAAATGTCGAGTACTAATCTTAGTTAGTACCAATCTACCACGATCCACACGATCCTTTCTACTTCACATAATCAGCACAATAGACTCGATCTACCCAATCTACCCTTGATCCACTTGATCTACTCACAAGACCAGAAGCTACAAGAGATCTCCAAGATCTCAACAATATCACAATGATCTACCCAATCTACCCCATGATCCTCTTGATCAACACACAAGCTCATAAGCTACAAGAGATCTTCAAGATCTCGACAGGATCACAATGATCTACTCTCACAAACTCTCAAAAGAAAAATGAACTTGATGTATGCAAGGTATAACAAGTATGTAACAAGTGTTACAAGTGCACTAACTATAACTACAACACTTTGTATCTTCTTTGATACCTTGTGTTCTTCTCTTGCACTAGTAGAGGAATGAAGGTGGTCTCTTGTGTTAGGAATATGAATATTCAGCAGAAGACTCGGTCACCCCGAGTACTTATTAGATCATCATTGCTCATAAGATTATCTGTAATATTATCAGTTGCTTAGTATAATTAGTATTAATATTAGTAGTATCTATATTTGTGGAGTGGGTCGGGGCTTTCCCCTCTGTCAGCTCGCTCCACAGTCCACTAGGGACGTAATATGTAGTAGTATATATATCCCTTGCCACACATGGGAAGGGTTGGACCTTTTCAATCTAATATTACACAAGTTCATTTCTCTCTCTAAAAGGCTCCCATTTCTCTCTCTAAAACAACCTTCATTCGATCCAAACAAGCCTCAAGATAGTGATTCTTGCATTGTGAATACCCTACAATTGGTATCAAGAGCCATGGTTAGGTCCATGAGAGTTGGTATTCACGAATTTGTGTAGTTCTTGAGGTTTTCTTGTTGGATTCGACTTGTAGTTTTAGTTTTTTTTATTTTGTTTGTTTAGTAGCATAAATCTCATTTTGTACTTTGTTTAGTGATTAGAAGTTGTTTTTCTTTGTACTTTCTTGATTAAGATTAGTATTAGAGTGGTATTTAGTGTTTGGATTCACAGATTTAAGGCTCGTGTGGTGTTTGTGGGTGATTCGAGGGTTTTTCTTTCAAGAGTTCTTGGATGCGGTTTGTGTTGTTTGGACGATTCTTGAATGCGGTTTGTGTAGCATCGTGTACTCGGTTTGTCTTTATACTAGTTTAGGCAAAAGGACAAACGGCATTGATAGTGACAGGTTTGGAAGTTTGAGCCAACGCGGTTTGTGTCTACGGTGTGAACTCGATTTGTCTCTTTGACGCATACGCGGTTTGTGTCTACGCGGTTTGTATCTCAAGTGTGAACTCGGTTTGTCTCTTAGGTGCATACGCGGTTTGTGCATACGCGGTTTGTACATTTGGTGTGAACTCGGTTTGTCTCTAAGGTGCACACGCGGTTTGTGTCAACGCGGTTTGTATATCCGGTGTGAACTCGGTTTGTCTATTTGGCGCTTACGCGGTTTGTGTCAACGCGGTTTGTATCTTTGGTGTGAACTCGGTTTGTATCTCCATTGTGAACTCGGTTTGTCTCTTGGCACATACGCGGTTTGTATATCCGGTGTGAACTCGGTTTGTCTATTTGGCGTATACGCGGTTTGTGTCTTTGGTGTGAACTCGGTTTGTCTCTTTGGCGCACACGCGGTTTGTGTCTCCTGTGTGAACTCGGTTTGTCTCTTAGGCACATACGCGGTTTGTGTCTACGCTGTTTGCCTAGGCGGTTTGTGTCTTGGTGATTTTAGAAATTCCCGCGAAAGATTCGATTTCTTGGTTAAATCACAAGATCAGTAAAATCCCGTAGTTACTATGGCTACCACATCAAGTACATCATCAGATGATATTCAAGCAGCAGGATCTGACACTCGTCCACCTATGCTAGATAGGACGGATTATGAGTCTTGGGCACAACGAATTAGACTTTACTGCTTGGGAAAAGATAATGGTGTTAACATTCTTAAGTCAATTGACGAAGGACCTTATCAGATGGGTACCACCAGAGACGTTGTTACAACTGGTGAAGATGGTACTGTAACTTGGGGCATCGACAGACCTAGAAACTACAATGATCTTAATGAAGAAGAAAAGAAGAGGTATGATGCCGATATTAGAGCCTCCAACATAGTTATTCAAGGTCTTCCAAAGGATGTATACAAGCTCATCAATTTTAACACTGAAGCCAAGGCTGTGTGGGACAACGTTAAAATGTTGTTGGCAGGGTCAGAACTCAAAAAGGAAGATCGTGAGTCACAGCTGTATGATGAGTTCGAGCATTTCAAAATGAACCCAGGAGAAAATGTCACAGATTACTATGTGAGATTTCATAAGTTGGTAAATGATATGAGGATGATCAGAATGACTATGCCCAACATCCAACTTAACTCAAAGTTTGTGAACAACATGACTCCGGAATGGGACAGATTTGTTACTGCCGTCAAACTCAACAAAGGTTTAAGGGAGACTAACTATGAACAGTTGTATGCTTACCTGCAACAACATGAGAAGCATGCTGCCTATGATCGGGTGCTGAGAGAAAAGTTGAATCCTTCAACGACGAATGACCCACTGGCTTTCATGACAAATGTACAACCAACAATCCAATCATCATCCAATCCAAGCTATCACCAACTTCACTCACAAGTACCTGCTATGAGTTCACAACTTGACTCAGGTTACTCTCAGACCGACAAAATGATTGACAACCTCACCAATCAAGTATCTCTACTGGTTCAACAGTTTCAAGCATCACTCCCTCAGACCAACAATCAGTTAAGGAATTCTTCCAACCCACGCAATCTAGCAATGGTGGAGGACGGGAAAATTGTGGTCCAGAATGTGCAAGGGAGAGCTGGCAGAAACATGGGTCGAGGTTATGTGCAGAACAGAGCAGGGAATGCCAATCAGGGGCAAGGGAAACAGATCAAGTGTTATAATTGTGGGGGGCTTGGACACATTGCTAGAAACTGCAATCAACCTAAACGTCCTCAGAACTCAGATTACTTCAAAGACAAGATGCTGTTAATGCAAGCTCAAGAAAATGGTGCAGTATTAGATGAGGAAGAGTTATTGTTCTTGGCAGGAGATGGAGGAAATACTTTTGATGAAGATGTGGATGAGAAGCCTGTTCAGGATCTGGCACTTAATGATCCTAACATCTTCAAGGCAGATGACTGTGATGCATTTGACTCTGATGTGGATGATGAACCTACTGCTCAAACAATCTTCATGGCTAACTTGTCTTCCCTGGCCTCATCTCGTCAAGCTGGTTCTTCTAATGCATCCGTGATTTCTGAGGTACTAAAAATTTATGACACATATAATATTATCGAGGGACAACAGATTCCCGAAGAAGTACATCAGGCAGTTGTTTCTGACTCAAGTGATGTTGATATGGAAAATAGCAATATTGTCTCATATGAACAGTATTTGAATAGCAACAACTCGCCTGATGTACCAAATGGTGAATCCTTTGTCAATAATGATGTGTGTGCTATGAGTAATGCATGTGCCTTAGATAATGCAAGTAATGTAGATAATGCTTGTGTGTACCATGAGAACCAATTGCCTGTCCCTGATATTAACTTGATCACTAGACTTAACATCTATAAAGAACAAGTTGCTATGTATGAACAGCGTGCTAAGTTTGAACTTAATGATCGTGAGCAGAAATTAGAGGGTCAAATGAATACACTTATTAAAGAGTCTAGAGTGCGAGAAGAAACATTAAAAATAGAGTTAAGTTCTTTGAAAAGTCAGCTAGAACAGTCTGACAAACAGAAACAGGATGCACAAAAGTGTGTAACAACACTTAAGCAAGAATTCAAACAAAAAGAAACAACTCTTTTAAATGATTTCTCTAAACTCAAGACGCTAAAAAATAAGCTTGAAGATAAGTTGTACACACAAAATCAAACCATACAAACTGCTCAAATGATTCATAAGCACAGAAAGTTGAGTGGTAAGCATAGTAAAATCATGATAGGTGAACCAAAGTCAACCATCCTTAAGGGTATGCAAGTACTTCAACCAGCCCTATATGATGGTAATGTGATGATTAAGCCTATTCATGACCAACCTGAGCATATCTACACTGATGAAGAGGATGAGTTAAGTGATAAAACGAGGGAAAAAATGAATGAGAAAATGAGGGATCCCGAATGCATAGCCAGACGAATAATAATCAAACCCCACGATTATTATGAGGAAAATCGTTTGACTGTGTTTGCTCCTCAAACGAAGTTAACACCTGAGCAGATTTTTTGGAAACAAGATAATGAAAAACTTAAGGTAGAAAAACTTAAGGCCAACACCCCCCTCATTAGAAAAGTTGCGTCCATAACGGTGTATCCTCCCAATACACCTAGGAATTTGGTGCCTTTGTCTCTTCCCACTGAATGCAAAACCTTTATTAGCTTATATGTGCTTTGGCAACTGTTTGCTGATTTCGATAAAACATGTAAGAAGAGAATCACACCCACTGGCATTACTGAGGGGGAAAGGTGTTTTGAACATGCAAAAAGGTGTTACTTAACTGAGGTCATGCCATTCTTTAAACTACTTAAAGAACACTTTGAAGGGTTGCAAACTGCCCTTAAAGCTGAAATAAATGAAATGAAAGTAGTGTTTAAAGATATGGAAAATGAGGTGAATGAACATGCAATAGAACTTAAGAGTCGAGAGATTGAAAGAAAAAACATACTCATTACTAATGACAACTTGATTGCTAAATGTATTGCACAAGATGTATTTTACACTGTCACTGATTCTGCATTGTCTGCTTGTCAATTTAATGAGTATGCTATTGCGTTAAATGTCACCCAGAATCGTGTTGTTGAGCTTGAGGGGGAGAATTTGAAATTGCTTGAAAAAATTCAAAATGATGACCATGTTAACATGGTTAAACGTTTTTCAAAACTAGAAGTTGATTATCTGAATTTGCAACTCAAACATCAACACTTAGAAGAAAAATGCAAAATATCAAATGTCAAGACATCCTCGGATGCTCCTGAGTTTGATACTTATTTTGAATTAAGCAAACGAGATGAGACAATTCAAGCTCACACGAACACGATTCGACTGCTGAGGGCCCAAATTGCCCAATTGAAATCCAACAAGTGTGAAGTATATGGCACCAATAAACCTTCGTCTTCAGATTCTCAGAATTTTCAATATCAAAACACTATAAATAAGTTACATTATGAAAATGAGTGTTATCGAGAAGAAAATTCAAAGGTTAAACAACATTTCAAAGAGTTATATGATTCTATTAAAGTTACAAGAAGCAATCATAATGATCAAATAACCTCTTTGACAAATGAAATTGAGAATCTTAAGGCTCGGGTGAAAGGTAAAATGCCATGCACCACTTGTAACTGTGATACACCAAAGGCTAATGATTGTAAAAAGTATGATGTCGATGTTGGGCGTATTCCGTTTAAGATTAGAAATAACAGCCTTGCCCATCAAACATATCTAGATCATCTTAGAGAAGGTCTTGACTCACTTCGTGAGGTAGTTGAAGAGGATAGGAATGATAAGCCACTTGATCAAGCAGTTGTCTATGCATGCAAACTCACGAAAAGGATTCAGGAAAACTTAGAATATGCCATAGGCTCAATTCCTAAGTTTAGAGGCCATAGAGATAGATTTGTTGCATCATCATCAAATGTTGTGAACAAGTATGTAGCCTTTGACCTACCACCCAAAACATTAGAACCCAACACATCATTATCAAGAAGGCATGAGGCAGAAAAACAAACTAATGTTACCTTCGATGCTTATACAGGAGTAAAAAGTGACACCCAAGCTAGCGGGTCAAGGTCTAGAGGAAATGAAAGAAAGGATATGACTGCGCCAGCTAAGAATGATCACTTGAAGAATGTAGAAGCTCAACCTAGGAACAATAAGTTTACAATGAGTAGGATGAATCGTGTTGATTCTAGTATCAAAAGTACTGTAATTAATTCGAATTCTAATGCTATCTGTAAAACTTGCGACAATTGTTTAATTTCTGCTAATCATGATGAATGTGTTGTGTCTTTTCTGATGTCTTCTGCATCATCCCATGTTAAGAATGGTAGGATAACTAAAGCATGCAAAAAGGTTTGGAAAGCAACAGGAAAAACATTTGCTAGCATAGGCTATCAATGGAGACCCACTGGAAGGAAATTCAATTTAGGACAACCGTGCACGTTACCTAAAATGAATAAGCATAAAATTGTAAAAGTTAAGGAATGGAGACCCACTGGAAGGAAATTCAATTTAGGAAAACAGAGACCATTGCCTAAAATGAATATGCATAAAATTGTGAAGAATAAGGAATGGAGACCAACTGGTAGAATCTTGCCTTTAGAATCAAAATGCCCTCCATCTAGGTCTTGTCCTGTCTCAGGTTCTGTCTCCACAGAAAAGATAGTAGCATCTGTGAAATCTGTAGTTCCTGAATATGTGTATGCTGACCAAATGGACCCCAATTGCACTTGGGGATCCACATTTTTCAGTTATCCATTGTTGTCTGGTTTCAAATGCAGGTCGTACAAATCGTCCTGTGGTATTTGGACTCAGGCTGCTCAAAACATATGACTGGAGATCGCTCACGACTCAAGAACTTCGTGAAAAAGTTTATCGGGACAGTTAGATTTGGGAACGACCATTTTGGTGCTATTATGGGTTATGGAGATTATGTGTTTGGTAATAGTGTAATCTCAAGGGTATATTATGTGGAAGGACTAGGACACAATCTGTTTTCTGTGGGTCAATTTTGTGATTCAGATCTGGAAGTGGCTTTCAGAAAGCATACATGTTTCGTCAGAGAATTGGATGGTTTAGATCTCCTCAAGGGCAGTCGGGGCACCAATCTATACACCATTTCAATTGAAGAAATGTTGAAGTCCTCTCCCATATGCTTGCTCTCTAAAGCCTCTAAAACAAAATCATGGCTGTGGCATCGTCGTCTGAACCACTTGAACTTCGGTACCATAAATAATCTTTCCCGTAAAGATCTTGTTAGAGGGATGCCCAGACTGAAATATGAGAAAGATCATCTCTGCTCTGCATGTCAACTGGGTAAAAGCAAGAAACAAACCCACAAGCCTAAAACCGTCAACACCAACTTGGAAGTTCTTCACACCCTCCACATGGACTTGTGCGGTCCAATGAGAATACAAACCATAAATGGAAAGAAGTATGTTCTGGTGATAGTAGATGATTATTCTCGGTTCACATGGGTAAAGTTTTTGAGAACCAAGGACGAAACTCCAGAGGTTATCATTAAACTGATAAAACAGCTGCAAGTAAGGCTAGATAAAACTGTCAGAATCATTCGCACAGATAATGGTACTGAGTTTGTTAACCAACAACTCCATAATTTCTATGAAAGTATTGGCATCACGCATCAGAAAAGTATCCCTCCCACGCCTCAACAGAACGGGGTGGTTGAACGAAGGAACCGTACTCTGGTGGAGGCTGCAAGAACCATGCTTATATTTTCAAAGACACCGATGTTTCTCTGGGCAGAAGCTATAGCAACAGCATGTTACACTCAAAACCGATCCCTAATTCATCCGGTTCATGAGAAGACTCCCTTCGAGTTAATTCATAACAAGAAACCAGATCTTTCCTTTCTGCGTGTGTTTGGTGCTCTTTGCTATCCAACTAATGATAGTCAAGACTTGGGAAAGTTAAGAGCTAAAGCAGATATAGGTATTTTCGTTGGATACGCACCTGACAGTAAAGGGTATCGAATCTACAATAAAAGGACCCGTAAAATCATGGAAACCATTCATGTTACGTTCGATGAGCTGAGTGAGCTACCTGTTTCAGGACAAATCAGTTCTGGACCCGATCTTCACCTTTTGTCTCCTGGACCCATTAGTTCAGGACTTGTACAGAATTCCACGCCTGCAGATTCTTATGTGCCTCCTACATGTGAGGAGTTGAAGAAGTTATTTGATCCTATGTTTGATGAATACTTTGAGCCAACGAATGGAACCATCCCGAGTGAACCAGATACAATTCCTATGGATGAGGTTCAAGCCCCACAAGGCTCAGAAGGCCCTGCAGCTTCAGTATCAGTCAGTCACAATGCTCCTGCTGCCAGTCAATCGCCTTCGTCATCAAACACTCAAACTTCTCCAGTAATGCAAGAATCTTCAGATAATAATCCTTTGGGAGTTAATCCTTTTGCTCCTGTTGAAGAGGCTCCTTTTGAAAACATATTTGCTCCTGAACATTCATCAGACACATCCTTACCTGAGGAACACAGCACTGCTACATCTGTTCATAACCATCAACCTCACGATCATCTCAGGAAATGGACCAGTGATCATCCAATCGACAACATCATTGGCAATCCCTCACGTCCAGTATCTACACGTAATCAACTAGCCACTGATGCACTATGGTGCTTCTTCAATTCCGTACTGTCTAAAGTCGAACCAAAGGATGCCAAAGAAGCAATGACTAAAGATTGCTGGTTCCAGGCCATGCAGGATGAAATCCATGAATTTGATCGACTTGAAGTTTGGGAATTAGTGCCTCCTCCGGAGCGTGCAATGATCATTGCCTTGAAGTGGATCTTCAAAGTGAAGCTTGACGAGTATGGTGATGTCCTAAAGAACAAGGCACGGCTAGTTGCTAAAGGGTTTAGACAAGAAGAGGGCATTGATTTTGAAGAATCGTTTGCTCCGGTTGCTAGAATTGAAGCCATAAGAATCTTCCTGGCAAATGCTGCGAGTCGTAATATGATAGTCTACCAGATGGATGTCAAAACGGCATTCTTGAATGGTGACTTAAAGGAAGAAGTTTATGTGAGTCAACCTGAGGGATTCGTGAATGCTGAACACCCTACTCATGTTTACCGCTTGAAGAAGGCTCTTTATGGGCTAAAACAGGCGCCAAGGGCATGGTATGATACATTGTCCAAGTTCCTCCTAGCGAACAGATTCTCCAAGGGTGTTGTTGATCCTACACTATTCACCAGGAAATCAAGAAACCATCTACTGCTAGTTCAGATATACGTAGATGATATCATCTTTGCTTCAACAGATCCTGGTGAATGTGATAGTTTCTCAAAGGAGATGAATTCCAAGTTCCAAATGTCCATGATGGGACAAATGTCATTCTTCTTAGGACTACAAGTTTCTCAAAGTCCCGGAGGCATATTCATCAATCAATCCAAATACGCCAACGAGATCCTGAAAAAGTTTGGATTCCATTCAAGTGAACCTGTTGACACCCCCATGGTTGATAGAACGAAGCTGGATGAAGATCCTTCAGGGATTCCAGTTGATATCACACAGTATCGAAGCATGATTGGATCTTTGATGTACATCACGGCTAGCAGACCAGATCTTCTGTTTGCTGTGTGTATGTGTGCTCGGTATCAATCCAGACCAACCAAGAAGCATGTTGAAGCTGTGAAAAGGATCTTCCGATATCTTCAAGGCACAGTTCATATGGGTCTCTGGTATCCTAAGGACACTGCAATGGAGTTAACGGCATACGCAGATGCTGATCATGCGGGTTGTCAAGACACTCGTCGAAGTACTTCAGGAGGAGCTTAATTTTTAGGGGAAAAGTTGGTTAGTTGGTCTTCTAAGAAGCAGATGAGTACTTCCATATCATCTACTGAAGCTGAGTACATTGCTATGTCTGCTTGCTGTGCACAAATCCTTTGGATGCGATCACAGCTTTCGGACTATGGATTCTCATACAACAAAATTCCCCTATATTGTGACAACAAAAGCGCCATTGCTCTTTGTTGTAACAATGTTCAGCACTCCAGGTCAAAACACATCGACATCCGGCATCACTTCATCAGGGAACAGGTGGAAAAAGGAATTGTGGAGCTATACTTCGTGAGGACAGAGTTTCAGTTAGCTGACATCTTCACCAAGGCCCTCCCAAGAGAAAGGTTTCAGTTTATTCTCCCACGCCTTGGCATGAAAAGCATGACTCCTGAAACCCTCAAGTGTCTTCAGGAAGAAAAGGAGGAGTAAAGGATTGTCTTCTTATATCCTTGTACATAGTTGTATATATCTTAAATCTAAAAGAAAAATACAAAAATATAAAACCTATAAAAACCATAAAAATCGAAAAATCAGAAAATACCAAAAATAGTTCTACCTAGGCATGTCTTCTGTTTATCGATAACATTTACGTATCTAGAAATGTCATTCAACAATGGCACGGATTCTTAAATGAAGCTCGAGCAGAAGTTATAATCAGTTAAAACATGTCTAAATGGCTTGCAGTTACTTCATACTGCAACCCGCACTGTACAATGGGGAAAGCATGTCGCCAAAAAGACAGCTGTTTCTCCAACCGGGTGATGTTCACCTGGGCATGGATTACTTTATATCCATGTTCTCCCGACTTGATGTACGTTTCAGTGCATCACTTCGTATATAAGAAGAGAAGTCTTCTTTTCATCAAGATTCTCTATCTTGTTAGATCCCTCAAGAGAGTCTTGATGTTACACAAGGTGGTAAAATGAACTAAATTTTCACAAATGTCCGTCGCTCAATTGAATGACTGCAGCTCTTTTAATGGAAAACGGGTCATTAATTGAGGGGGAGTATATTTGTTCAAATTTCCGACACCTTACCAAATTTGTGCAACCTCAGCAGTGACACTCTCTCGTTGTTTCAGGGGGAGCATCGTATGCTCCTAAATCAGAATACATTTAAACCTGACCACATTTTCTCCCGAATTTTTTTCTAAACGTATTTAAATCAATTGGGATCACAAATCTCAAATGGTTTGAAATTTTTGATCGGGGGAGAGAATGTGATTTAAATAGGAAATTCTGATAAAATGTGATGATTTGGCAATTAATGTAAGCTCTCCCGTATGTGCTAAACCATTTTGTATATCAAGGCACATATTGAGGGGGAGCAAAATGTTTTGGACATAAAAGCAAGCTCCTCCATAAGTACGAAAATCTTTCTTATATCAATGCATATATTGAGGGGGAGCAAATGGTTTTACAAAACAATGGATTATGGCATCGCATGTGGCTGTGACTCAGAATTAACAAAAGAATTGACGAAACTTGAATTGTCATCAATCGAAAGGATACGTCTTGGCCGGGTAATAATTTCAAGCTGGTCTAACCAGTGATGTAAGCGTGTCTCGAAAAGATGTATCTGAGTAGAATGTACCGTTTCGAGAAACTCTCTATGGACTTGACCAGGACGGGTAATAATTTCAAGCTGGTCTAACCAGTGATGTAAGCGTGTCTCGAATCGGTCATGTTCACTGAAAGTGGATCAATTCAAAAAGTGCAGGCTCTACCTAACATGTGCAAATTTATAAAACAATCAACCGAGCACATGTTGAGGGGGAGCATTTGAAAAATATAAAACTCTCAAGTGTATGCAAAAATGTGTTTCAGAATCATGAACACTTTGAGAGATTTTTCAAAGATTTGGTTTATGGCAATCGTGGAAGTACACCAAAGACCGACCATTTTAATTAATGCATGGAGTTATAAGGATGGTTAGGTTAGGCTCAAGTTCCCACGATCCTGCCAAAGCCGGAGGGATCTACCCAGGGACAATCCACTAGTTAGTATAGAAGTCCTTAGGTATGATTAAAAAGGAGAAAAGTGAATGAGGGAAAAGTGCCGACTGAGATGGAGCTAGTACTGGAATAAACCCAACAAGGTACTAGTAAGGAAGTCTCGGTAAGCACTGAAGGGGTTGAAGAATGAAAAAGAATTGTAAAGATAAAGGGTGAAAAGAAATAGCCCTCCTTACAACTTAGGCAGAAACCGGGTCAATACATATGCTGTCAGAATCACTTAGTTGATTGCTGGCATTGAAGACAAAGTATCATGGACCCAGTGATACGCTGCACAACCCTCCCTAGCCACTCAAGGTCCCTCAAAGGATTCTTGTTTCAATTGTCACGGAGTTCAATACATTCCTATCGTCTCTCTCACTCCGAGTTAGATGATATTGAAAAGGTGGCAGTCCACTCCAGCCTCCGATCACCAAATCAAAACGCACAATTGAGTCTAGAGCCACGAGATACATAATAAGATCTCATAGGGACACGAATCATTTCTACACTGGTTGTTCAACAGTAAGGACGCCAGTTGTAATCTCATGAGTCCTATGCAGATCTTAGCAATCTGCCAGAACATTTATGAGAGAATTTACTTATGTAATTCTCAATGATTGAATGGAAATTCCTGCCAGGGTCAACATCAAACAGCCCTGAAAGCAGGTCACTTCGGTAATTCTCGTGGATTACGCTTAGTGGTCGCGGCGGTTTCAACCGGTCTACAGTCGTGGAGTGATCTCCAGCGACTCACCTAATCGCTGATTTACTACGGTAAAATCTTAAAAAAGCTCTCTGTGAGTTTTCGATTAGGAACGGTCTTGGTAAGGATTAGAGATAGTTTTCACAATATGCTGTTGACTATCTCGAAGTCCAAACTTGTAAGTACCGGTCGAATTATTGCTAACTGTCGTATGCAGGACCTTCTGGCGATTGTAGCAGTGGAATGCTGTAGCTGGTTGCTGTCGTAGCTGGTTGCAGAAAAGATGCCAATCCATCACCACATGTTCACACTACATCATCATCAAAGATGTCATGATCACTCTAAAAGACCTTCGACACAGCTTCTGCTAACTCTGATGCTGAAGATCATGACCCCATATCGTGTGAGCATGTCGGCTCTAAGTATATTTCATCACATGGAGTATTACTACTGAAAGATGACGTGGAGACTCAAGTGGGATGATACGTTCAGAGATTATTCAAAGTTCATCCAAGACAAAAGAGAAGTCATCTTCAGATCACTGACGTTTGCACAGCAATCTATGACATTGAAGATTCAATGAATACGAGCTATGATGTCAAGATCCAAGGAAGAAGTGCTGAATTTCAGAACATTACTTCTGGGGTGACCTCCCTTAGGGGGAGATTGTTAGGAATATGAATATTCAGCAGAAGACTCGGTCACCCCGAGTACTTATTAGATCATCATTGCTCATAAGATTATCTGTAATATTATCAGTTGCTTAGTATAATTAGTATTAGTATTAGTAGTATCTATATTTGTGGAGTGGGTCGGGGCTTTCCCCTCTGTCAGCTCGCTCCACAGTCCACTAGGGACGTAATATGTAGTAGTATATATATCCCTTGCCACACATGGGAAGGGTTGGACCTTTTCAATCTAATATTACACAAGTTCATTTCTCTCTCTAAAAGGCTCCCATTTCTCTCTCTAAAACAACCTTCATTCGATCCAAACAAGCCTCAAGATAGTGATTCTTGCATTGTGAATACCCTACATCTTGGTTGGATGATTGGATCACTCTTTAAACAAAAGAAAACTAAACTAAATGATCAAGAATAAAAGAAGTGTTAAGAGTTTTGAACTCAGAAAGTTGTATGTGAAAAAGGATGCCCAAAAACTGTAAAGAGGGCTGGTATTTATAGGCAGAAGAAATCTAACCGTTATAAAGATACGACACCACTAAATGTCACACGGTACCACTAAATTTAGTGGTACCGTGCCAGACAAGAACGCTACATTTTTTGTTTTTAGTTGTGAAAGTTTATTTGGGAAATTTGGAGCTGATTTTGGGGGAAAAATAGCTGTTATGATATTTTGTAACCTCTCGTAATTTTCCCTATGAATAGTAAATACTAATAAATGATTAATGGATCGTTACGTTATTTAATAACCGTTTTTACCAATAACAAATTTTTTTTGTTATTCATACTATACTGTTTTAAATCACAACGATAATTGTAATTCACCATTTACCTAGGAACGATGCTTACACACGAACCTTGATAGTCTAAAAATCGCGAATTTATCTAAAACAATTCACGCTTAATATTTAACGTTTATACGTCTCGTCAATTAACCAAACGTGATCAAATAAATTCTCGAGCTCACAAAAATTTCCACAAGTACTCAGTAACTATATTGGGCCTCGACCCAATACCCAATATACACCAAATGGGCTGCTAGACCTATTGGGCCTCGGCCCAATAATACTGCAAACCAAACACATCAAACGGACCCTTATTATTTTTTTTTCTTTTCCTGTTGGGCCAGCCCACGAAACCCAACCCAACTCTATAAATCTAAACTTATAATATTCGACGAGGGACGTTTACTTTGACCCATTTTCTCCCGATTCGACTTAACAACCATATTATTATTTTACATCACTCAATTCCCAACCCAGCTGAGAATCGAGTGTGACAAACCTCGTATTATGAATCGATCATTTGCCTATCTAAAATCCATCCAAGCTCAGCCCACGTATCATAGATCGACCAAAACTCAAAACAAATTTTTATTTATAAAACCTTATACGTTCGACTCAAAAACCACACCACTCGAGCCACACTTGTTCTTAGTCACATTTCTACATTGCTTGACCTCTTGTGTACACAAGCGAGCTACAAACAATCTTGGACACGTTTTTATATTACCCTGACCCTTGGAACATACCCACGAACCACCTAAAACCTCTAAAACCCATTTTGTCTCCTTGTGCTTGGTGTTTACCAGCGGCCAAGAGCCTCACAAGCAACCATCATTGCCACTCTTACACCCCCATTTGACTTTGCAATTACTGACTTCTCAACTTCCACACTCTATCATAATGAGTAATCATCACACTTACCATAACACTCAATGTATCACTCTTAAATTGCCCTCAAACTCTCGGCATTCAAACACACACAAACATATCCAACTCAAAATATTTCTAAGTGTTTTCCAACTTATGAGCTCGTCTAGCTTGGCCTAAGTTTCGAGGTGTTCGAGTCAGGCTAAGAGTCGCATTATTCACGTTCCTAAATCTTTGAAGAGCCAAGAATCGAGCTACACATTTCCTTTGGCCTAGCTCAGTTTCGATATCGAGATACGCCCCTCCTTTTGAGGTGAAGTGAGCACACTTTGAACCCTCTCATTTTATTATTATCATGATTTCACTTTGTTGCTCGACATCCTAAAAGTTGGCTATGCTAACTATCGAGAACAACAATCATTCGAACATGTTATAAACGTATCGACCATAAACATCACACGTTTCTAAGTTGGATTGACCCATTCGGTTTTAACTTAAAAAGAGGAAAATTAAAGATATTTTCAGTGTGCCAAGGTCGAGTAGAAAAGGTTTTGTATTTCACAAACTCGACACACAACACATAAATTTTATAGCTCGACTTGATAGTCGAGCTACCAAACTAACGAGTTACGTAATTAATTCGACCTAATAAGCTCACTTAATGCTTTGTTAAACCCCAAAGTTAATCGATCGTGAGCCAGTTTTCTTAAAACTAAAATATATAACGCTGGGCTTTAAGCCCAATAAGCTATTTTTTTAAGCTACTCGTATAAGTTGGTCATATAAGCACTTTGGGAATGTTTTTGTAACCCATCAATAAGCCTAATCCCAGGCCCATTAGCCCTTGAAACCCAAAGGATCGAAAACCCTCAATGGGCCATATCTTTGGCTCGTTAAAGGCCCATAAACTTAAAAATAAGCTCTCAACAAAATAAGCTGTTTATATAAGTTACATAAGCTGTTTTAAACTTATTTATGAAATAAAAATGGTGAACTTTGATTTCTATAAAGTTTGGACTTGTTTTGCAAAAGTTTGCTAACCGAGGGACCAAAACTGCCAAGTTTGGAAACTTGGGGTACAAACTGTCATTTTGATATCTTGTGATGAAAACTGTAAATTTAAAGACTTTTGAGTATAAAATGCAAATATCAAAATGTTTTAGACTTAAATTGTAATAAAACTTAACCGAGGACTAACGGTGCAAATATTATGCCGTTAGGGTATAAAGTGTAACTTTGTAAAACCCAAAGGTTATTTCTGAAATAACAGATTTTATACTTGTAATAATATTTTACGAACTCAAAACCCGAAACAAATGTGTTTTAGTCCCACAAGTCGACATTTAACGTCACATTTTCTAATAATTATATATATATATTCATATAACTTATAAATATATATACATATATATAACCACTTAACGAATCGTTAAACGTATAACATAACTTATCATCAACCAACTTTGATTCATCAAGTGACGATACTTTTGTCAACCAATACACTTCGACAAACGAACGCATACTCACAAGTTATACTTATACATAACTTTAACCATTTAAACACGCATGTTTTAATGTTACAAATTAATTATCAATTGATAAAACCTTGAACGTTATGATTCGCGATAAAACCAAACTTGGACTATCAAATCACTAAAACTTGCCATATATTATTTAGGTCGTATATTGAAGCCATTTCCTTTCATCGTTTGAGTTACGATACTACCACCACTACTGTACTACTAAGGTGAGTTCATAGCCCACTCTTAAAATTTTAAACCCTTATGTGGGGAGATACATGCTAAAAACATGAACACAAACTTTTTGTACGCTATGCCTGATGTTATTATTGCTTAAGTAGATATTGCCAGAAGTCCCTCTATCATGAACCTTAATCACTTGTGAGTGAACATAAATAGTTGTGAATAGATCTATTTGGGACTGACAATACCCGTTTGGGTCTGCTAGGATGAGCCACCCAAACGCACTTTATTTAAACATACTCATAGGTTATTGGCAAAGACCTATCCTGAGGGCCTACCTACTTTACTTCATTTTTGATACCTGTTAAACGTTGCGTGTCATGAGCTTAATGCAATAACAACTTGATGCGTGGTTTTGCGACCTTACAACAGGTTTTACCTCTTGAGGGATCTCAAGAGGCTTGCAATCCCCACCAGGCAGTGTACCTGACCGATGTAGTATAGTGTAGTGGCTAGTACCGGGGGATTGATCATTCTCTAGGGGAATAGTGTCGTTAGGATTGAAAAACTACTCTAATGGGTCTAAGGGTGAGGGAAGATTCTTTTTGTGTTTTTATATTTTTTATGAAAGCAAGTAAAATCTCGGGTTTGAAGGAGTGGGCGGAATTAGTTGCTAGTCAACTAACCCAAATAACTACAATTGCAAATAAAATAAAATAACTGAAAATAAAAAGGTTGTGGAACTTATATGGAGAGAAATGTGTTTACTTAGATTTCCTTACTCCCTAACTATCTTTTACCGGTTGATTAGTGTGTATTAATTGCGTGGATGACGGGTGTATTCCTTAATACCAATCGTGGGGTGGCATACGTACTTGCCCAACTCTATAAGCTCCTACTTCACTCCTATGTCGAGCCGGCTAAGAAGCTCCTAACATGGGATCACTAGAATTCGCTCATGCATTAAATACAACCATAATAACCTTAGTACGCATTGGTTCATGTTTCTTAAGACGTTCAAGCAAGTTACCGTATAGGAGGTTAGCCAGTTTTCTTAAGCCTAACATCGATAAACAATCATCCAATACAATTAATAACACACCAACAACCAATAATCAATAGTTAGGTTTCATTAGATCTAAGCAAACACAAGATAAATCTAGCCTAGCATGTTAAATAAAAGACAAGAACAAGATATAATCAAACAACACATAGACATATTGAATGATTAATTGATTACTTATCTTCAATTGAACATGGGAGATCCAAGGGTATAAAACCCTTAAAAATGGCAAGAAAAATCGTCTTAGGGTTTCTCCTCACAAAGTTGCACACTAATGACTAAAAATTATGAAAATATATATAGGAAAACAGATCTGACGGCGTCACGTTATAGAGCTGACGCCGTCACCTCGCCGTGGTTAGGTTTTATTGATGGCCTTCTTGACGCCGTCCCCTTTTAATCCTCCAAAATCCTCTCTGGCTCGTCAAGGGTTGACGGCGTCACACTGGGGCTTGACGCCGTCACAGGTACTATTCCAGCAGATTTTGAGACTTTGCCGTTTTCTTCACATTTATGCTCCAAAAACGTCCAAAATGCTTCCTTTTCCAGATTTCTTCTCCAAAGTACCTAAAATGACAAAAGGAACGATTTAGGGCAATATTTGATCAAATAAATACGATTTAGGGCTTAAATGACCCCTAAAAGCGGTACACTTTTCGCTTCATCAAATACCCTTACACTTGAGATTTGCTTGTCCTCAAGCAAATGCGCTGTTATTCTAATCAAAATACAAGTTAGGGGTCATTTAACGCTAATATAAAAGTAATTGCAACAAATATTCATTCTACTTTAATCATAATAAGCACGGAGATTACACACTAGCACCTCACAAGTAGTGTTTAGATACTCACATCTCTCAGGTGTCATAAAAGTATATCTCATAAATGAAAATGAATAATATCTCTCACTACCTGTCATAGCAAATAGATTACCATAGGCTTGGGAAAGGATCGAAAACCTCCTCCACTAGGCGTAAGCACCTAAGATAAACTATCAAAGAGGGCTTTTAAACGGGTTATAACGTTAGGTGTAGGGATATGATAAACACGGTTTTGTTGGATAAAGGATATTTTACTGGTGGCGAGTTAAAGATCTTGATTAATTACATGTACAATATGGCGTTGCTAAGCCAAGACTAGACTCGACTTAAGCTAATGAAAGAAATAACAAAAAGATAAAATAAACATAAAATGAAACGGGATGGTAGTCCGTATGTTTTTTTCTACATTTTTTTTTTTTTTTTTATTACACTCTTGCCCTACCATCCAAAATAATACATCGCAGGGGGGTTGTATCCCCCTTACACTTGAACTTTTACATAACTTTACAATTAACTATTCTAATGACTCGAATTAAGATAATCAAAACACTTGGAGCACTTTTAAAATATTTAGCACATATGGGGGTAATAATGTTGTTCTTCCCCATTACTCCATTACACTAGTACTTTACCCACGAGTCCCAATCGTCCCAAAATAATATGTACAAGGATATGACTCGACTTAGCAACCATGTAATCAATTAGATAATTAACTTGGGGTTTAAACAAATGTTGTCACAATAATGCACTAAAAATAAGTGCATACAAGGTAGGCTAAGGCGATTTGGGTGTACATTTAAGTGGGGTGTAAACAAATTCTTACTTTAAGTAAAATGCTTAAAGTTAGAAACGAAAAGATAGGCTCTGAGGGGTGTACTAGGGGTATCGTGTACTAAAAATGAGTACAACGCAAAGGGTGTGGGAGAATTACTTGACCAATGTAGCCAATGTAATTATAACAAAAACACAGGTGTAAAACAATGGGTTAATCCTAATGCCTTTTATCATGTTGTAAATCTAACTACACGAATGTAGTCTCACTTGTAGCCTCGGAATGGTCCTAACGCAAGTTCTAGAATCTAAGTGCTACCGGTACACATATCATAGCATAAATGCTTTTCCTGCCAATTCTAGGGGCGAACCTCACATATTTTGGGGTGGAAATTTTTTTTAGTGGTACGGTTTTGTGCTAGTCATATAACTCCTATCCGTGAGACGCTCATTAAGACCAAAGTTTCACTCCTATATGTTGTAAAAAAATTTAAATTTGGCACTAAAATTGCCTTAACAGGTATTTTTCTCAGTTTTATTACACATCTACCATTAAACAAACGAAAAATCAAGCGTAATAGCATTCTCTAAGGTATCGTACAATACCCCACTTACACTTAAGATGAACATTGTCCCCAATGTTCAAATAACAAGATGTAAAAGTAAATAAGGTAAAAGAATGAAATCAAATACTCCCCTGATTCGCTCGGTGGATAAAGAGGTAACATGGTTAGATGTTCTTCCAAGGTAATGTTGAAGCTTCAAGACTAAAGCAGCGCCAAAAGCTAGATTCCACATACATCTCCTTGTCCAAAATAACCTGTTAAACCTGAGAAAACAAACACGAAAACCTGCATAACATCGGCGGGATAAATCTGTATAAGGATATAATGCTTGTGGAATGATTATTTTGTAGATTCCTGGAGTTTATAAGTTAGAGATTTAATAAAGCATTTTATGATTCCGGAAGAAAAACAAAACTTTCAAAAATTTCAGAAAATTAAAACCTGACGCCGTCAGGTTGTAAAGCCTGATGCCATCAGAAATGATCTGACAGAATTCTCATGTTAAGTTTCCGGAAAATTTCTGGAAAAACCTATACCTTACTTCCTGGAATTCCTGCAAAATATCATTATGACTCGATACAAGCATTTGACTCAAACAAATACTAATATTTATGTTAATTTAATATTGTTACGATTCATGTTCATTTGTTCTAATAAACCGATTTGGATTTCCCTTACACTTATCTTTTTGCAAAATACCTTTATATGTAGTTAAGACGAAGTTAAAAACAAGATAAAGCATTTTCACAATTTAGTTTCGAACATGAATCAATAATAATAAAAATTAAACATACATACGGAAGCAAATAAAATCAAAGAAACAAATAAATAAACACACAAAGCAAATAAAGCTTGGGTTGCCTCCCAAGAAGCGCTTTTCTTTATTAACGAGTCTTGTAGCTAGACTCAAAGTCACCGGTTCTACGTGACTCCATCATTGGTCACGGTTTCTAGGCCATTCTCATGTCCGGTTTTATATTCCGGTCCTAATTTCAAACAATCCTTGTAGAAACCGGATATCCTTTCCATAACATAGTTTACTCCTTTACTTCTATCTCCATCATTCCTATAGTAGACTGCTTGCTTAAGCTCCTTCTCAACATTTGACAATTGTTGGAATTGCTCTATCTTATATGGCATTTGGTAGTTTACCTCATCGGTCTCATCCTTAAATCTAACTATCCCTAAGAGAGGTTCATAAGTCATTCTAGAGACCTCAACAAATGGTTTTCCAAAAACTACTTGAGTTAAGCATGCATCGACTATTGGGCGGATATCTTCTACAATTACAAAGTCGGTGGCATAGGTGAAGTTTCCTACATAAACCGGTAATCCCTTAATTCTTCCCGTGAAGTTACTCATCCAACCCTTATCAGGGAGCATCCTATACCCAAGTTGATTTTTCATTATCAAGTTGTAGTGGGCTCTAGCCATGATGTTTATGGGCGATCTAAGGTCGATGTAAGCTTTCCACACATGTAAATGTCCGATGTTGCATGGTATGTTGAGATTAGAAGGGTCGCCCATTTCTATAATTGGTCTACCTAGGAAGTATGGTGTCTCGGGGTCATCGAATAAGTCTGTATGATATGCGCGTTCTTCCTTAGTGGGTAGCCTATTGAAGTAGTCCTCATCATCATCTACTTTTTCAATCTCACTTTTCCTAACTTCTTTATCAACCTCGACTTTCTTAACCTCATCCTCAGGTTCACTATTATCCTCATTCCTATCAATTGGTTTAATAGTGACAATGTTGACGAAGTGGACATGTTTTGATGAAGAGGGGTCTTTTACTTGGGGTCCGCTATTTGTGTTCCTAGCGTCATTATGTGGAGGTGATAGCACTTGGTTATCTAGGGCTTTCAATAAGTTGTCAATTTTATTGGTCATCTCCGTTTGTTGTTGATTGAATTCGGATTCGAATCTAGCTATCCGAACTTCTTGAGATGCCATAAATTTGGACATCAATCCTTCAAGATTATTGGTACTACCATAATTGTTGGAAGGATTGTTATTGAAAGTACGGTTCGGGGATGAACCGCTTGATTGGAAACGATTAGGTGGGTTGGAAGAATTGGTTTGTTGTGCGTTTTGGTTTTGTTTCCACCTAAGGTTTGGGTGATTTTTCCATGAGGGGTTGTATGAATCACCGTAGGGGTTTGGCTTAGGTTTGAAAGTGTACCACTTGTCTCCCACTCCGTCGGTACGCGAGGATGTGTAGTCCGCAAAAGCTTGTTCGGGGAGTTCCATGCAATCACGAGTGTCGTGGGGACCACTACATAATTCACACGAAGAAGTGATTTTGTTCACTTGGCTTGAAGGTTTAGGAGCCTCGTAGGATTTCATAAGAAACTTGACTTGGTCTTCAAGTTCTATGATCCTACGGTCGGAAGTGCTTGAATTGTTCGAAGGCAAAGATATTGCCTTGACCGTTTTATTCAAATCACGGGGATCATTCCAACTTTCGTTGTCATAAAGAGCAAGATCTTCCAAGAGAGCCCATGATTGTTCCGCACTTAGATCACGTAGCTTACCACCGGCCGATTGGTCAATGGTTTACCTCATGGAGAGATTGATGTAGTCATAGAAGATTTGGACTTGGAGCCAAAGTTCTATGCCATGGTGAGGGACTTTTTGGAGTTAGTCCTTGAATCAAGTCCATGCCTCGTAGAGGGTTTCGCCTTGACGTTGTTGGAACATCAAGATATCATTCCTTAGCTTGGTAGTTCTTCCTGGTGGGAAAAACTGAGTAAGGAAACGAGTGGTGAGATCATCCCAAGAGGTGATGGATCCTGCGGGTAGGCGCTCTAGCCATTGACTAGCTTGGTCCCGCAGAGAGAATTGAAAGAGACGCAGTCGGGTCGTCTCTCGAGTGGCAACATCAAGGTCTATGGAATCAACGATTTTGAGAAAGTCCTTGAGATGTTGATTAGGATCTTCGGAACGAAGTCCATGGAATGCGCATCCGCTTTGCACCAACCGGATGGTGTCGGATCGCAAGGGAGTGACATTGGCTCCTTGAGTGAGCTCAATGGTGTTTCGATAGCCATGGTGGCTAGGACGAGAGTAGTCTCCTAAGGTACGGGCTCTAGGAGGTGGGTGTTGTTGTGGTGGTGGGTTGTTGGGATCGAGGATATTACCACTTTCCATGATGCCGGATGGTAATGGTTACGAACAAAGAAACGAAGAAAAAAAAGATAGACTAAAGAAATCCTAGAAAAATAAAATAAAAATCTCACTAGAAAGGAATCTAATGAGTAGACCTAATAAAATAAAAATTCAACCTAAACAATAACTATTCCCGGCAGCGGCGCCAAAAACTTGATGCGTGGTTTTGCGACCTTACAACAGGTTTTACCTCTCGAGGGATCTCAAGAGGCTTGCAATCCCCACCAGGCAGTGTACCTGACCGATGTAGTATAGTGTAGTGGCAAGTACCGGGGGATTGATCGTTCTCTAGGGGAATAGTGTCGTTAGGATTGAAAAACTACTCTAATAGGTCTAAGGGTGAGGGAAGATTCTTTTTGTGTTTTTATATTTTTTATGAAAGCAAGTAAAATCTCGGGTTTGAAGGAGTGGGCGGAATTAGTTGCTAGTCAACTAACCCAAATAACTACAATTGCAAATAAAATAAAATAACTGAAAATAAAAAGGTTGTGGAACTTATATGGAGAGAAATGTGTTTACTTAGATTTCCTTACTCCCTAACTATCTTTTACCGGTTGATTAGTGTGTATTAATTGCGTGGATGATGGGTGTATTCCTTAATACCAATCGTGGGGTGGCGTACGTACTTCCCCAACTCTATAAGCTCCTACTTCACTCCTATGTCGAGCCGGCTAAGAAGCTCTTAACATGGGATCACTAGAATTCGCTCATGCATTAAATACAACCATAATAACCTTAGTACGCATTGGTTCATGTTTCTTAAGACGTTCAAGCAAGTTACCGTATAGGAGGTTAGCCAGTTTTCTTAAGCCTAACATCAAATAAACAATCATCCAATACAATTAATAACACACCAACAACCAATAATCAATAGTTAGGTTTCATTAGATCTAAGCAAACACAAGATAAATCTAGCCTAGCATGTTAAATAAAAGACAAGAACAAGATATAATCAAACAACACATAGACATATTGAATGATTAATTGATTACTTATCTTCAATTGAACATGGGAGATCCAAGGATAAAAAACCCTTAAAAATGGCAGAAAAATCATCTTAGGGTTTCTCCTCACAAAGTTGCACACTAATGACTAAAAATTATGAAAATATATATAGGAAAACAGATCTGACGGCGTCACGTTATAGAGCTGACGCCGTCACCTAGCCGCGGTTAGGGTTTCTTGATGGCCTTCTTGACGCCGTCCCCTTTTAATCCTCCAAAATCCTCTCTGGCGCGTCAAGGGTTGACGGCGTCACACTGGGGCTTAACGCCGTCACAGGTACCATTCCAGCAGATTTTGAGACTTTGTCGTTTTCTTCACTTTTATGCTCCAAAAACGTCCAAAATGCTTTCTTTTCCAGATTTCTTCTCCAAAGTACCTAAAATGACAAAAGGAACGATTTAGGGCAATATTTGATCAAATAAATACGATTTAGGGCTTAAATGACCCCCTAAAAGCGGTACACTTTTCGCTTCATCACAACTTAATTTTAATTCGTTTAATTGTAACGCGATACAATTAACACTTATACCTTGTGTTCAATTATTAAACTTAAACCTATGAATATCACTCAACTTTTGTTGACTTTTAGCATGTTATCTCAGGTAACTAAAAGCTGGAACTCAAGGCACGGAGTGGGCACTAAACCCGACACGGGTGTTAAATAAATGTTTTATCATTCAAGTTTAAATAAACATGTTTAACTATGAAACATCTTTGTATTTCAAATGCTTGTATTTTGAATGATAAACTTAAAACGTCTCTTTTAAGTCGTTTTCTATGGTTATGACTACGATCCACTACGTAATACCCCATTAAGTCTTCCGCTGTTGATATCCGAATTTTGGGGGTGTTATAGATTGGCATCAGAGCTCATGGTTATAGAGAACCAGATGTATTTAAACATTGGACTATAACTACATTTTTAAAACGGACCATTTTAAAGGATAACCACCTTATGCCCTCCGTGCCTACACACTTCCAACATTTTAAGAATGTTGCTTACTATATGAGTTCTTAACAAAGTTTAACATATTTATGATTATGTTAATAGCTTACATTTACTATTCGGGATTATTACAGTACTATGTCTTCAGATCCCCATCCTATCGCTGTATCGTCTGATTCAGAGAATGAGGATCCTATGCCTTTCACTTCAGACTTTGCTCCGGCAGCTATACCGATGTCACCTGCTACTGACCGGTACATGGAAAGCCAGCAATTTCTACCGGCATCCGACATGGAGACTTCTCCTCCAGCATCACCAATCCCATCACCTGGTCCGATTCGCCAGCGTAGACGAGTGCGACAACTCCAGCCATATGAGCCAGAACCCTTTGGGCAACTTTACCGATGCCCTGGAGAAGGTCATGTTCGCAAGCACACTCTCCGGAAACGGGTACGTGCACCACCAGCTCTGATCATACCACCACCAGCCCCACTCATACCAACTTCGGCTCCAGTGATATCACCACCCCCAGCTCCTGAGCATTCCAGGACACCCCCACTTACACCACTATCTTCAGTTCCACCACCTGCTATCTTCTATCAGCAGACCACCACTGTTCCATTACCATCCTCTACTCCACCACATGCTTCTCCACCATCAGCTACTCTCAGTGAGCCTCTGGTACCTTGCAAGAGGACATACCGCTTGGTTCCATCTTCATCGGACCCCTATGTCCAGGTCATAGCTGAGGCCGCAGCTCGCACGAGGACCCGAAAGAGGGTCGATGCTCGCCGATGGTCTTTCTTACTACCGATCATCCGTTACTAGAGATCCCAGGAGGGAGCCCTGAGAGCTACGGAACTAGGAGAGAGTTCGGCTACTGCTGCTTCAAGGATCCTTCCGGTTACCGGAGAACCCCTCCATCACACCATACCCCTACTGGCAGCCAGATTAGTCCGACATGAGGATCGTCTTGACCACATTGTAGACATTCTTGATGACTTACCACTCGAGCAGGTTGAGACTCTTGGGGAAGAGGTGGAAAACCTCGTGATAGGCCAGTTGGCAATGGAGAAAGTTTTTGATCAAGTAGGTACTAGTCTAGAGGAAGCCATTGAGACTATTTCTATACTAGGAGAGGCCACTACTTCGATGCAGACAGTGATTGAGACACTAGACTCTGAACTTGACCGAGTTAGCTCTCAGGTTCTGATTATTAGACTTATGATTGAGGATTCCCAGGCTAGGGAAAGAGCTCGAGACCAGACAGTGGAGACCTTGATGGTTGTGATTGCAGATCTTCAGCGCCGCGTAGATGGTGCACCAGGAGGACCATAGATCAGGGATGTGTTAGTATAGCTAAGAGATATCTTAGCCTACCAATGATGTATTAATAAAGAATCTTGTATCCTTATGTTTTGTAAAACAAATCGAATAAGTTATTAATCTTATGTTGTGTGGATGTATTATATTGATGTTGATTTATGTATTCCATGGTTGTTTCTTACATTCATATGCATTATGATTCGCCCATATATATTGTCTCGTGAAATGTTGGTTCATACAGTACAATTCAATCATTTATGTTCTCATGTGTGTTGTGATTTGATTCAGACATGTCGTGAATGTATTTATGATATGGTACTTGCTGTACCTACAGATATGAACCAGAATTATCATTCTCATAAACTCAGTTGTTGTGGTTAATATTATGGCTGTATTATTATAAACCATATTCAATTACCTTACAATTTATTCTAACCTAACGTGATCATTATGAGATTTCTAAATATATGCTTTTGCGATATTGATAGAATTATGGCACGAAGAAGGAAAGAAACCTCAACTGCAACTCGTGAAACTTCAACGGCTACACCTACTATGACTCCAGAAGCTATCCGAAAGGCAATCGCTGATGGTGTAAATGCAGTCTTGGCAGAACAGGCGGCAGCAAATGCTCGCAACAGTGGCACTAACCTACCGACAGGAGAAAGTGTGACAGCTGCAAACCGCAAGTGTACCTACAAGGATTTCATGAGTTGCCAACCAACTTTCTACAAAGGTACAGAAGGAGTGACTGAATTTGCTCACTGGTTCGAACGAGCTGAAACTGTTTTTCAGAGAAGCGGTTGTACTGAGGATAACAAAGTCACTTTCGCTACTGGAACTCTCATGCAAGATGCTTTGTCATGGTGGAATGCTACTGTCAAAGCCATGGGAATGACAGCAGCCTACCAGCTCGCTTGGGCTGAGTTTAAGACCAAGATACTGAAGAAATACTGTCCCCGTTCTGAACTAAGAAAATTGGAAGATGAATTCCATCAGTTGGAAGTAAAAGGAGTTGACCTTAAAACATACAACAGGAGGTTCCAGGAGCTTAAAATACTATGTCCTACTGTTGTACCAAATTTCGAAAAAGAACTAGAGAAGTATGTCGAAGGGCTTCCCCGTAGCATTGAGGGAAATGTCACTTCATCGAACCCGCCAACTCTGGAGGCAGCCATGGAACTTGCTCAAAAACTACTGGACCGAGAGGTCAAATGCAACAATGAGCTCAAGAGGAAGCTCGATGACAAAAGGACCACTCACCACAACAGTAACAACAACCACCGCAACAACAACTCCAACAAAAACAACCATAGAAACACTAACCCGTACCATCAAAACCGAAACAATCGTCACCATCAACAAAACCAAAGACAGGAAACCGCCAAGGCCTATGCTGCTACTGAAGGCAGAGAATACCAAGGTCAGAAACCCCAGTGTAACAGATGCAAACTACACCACAATTGGCCTTGCACAACCAAATGTGTGAAATGCCAGAAAGTGGGTCACCAGACAAAGGATTGCAGGAATCCCGCTACTGGTAGCAACCTACAACATGTAACTCCAATTGCTACTCCCGCGGAGAAGTAGGTCACTTCAAGAACCGCTGTCCGAAAGGAAATGGTTAGCAAAACAACGCTCGAGGGAGAGCATATGTGCTAAAGGATGAAGATGCCCCACTGAACCCTGACGTTCATGGGTACGTTCTGTGGAAAACTAGAAGGGGGGTTGAATAGTTTTTACCGTTTTTCAATTTTTATTTGCTTTGTTACTATATGTTAATTTCAAAGGAAACAATCACAAATAAATAATCACACAATGTAAACAAAAGATAAAGAGAGGAAAGATCAAACCACACGACACTGTTGTTTATAGTGGTTCGGCTACAAGGACTCTCTTCCTTGCCCTACTCCACTCCCCGAGTTTCCTACTCGAGAGTTTATCTTTCACTAAGAAACAAACTCCTTTTCTAGGCGGAGAAAACCTTTACACGTCGCTTACTTCCTTTTCCGGTACTAAGCTAAACACCGGGTTCTTTCACAAGGTGGAACCAACCTGACGTCGCCTATTTACTTTACCGACACTAAGCTAGATGTCGAGTTCTTTATACGGGTACAACTACTCCCTACACTCTTTGTGCTTTAAGGACTAAAGCACTAACCACACTCACTGATTACAAATGATAGATATGATGTGTGAAATAAACTACAATATCACACAGTAATGCAACTAAAGGATTACGGTTCTGTAGATCCTTGAATGCTTGATCTCTTTTCTACAAAATGAAAGATCAAAGTGAAATGAAACTATGAATGATGTTAGTAAGATATGTACTGAATGAATATGTGTGTTTAAAGCTATATGAGTGATGAGAAAGCCAAATGATCAGCTTGCTATTTATAGGCAAGCTGATCTTCAGCTCACGGATCCCACGGATCCCTCACAAGGGATCCGTCCTTCATTGGACTTGGATCCGTGGGAGGATGACAGCTATGGATTAGTTGTATCTTACCAAATCTTCCATATCTTACCAAATCATCCAAGATCCTCAAATGTCAACTATGTATCTTGCAAATCTAAACAAGATATATCAAAGATATTGTATGTGATGTATGCAATGATGTCATGGAATGATTTTAGAATTAAAGTTTCCTTTTAAGGAAACAAGTTACTAAATAAGCAAACTTGTAATTCTTGGTTATTATGTGAAGTGTAAAATGTGTACTTAAGAGACTTAAGCTAGTATTTATTATTTGCTAAAAGATATTCCTTTTATTTGTCATTAACAAAACTAAGAAAAGATCAAAGAATATAAATAACGTTTTTGAGACGCTATTTGTATTAACAATCTCCCCCTTTTTGTTGATGACAAAACATAAGGTATATTTTTGAGCAAGAGAATAAATATAGCATGACTTCTTAAAAATATATATTAAGTTTGTTTATTAAAGAAAAGTTTTGTAAAAATGTATGTACTGTGATGAATCACAGTTAATGCAAACTTAGTCCTTTCTCCCCCTTTTTGTCGAAACAAAAAGAGTAGCGTAGCGGAATGCGACTTTGAGAACTTTAAAGCTCCCCTTTGTTTTATACTCCCCTAGATGGAGTAATCAAGGAAATAATGCATGAATCTACAAAACAAACGGTTAGTATATGAAATGCTTATGAGATGCTCCCCCTTGATGTATACTCCTCACTTCTCGAGTACCAACGTATACTATGAAGGGTATGATATGCTGCAAATGAAGTGTTAGTAATGAATGACTTCAATGAAGAAGTAGAATGCTTGTGAAGTAATCTTCCAAACAATCCTTTCAATATGTTTTGACTTTTAAAAGTCAAAGTAAGTGTCTGATCATTATTTGTACCTAAGGCAATCATAATCAAGGTATAATATAGGCTATATAAGAATGTTAGTTCACAATGATAATGATAATATGCGATATGTTGATCACTCATAAGCATAAAACATCACATTCATAGATATTGAAAATTTTGTGACAAAAGTCACAATGATGAAATGATGTTATAAGTACAATAAAAAGACATCCTAGAAAAAAAAAATAGCCCTAAAGCAACAATTTAAACGGTCCTAACAACTAGTCTAGAAAGTTCCTATTGAGGAGGATGAGAGATGGCGTTTAAACATTCAAGAACATGGTTCAAGATGAACCTCATCTCATTTTGAAGCTCATGGACCAAGATGTTGGTCCTTTGGGCCAAGTGAGCCGTTCTCTCACAATGTGCGCAATCATGACTTGAGAAACCGGGAGGAAGACTAGGCTCCAAGTTTTGTGGTGGTGGTGGTGGTGATGGTGGTTGGTTGTTGTTGTTGTTTGATGGTTGTTGTGGTGTTTGGAGGGAGTTCATAAGGATGTTTTGAATGTCCATTGCTTCATGAAGGCGATGGTCAACCATACCCGAGAGAGTATAGAGTTGTGTTAACTCCGCACTTATCTCCTCTTGTGTTTGAGGAATGTTGCTCCACATCGCTTCATCAATGGCGATGAGTGTTGAAGTTGGTGATAGTGGTGGTATTTGTGGACGAGGTTGTGGTGCTTCTCAGTATAGAGGACCATGAATCTCCGGATGGAGAGGATGAAATAGCATAGGTTCTAAGTTTTCAAGACTTATTGGTGGAGGATTGGTTGATGTAGGTGGAAGATCTTCTAACTCCTCAAGATATGGTTGTGGAGATGTTGGTGGTGTCCTAAATAGTTCCATGGGTTGGAGTTTTGGTGAGGATGGTGATGAGGCAGACTTCTCAGACTGTGATGGAGCGGGAGCGGGAGCGGGTGGTGGTGTGGTTGCTACAGGAGTAATGGTAGGAGGTGGTGTTTTTATGACTACATGTGAGGGAGTTGGAGTGGATAAAGTAAGAAAGTTTTCACTAGCAATGGGTGAGGATATGTTTAGTGGTGATGATTCTTCAGAGGATGAGTTGTGAATGTTGATGAAACAACAAGGTTTCACACTCATACGAGCTGTTCGTTTTAGTGGCTTGGATGTGGAGGAGTTGTTTGATTTTGTCATTGAGACTTTTTGGTGAAGTATGATAGCTAAAATGTACAGGAGAAGAGATGGTTGTGATGTGAATTGAAGATCCTAAAGTGCTAATTTATAGACAGAAAGTTTGTGAGTCTGTGTGTTTGGATTTGATGTGAATCCAATAGAGAATGTTGGTTTCTAATGATTTGGAACAAAAATTTGTGCAGGTCATATCAAGGAAGTCAATCCATTGAGCTTTGGTTGAATAATGTGTTGTGGATTTGCAGTTAATACAAGGAGATAGTGGAAAATCTGATGATTTGATATTTCCACGGATTTGACGGATCCCTAAAAAGGGTTCCTTCTTTGTATCAGTTTGGTAACTCACACCTAAAATTCAAAAATTTAAATTTTGGTGGGAAATTTTGTTCCTAAGTTTCTAAGAATTCCTAAATGATTCTAAGATGAATTATGATCAGTGAATGAATCCTAAATGATACTAAACACTAAGATTTAAGAATCAGGATAAGTCGAAAAAGTTTTAGAATTTTACTGGGAAACCTGCGGATCCAAGTTGAATCAAAGGCGGAACCTTATTCAGGGATCCACCTAATCCGCAAGTTGGCGGATGGCGGATCCAACGATAAGACTTAGCGGAGCCCAAGTTTGGGATCCGCCGGATCCGTATGCCTAAAACTAAAAACTAAACAGAACATATGTCATATTTCGCGTTTTTCGACGAAAACCCGAAAATTCACCTAGACCTTACTTAACATCTAATATTTATAGCAAAACAACTAAATATGATAACATTAACACACGATTGTACATAGTTTAATCCGTTCTTAGAAACTTACCGTTTTAGGTGTTATGCCAAACATAGGCTATAACCCGGAAAATTGATAACCATGATGGTTATCTACCTGCAAATGTTAGTTATTACACATACATAACAAGTATTATCAGATAAAGTCGAGACACATAGAAGTTTAACATCACAATATCCAACACTATTCAAAACCAAACACTCCATCAACTAAGCTTCTTCTTTAACTTCTTCATACCCTTGTGCAATTTCATCATCCAACGACCAAGATTCTTCACCATTCCTTTGATGTTTCGATACTCAGCGGATTCATTTTGAATTGGAGGAAGATGGCTCAAGTATTCGGGTGGAGGAATCCTAGAATTTGGCAATCCATCATCTTCACTCATTGAAGATGATGAGGATGATGTTGGTACACGAGGACGTTTCCCTTTATCAACACTAACCCTAAAGTCGCTCAAAGGAACGAAGGTATGTTCAATTTCATTATAATCCGGAACAAAGCCTAAATGGTTTGGACGAGCGGGTGCAAAGGCTCTATAGAGTCGGGTTAAGAGCATACCATAAGGCATTGCAATCTTGCTTTGAACCGGAATGTCACACATTCTTTTGGCAACATAATAAGCAAGATTGAAGGGTTGACGAGTAGAGATGTTGTACATCATATGACACAAACAAGCATTGATGTGATCACGATTTCCTATGGTGCACATCACATTAGCCCTTAAGACATCTTCCATTTTCTTGAATTCGGGTTTGAGTTCATTTAGCTCCATTGCAAATGGATCTCTAGCAACTTCACGACCACGATACATTCTTGTGGGGTTGTTCTTAGGAATGAAGAGATGTTCCCTAATCACTTCTTTTGATTCGAGAGGAGTGACATATGGTGCCGTCCTATCGAGATTGGATTCTAAGATTGTTAAGGACCATTTGTCTGAGTAAATACATGTCCTTTTGTTTGGAATGCCTAAGACCTCACCAAATTGATCAAGAGGGATGTTGACAAGATTTCAATTTAGACTGAAATGAAGACTTAAGTAATCTTGGTCACTCGAACTAAGACCTACACTAGCATAGAACTCAAGTATGAACCTAGGAACAATTGGTTCATCTATATCTAAAAGAGAATCAAATCGAATCGCGGCTAATTGTTCCCTAAGTTGTGTTCCTTCATAGAACGATGAATCTATGACTCTACCCTCATGGACATACTTTTTCTCTAAGGCTTTGAAAATTTCGATTTGGGCATTGGTTAGACCCTTGGTTTTGTGGACTTCGGGTAAGTAGTTAACGGTTCTTTTGTGATCGTAGTTGGTTGCGAGAGGCATGATTTTCCTAAGTAAAAAAGTTACATAGTTTTAGTTAAAATGATCAAAGGAAGTGTAAAATTCCTAGTGTGTGCCTACATGGGGACAATGTGGAGGTGCGGTTATCTCGACTCCTTTTGATGCAAGAAAAATTAGTTTATGCAAGTTTTGTTTATAAACGAGAGATAACCCAAACGCTCCTATTTCAATGTAGCTACGGTTGAATGTACCCAAAAATACATATTAATTATGTATTCCCTTTAGCATTCAAGAGACATTATGCAAGTGAAGTCTAAAAGATAACGTTTTTGCATTTGTATGAACAATGTTCAAAAAAGATCATTTTACCTAGTCGTTAGAAGATTTTAGTGAAAAATTTTCATGGGGTTTTTGTTAAATTAAGACAATGTGCTATGAGATGCAATTCCTAACTAAGAAAAACATGTTTTTAAGTATAATGCAATAAATATGCTTCATGATTTTTCAAGAATTATGCATATACCCCAAGTTTTGGTTTTGTGCATGAAATGGAAATCCTAGACGCAGATCAGGAGTATAAATATGGTAAGAATACTTACAGTGATGTTAGAAGCACAAATTTGTGGAAGAAAATGGTCTAAATGGTGATGGAGATTAAGTGTGTGTCAAGTATAGTAAGGTGATATGTTTTGGAGTGAGGAATGAATAGTAGTTATTCTTGTTTATTTAATAATAAACTGAACTCAGCATGCGACGGATCCGGCGGATCCAAAACAAAGGATCCGTCCTTGTTATCGATTGGATCCGCGGATCAGAACACATGTTTTGGTTTAGTGTCGTGTGTGGCTAAACTATTGTTTATACTAATGTTTCTCCTAATCACTAGGTTCCATTAATCCTAATCCAAGTCTAAGATAGTTGAAAGGTTCTCGTTTAAGTGGTTTTGTGAGAATATCGGCAATGTTGTCCTCTGAGGAAACTTTCTCAATTGAGATGATTCCCTTCTGTACATTGTCGCGAAGGAAGTGATGGCGTATTTCAATATGTTTGGTTCTAGCGTGTTGGACTGGATTTTTGCTTAGATCGATAGCACCTTTGTTGTCGCAAAGAATGGGAATGTTGTTGAGTTCAATTCCATAGTCGACGAGAGCTTGTTTCATCCACAGTGCTTGTTGACACGCCTTTCCTGCAGACACATACTCTGCCTCTGTTGTTGAGATTGCGAGGGCAGTTTGTTTCTTAGCGAACCATGATGTTAGACAATATCCTACAAAAGTACAAATACCGCTAGTACTTTTCCTATCAACATAATCACCTGCGTGATCTGAGTCAGTATACACTATGGTTTCTACACCCGTTCCTTTGGGATACCATAATCCTAAGTGTGTAGTACCTTTGATGTACCTAAATATTCTTTTAACGGCTTCAAGATGGGAAGTTTTTGGATCTTCTTGAAAACGTGCACATAGACAAACACTAAACATAATGTCAGGCCTACTAGCCGTAAGATAGAGTAAACTACCAATCATTCCTCTATATTTAGTGCTATCTACGGATTCATTTTCTTCATCCTTAGTAAGTTTGGTTTCGGAGGACATGGGTGTTCTCATGGGTTTTGAGTCTTCAAGACCAAACTTCTTAAGCATATCTTTGATATACTTTGATTGGTTGAAGAATATCCCATCTTCTAATTGTTTAATTTGGAGACCTAAGAAAAAGTTTAGTTCCCCCATCATACTCATTTCAAACTCGTCATGCATGATTTTTGAGAAATCGTCGCATAACTCTTGACAAGTTGAACCGAATATAATGTCATCCACATATATTTGGACTATGATAATATGTGATCCCTTTTTCTTGGTGAAGAGAGTATTATCTACTAGGCCCATGGTATACTTATGGTCAACTAGGAAAGTCTTAAGTCGATCATACCAAGCCTTTGGTGCTTGCTTAAGTCCGTATAAAGCTTTCTTAAGTTTGAAAACATAATTTGGTTTTTCAAAGTCGGCAAAGCCGGGAGGTTGTGCAACATATACTTCTTCATTTATAAAACCATTTAAGAAAGCACTTTTAACATCCATTTGAAATAACTTAAAATCATGTGCACATGCATACGCAAGTAATATTCTAATAGACTCAAGTCTAGCTACGGGTGCAAAGGTTTCATCGTAATCTATACCTTCTTGTTGATTGTAACCTTGAGCTACTAGCCTAGCTTTATTTCTAGATACTATACCATTTTCATCCATTTCATTTCTAAAGACCCATTTGGTGCCGATTATGGTTTGGTTTTTAGGTGGAGGGACCAATGTCCAAATATCATTTCTAATAAATTGATTTAGTTCTTCTTGCATAGTAATTACCCAAGATTCATCTTTTATTGCCTCGTCTATATTTTTAGGTTCAACAGTTGAAATAAAACAAAAATAATTACTTTCATTTTGAGCTTTGGATCTTAATGTTCTTTCATTAAGTTTTCCTATGACGTTTTCTAATGGATGACTTTTAGTTTCTTTAATATTGACTATTTCTCCTTTTACGGGTTCATTGTCATTTTCAATGTTTTCTATATCATTAACCATTTGACTTTCAACTAAGTCATCATCTACCAAAGGTGATGTCTTAGAGGGAGGTGGACTTTCGTTGAATGTTACGTTCAACGATTCCTCGACTCTTGATGTTTCCTTGTTTAATACAATGTATGCTTTACTGTTTTGTGAGTACCCAAGAAATACACCTTCATACGACTTTGGGTCGAACTTAGTGAGATAATCCTTTGTGTTTAAAATGAAGCACTTGCTTCCAAAAACTCTAAAATATCCTAATGTAGGCTTTTTGCCTCGATAAATTTCATAAGGAGTTTTATTTAAAAATTGTCTAATTAAAACTCTATTTAGGATATATGTAGAAGTATCTACAGCGTGACACCAAAACTTTTGTGGTATGTTTTGTTCATTTAACATAGTTCTACTCATTTCTTGAATTGTTCTATTTTTACGTTCTACTACACCATTAGATTGAGGTGTACGAGGAGCTGAGAAATTATGAGTTATTCCATTATTATCACAAAAATTTCCAAATTGGATTTCATTGTCAAATTCTCGACCATGGTCAGTTCTAATAGATACTATATTACTTACTATTTGATTTTGAATTTTCTTGCTTAGAATTTCAAATTTGTCGAATGCCTCATTTTTAGTTTTCAAAAACTTTGTCCATGTATATCTAGAGTAATCATCTACTATGACTAAAGTGTAAAAATTTCCTCCATAACTTTGTATAGCCGACGGGCCAAACAAATCCATATGTAATAATTCTAGGCATCAAGATGTAGATACCATGTTTTTAACCTTATGGCTATTATGTACTTGTTTCCCAATTTTGCAAGCATCACAAAAGTGTTGGTCATATTTCAACTTGGGTAGGTTCCTAACGAGTTCTTTGGATGACAAAGATTGAATAAGTCTCATATTAGCATGACCTAAGCGTCGATGCCATAGAGTTGAGTTTTCGTCCAAGGATGTAAGACATAACTTATCTTTAGGTGTTTTATCTAATTTCATAACATAGACATTATTCTTTAAAACACCTTTTCCTACGGTTATGCCATCTTTAAGTATTTTACTTCCATTTTCACTGAAAAGGACGTTATACTTTTTGCGGCACAATTGACTTATACTAAGTAAATTAAATCCTAAATTATCTACATAAGCAACATCATCAATAGATAGAGAGTCATGAGAGATTGTACCTTTTTCGATGATTTTACTTTTAAGCTTGCTACCGAATGTGACATTACCTCCGTGATACACTTGATAGGTTGAGAAAAGATTTTTGTTTCCCGTCATGTGTCTTGAGCACCCACTATCTTTGATCCACTCATCAGGTTCAAGATCAACTTTCAAGCATACCTAAGTTCATAAAAGACTCAAGCATTTGGTCCCCAATATCTCATGGGTCCGTTTGGGTTAAACATGACATTATCATGGTTTATGTATGTAAATGGTGGACAATTGTTCCATGACATATAACTAGGACCATGAAAGTTTCTAGGTATGTTTTGGTTCCAATTATTTTGATAAGTGTGTTGTGGATTAACCATACTCTTTGGAAAGGGGTGTTTGGAAAAACTCATTTGAGGTCTCTGTTGATCCGTTTTAACTCTATATTCATTTCTAGCTTGTCCTCTTCCTAAAGATACTACTGGTTTATGTTTATTATTGGTTATACTACTGTTAGGTTTCTTAGTAACTTTAACAAACTCGGAACGGTCGACTTTGTGAACCTTCTGTTCAACTTCTGTACTCGCGGATCCTTTGGATACACCTGGCGGATCCAAATTTTTGGATCCGTCGGATCCGTGACTGTCCAACTTAGTTGAATCAGTTTTATTCACAGTCAGTTCCTTATGATCACTTAAGGTTCCTAGTTTCATAAAGCCTAGTCCTGTTTTATCATGAGGTAGCTTTTGCATTTTCATTATTTTATCTGCACAACTTATGTTTTTATCAAACCTTTTAAACTTTGAATTTTGTTTGATCAAATCTTCCTGTGTGGTTCTTAAGGTTTCTAGTTCAAGTTTTAGTTCTTGACAAGACACACACGTTTCTTTACTATCTTTACCTTTTTCAATTCGTATTGCTTTTTCTTTAAGCCAAAATACTTCATTTTCTAAAAGTGTTGTCTTTGTTTTCAAAAATTTGTTTTTGTTTATGATTTTTAAAGTGACGTCACACAGTTTGTTATATTCTACTTCTAAGGTTTCGTCATCTATAGAGGAGTATGAATTAGAATGTACCTCTTCTGTTTCATTAGCCATAAGTGCAATTTCGTTGTTCTTAGGCTCATCATCATCATCTCCTTCACTATCGCTCCAAGCTCCACTAACGAAGGCTCTTTGAGACTTGGTCTTTGGAGGCTTTGGACATTCTCCTATTAAGTGACTAGAGTCACCACACCTATAGCATTTCCTATCAACCTTACCTTTCTTATCGTCACGATCTTTCCGAGAGGATTTCTTTTCGTCACGAGGTGGTTTTACAAACTTTCCTCATCTCCTGAAGAATTTCTTGAAATCCCTCATGGCCATGGCATACTCTTCATCATCACTGTTTGAACAAGACTCATCATCATCACTTGACTCGACTTTGGCTTTCAAGGCAATAGACTTAATCTTCTCCTTTTTGCCTTTGACAATTTCCGAGTCTTTTTCCATAATCATTTCGTGAACTTTTAGGTTTCCTATGAGCTCATCCAGTGTCATGCTTGAGAGATCTTTAGATTCTTCAATAGCTGTCACCTTTGCTCTCCATTTCGGATGGAGTGCTCTTAGAAATTTCCTGACAAAATTCTTACTAGAAAAAGATTCCTCAAGTGCTTTAAGTGATGTAATAATAGTATTGAACTTAGCAAACGCACTATCAATGGTCTCATCTTCAGAGATAACAAATTGTTCGTATTGTTGGACAAGAAGATCAATTTTGTTATCTTTTACTTGTGAGTTCCCTTGATGTGTGATAATAAGAGATTGCCAAATATCCTTAGCCGTTTTACACATAAAAACTCTTTCATATTCTTTCTTAGGTAAGGAATTATAAAGCATCATTTTGGCTTCATTATTTTTGGCAATTAGTTTCTTTTGCTCATCACTGTGACGAGTAAGAGAAGCTCCTTCATCCCGACCACCCGAAATATTATTACTAATAGGTTTGTAATCACCATCAACTATAATATACCATAGATCTATATCCTTTGACTTAACATAAGTCTCAAAGCGATTTTTCCAATAAATAAAACAATTTGGTTCAAATAGAGGTGGTCTCTGCATAGATTGCCCTTCTTTAAAGTTTTCAAAATCCATGGATCATTTTAAGTTTTAAAATACAATATATTTTAAAGATCTTAAGTAACGTAGCTCTTGATGCCAATTGTGGAAAACTAGAAGGGGGGTTGAATAGTTTTTACCGTTTTTCAAGTTTTATTTGCTTTGTTACTATATGTTAATTTCAAAGGAAACAATCACAAATAAATAATCACACAATGTAAACAAAAGATAAAGAGAGGAAAGATCAAACCACACGACACTGTTGTTTATAGTGGTTCGGCTACAAGGACTCTCTTCCTTGCCCTACTCCACTCCCCGAGTTACCTACTCGAGAGTTTATCTTTCACTAAGAAACAAACTCCTTTTCTAGGCGGAGAAAACCTTTACACTTCGCTTACTTCCTTTTCCGGTACTAAGCTAAACACCGGGTTCTTTCACAAGGTAGAACAAACCTGACGTCGCCTATTTACTTTACCGACACTAAGCTAGATGTCGAGTTCTTTACACGGGTACAACTACTCCCTACACTCTTTGTGCTTTAAGGACTAAAGCACTAACCACACTCACTGATTACAAATGATAGATATGATGTGTGAAATAAACTACAATATCACACAGTAATGCAACTAAAGGATTACGGTTCTGTAGATCCTTGAATGCTTGATCTCTTTTCTACAAAATGAAAGATCAAAGTGAAATGCAACTATGAATGATGTTAGTAAGATATGTACTGAATGAATATATGTGTTAAAGCTATATGAGTGATGAGAAAGCCAAATGATCAGCTTGCTATTTATAGGCAAGCTGATCTTCAGCTCACGGATCCCACGGATCCCTCACAAGGGATCCGTCCTTCATTGGACTTGGATCCGTGGGAGGATGACAGCTATGGATTAGTTGTATCTTACCAAATCTTCCATATCTTACCAAATCATCCAAGATCCTCAAATGTCAACTATGTATCTTGCAAATCTAAACAAGATATATCAAAGATATTGTATGTGATGTATGCAATGATTTCATGGAATGATTTTAGAATTAAAGTTTCTTTTTAAGGAAACAAGTTACTAAATAAGCAAACTTGTAATTCTTGGTTATTATGTGAAGTGTAAAATGTGTACTTAAGAGACTTAAGCTAGTATTTATTATTTGCTAAAAGATATTCCTTTTATTTGTCATTAACAAAACTAAGAAAAGATCAAAGAATATAAATAACGTTTTTGAGACGCTATTTGTATTATCAATCTCCCCCTTTTTATTGATGACAAAACATAAGGTATATTTTTGAGCAAGAGAATAAATATAGCATGAGTTCTTAAAAATATATATTAAGTTTGTTTATTAAAGAAAAGTTTTGTAAAAATGTATGTACTGTGATGAATCACAGTTAATGCAAACTTAGTCCTTTCTCCCCCTTTTTGTCGAAACAAAAAGAGTAGCGTAGCGGAATGCGATTTTGAGAACTTTAAAGCTCCCCCTTGTTTTATACTCCCCCTAGATGGAGTAATCAAGGAAATAATGCATGAATCTACAAAACAAACGGTTAGTATATGAAATGCTTATGAGATGCTCCCCCTTGATGTATACTCCTCACTTCTCGAGTACCAACGTATACTATGAAGGGTATGAAATGCTGCAAATGAAGTGTTATTAATGAATGACTTCAACGAAGAAGTAGAATGCTTGTGAAGTAATCTTCCAAACAATCCTTTCAATATGTTTTGACTTTTAAAAGTCAAAGTAAGTGTCTGATCATTATTTGTACCTAAGGCAATCATAATCAAGGTATAATATAGGTTATATAAGAATGTTAGTTCACAATGATAATGATAATATGCGATATGTTGATCACTCATAAGCATTCATGGTGACAAAAATAAAACGCGATACGGTATTATCTCATATATCAGATTGGTGAAATACATGAAAGAAGGATGTCAAGCATTCATGGTTCATGTAATGGAAAACAAATCAAAAGATAAGCAAGTTGAAGATGTTCCGATTGTTAAGGAGTTCCTAGAAGTATTCCCCGAAGATTTACCCGGTCTTCCACCCTCCCGTCAAGTAGAATTCCAGATTGAACTAGTGCCTGGAGCGGCACTTGTGGCGAAAGCACCTTATAGGTTAGCGCCATCTGAGATGAAGGAATTGTCAGAGCAATTGAAAGAGTTGTCTGATAAAGGTTTTATCCGACCCAGCTCATCACCTTGGGGAGCTCCGGTCCTATTCGTTAAGAAGAAGGACGGATCTTTCCGAATGTGTATTGATTACCCGGAATTGAACAAACTCACTGTAAAGAATCGTTATCCACTACCTAGAATCGATGACTTGTTTGACCAATTACAAGGATCGAGTGTATACTCGAAGATCGACCTAAGGTCAGGGTACCATCAGTTAAGAGTTCGAGAGGAGGATATTCCCAAGATAGCTTTTAGGACGCGTTACGGACATTACGAATTCCAAGTAATGCCATTTGGTCTAACTAATGCACCTGCAGTGTTCATGGACTTGATGAACAGAGTGTGCAAGCCATACCTGGATAAATTCGTGATAGTATTCATAGACGATATCCTAATCTACTCACGCAACGAGAAGGAACATGCCGAACATTTAAAGATTATTTTAGAGTTACTCAAAAAGGAACAATTGTATGCCAAGTTCTCCAAATGCGACTTTTGGATTCGAACTGTACAATTCCTTGGGCATGTTATCAACAGTCAAGGCATTCATGTAGATCCTGCAAAGATTGAGGCCGTCAAAGGTTGGACATCTCCTACAAACCCCACAGAGATACGCCAATTTTTGGGTCTTGCCGGTTACTACAGAAGATTTATTGAAGGTTTTTCAAAAATCTCAAAGCCTTTGACCGAATTAACTCAGAAGAACAATTAAAGAAAAAGCTCTGTGAAGCACCAATATTAGCACTACCTGAAGGAAGTGAAGACTTCGTAGTATATTGTGATGCCTCATATCATGGTTTGGGAGCTGTGCTGATGCAACGAAGCAAAGTGATAGCTTATGCCTCGCGACAACTCAAAACGCATGAAGCAAACTACACGACTCATGATTTGGAGTTAGGAGCAGTAGTATTCGCCCTTAAGTTATGGAGACATTACCTGTATGGCACCAAGTGCACAGTATTCACCGACCACAAAAGTCTTCAGCATATCTTAGATCAGAAAGAACTGAACATGAGACAACGTCGCTGGTTAGAGCTACTTAGCGATTATGATTGTGAAATCCGTTATCACCCAGGAAAAGCCAACGTTGTGGCAGATGCATTAAGCCGGAAGGAACGACTGAAACCTCTCAGGGTCAGATCGTTAGGAATGACCATTTGTTCGCCCCTGCCCTCACAAATACTCATCGCTCAATCCGAGGCTCTTAAGGAAGAGAACCGACCTGGTGAAAAGATCCACGGTATGCCAGAAAATAAGAATGGCTTTGTGCAAAGAGCAGACGGGATGCTCTGTTTCAAAGAAAGAAGTTGGGTTCCTCTATACGGAGGTATACGTGATCTCATTATGAATGAGTCTCACAAATCCAAGTACTCCATTCATCCAGGTTCCGACAAAACATATCAAGATCTCAAGAAACTTTACTGGTGGCCAAACATGAAGGCCGACATCACCGAGTATGTCGGGAAATGTTTGACCTGTTCAAGAGTAAAAGCGGAATATCAAAAGCCGTCAGGATTACTCATACAACCCGAAATTCCTGTATGGAAATGGGAACGCATTACGATGGACTTTATCACCAAGCTACCTAAGACATCAACTAGATTGGACACCATCTGGGTCATCGTTGATCGTCTCACCAAATCCGCTCACTTATTAGCAATCAAAGAAACTGACGAGATGGACACACTCGCAAAGCTATATCTAAAAGAAATAGTTTCACGGCATGGAGTACCGATCTCAATCATCTCAGATCGTGACAGTCGTTTCACATCTCATTTTTTGGAAGTCTTTGCAAAAAGCCTTGGGAACCAAACTGGATATGAGCACAGCTTATCATCCACAAACCGATGGACAAAGCGAGAGGACAATCCAAACCTTAGAAGACATGCTCCGAGCATGTGTTATTGATTTCGGAAAAGGTTGGGACAGACACTTACCTTTAGCCGAGTTCTCCTACAACAACAGCTACCACGCTAGCATTAAGGCAGCACCATTCGAAGCACTTTACGGTCAGAAGTGCAGATCGCCTGTTTGTTGGGCCGAAGTCGGAGATGTACAACTCACCGGACCCGATCTCATTCATGAGACAACAGAGAAGATAGTCAAGATTAAGCAACGACTGCAAGCTGCAAGGGATAGACAGAAGAGCTATGCCGACGTGAGGCGAAAACCTATGGAATTCCAGATTGGAGACAAGGTCATGTTGAAAGTGTCTCCCTGGAAGGGAATGGTACGTTTCGGAAAACGTGGAAAACTTAACCCTAGATACATTGGTCCATTCAAAATCCTAGAAAGGATAGGACCAGTGGCTTACAAACTCGAACTACCAGAGGAACTTAGTCGAGTTCACGACACCTTTCACGTATCGAATCTTAAGAAGTGTTTGTCAGATGAATCTCTTGTAATTCCTTTGAAAGAGATTCGGCTCGACGACAAACTTGTCTTTACAGAAGAACCCGTGGAAATCATGGACAGGGAGATCAAACAACTAAAACAGAACCGCATCCCCATTGTCAAAGTCCGATGGAACTCTAAACGAGGACCGAAATATACTTGGGAACGCGAGGACCAGATTCGCGCCAAATACCCACACCTATTTCCATAAACACCCCTGACAACTATCTTAGACTAGAATTCTGGGACGGAATTCAGTGTAAGGGGTATGTACTGTAACCTCTCGTAATTTTCCCTATGAATAGTAAATACTAATAAATGATTAATGAATCATTACGTTATTTAATAACCGTTTTTACCAATAACAAAAAAAAAAATTTGTTATTCATACTATACTATTTTAAATCACAACGATAATTGTGATTCACCATTTACCTAGTAACGATGCTTACACACGAACCTTGATAGTCTAAAAATCGCGAATTTATCTAAAACAATTAACGCTTAATATTTAACGTTTATACGTCTCGTCAATTAACCAAACGTGATCAAATAAATTCCCGAGCTCACAAAAATTTCCACAAGTACTCAGTAACTATATTGGGCCTCGACCCAATACCCAATATACACAAAATGGGCTGCTAGACCCATTGGGCCTCGGTCCAATAATACTGCAAACCAAACACATCAAACGGACCCTTATTATTTTATTTTTTCTTTTCCTGTTGGGCCAGCCCACGAAACCCAACCCAACTCTATAAATCTAAACTTATAATATTCGACGAGGGATGTTTACTTTGACCCATTTTCCCCCGATTCGACTTAACAACCATATTATTATTCTACATCACTCAATTCCCAACCCAGCTGAGAATCGAGTGTGACAAACCTCGTATTATGAATCGATCATTTGCCTATCTAAAATCCATCCAAGCTCAGCCCACGTATCATAGATCGACCAAAACTCAAAACAAATTTTTATTTATAAAACCTTATACGTTTGACTCAAAAACCACACCACTCGAGCCACACTTGTTCTTAGTCACATTTCTACATTGCTTGACCTCTTGTGTATACAAGCGAGCCACAAACGATCTTGGACACGTTTTTATATTACCTTGACCCTTGGAACATACCCACGAACCACCTAAAACCTCTAAAACCCATTTTGTCTCCTTGTGCTTGGTGTTTACCGGCGGCCAAGAGCCTCACAAGCAACCATCATTGCCGCTCTTACACCCCATTTGACTTTGCAATTACTGACTTCTCAACTTCCACATTCTATCATAATGAGTAATCATCACACTTACCATAACACTCAATGTATCACTCTTAAATTGCCCTCAAACTCTCGGCATTCAAACACACACAAACATATCCAACTCAAAATATTTCTAAGTGTTTTCCAACTTATAAGCTCGTCTAGCTTGGCCTAAGTTTCGAGGTGTTCGAGTCAAGCTAAGAGTCGCATTATTCACGTTCCTAAATCTTTGAAGAGCCAAGAATCGAGCTACACATTTCCTTTGGCCTAGCTCAGTTTCGATATCGAGATACGCCCCACCTTTTGAGGTGAAGTGAGCACACTTTGAACCCTCTCATTTTATTATTATTATGATTTCACTTTGTTGCTCGAATCATCATTTACTTTGCGTATATATTTCGTTATTTACATTAACAACACATATGTTTTATTCAACATCCTAAAAGCTGGCTATGCTAACTATCGAGAACAAAAATCATTCGAACATGTTATAAACGTATCGACCATAAACATAACACGTTTCTAAGTTGGATTGACCCATTCGGTTTTAACTTAAAAAGAGGAAATGTAAAGATATTTTCAGTGTGCCAAGGTCGAGTAACAAGGTTTTGTATTTCACAAACTCGACACACGACACATAAATTTTATAGCTCGACTTGATAGTCGAGCTACCAAACTAACGAGTCACGTAATTAATTAGACCTAATAAGCTCATTTAATGCTTTGTTAAACCCCAAAGTTAATCGATCGTGAGCCAGTTTTCTTAAAACTAAAATATATAACGCTGGGCTTGTAAGCCCAATAAGCTATTTTTTTTAAGCTATTCTTATAAGCTGGTCATATAAGCACTTTGGGAATGTTTTTGTAACCCATCAATAAGCCTAATCCCAGGCCCATTAGCCCTTGAAACCCAATGGATCGAAAACCCTCAATGGGCCATATCTTTGGCTCGTTAAAGGCCCATAAACTTAAAAATAAGCTCTCGAAAAAATAAGCTGTTTATATAAGTTACATAAGCTGTTTGAAACTTATTTATGAAATAAAAATGGTGAACTTTGATTTCTATAAAGTTTGGACTTGTTTTGCAAAAGTTTGCTAACCGAGGGACCAAAACTGCCAAGTTTGGAAACTTGGGGTACAAACTGTCATTTTGATATCTTGTGACGAAAACTGTAAATTTAAATACTTTTGAGTATAAAATGCAAACATCAAAATGTTTTAGACTTAAATTGTAATAAAACTTAACCGAGGACTAACGGTGCAAATATTATACCGTTAGGGTATAAAGTGTAACTTTGTAAAACCCAAAGGTTATTTCTGAAATAACAGATTTTATACTTGTAATAATATTTTACGAACTCAAAACCCGAAACAAATGTGTTTTAGTCCCACAAGTCGACATTTAACGTCACATTTTCTAATAATTATATATATATATATATATATATATATATATATATATATATATATATATATATATATATTCATATAACGTATAAATATATATACATATATATAACCACTTAACGAATCGTTAAACGTATAACATAACTTATCATCAACCAACTTTGATTCATCAAGTGACGATACTTTTGTCAACCAATATACTTCGACAAACGAACGCATACTCACAAGTTATACTTATACATAACTTTAAGCATTTAAACACGCATGTTTTAATGTTACAAATTAATTATCAATCGATAAAACCTTGAACGTTATGATTCGCGATAAAACCAAACTTGGACTATCAAATCACTAAAACTTGCCATATATTATTTAGGTCGTGTATTGAAGCCGTTTCCTTTCATCGTTTGAGTTACGATACTACCACTACTAATGTACTACTAAGGTGAGTTCATAGCCCACTCTTAAAATTTTAAACCCTTTTGTGGGGAGATACATGCTACAAACATGAACACAAACTTTTTGTATGCTATGTCTGATGTTATTATTGCTTAAGTAGCTATTGCCAAAAGTCCCTCTATCATGAACCTTAATCACTTGCGAGTGAACGTAAATAGTTGTGAATAGATCTATTTGGGACTGACAATCCCCGTTTGGGTCTGCTAGGATGAGCCACCCAAACGCACTTTATTTAAACATACTCATAGGTTATTGGCAAAGACCTATCCCGAGGGCCTACATACTTTACATCATTTTTGATACCTGTTAAACGTTGCGTGTCATGAGCTTAATGTAATAACAACTTAATTTTAATTTGTTTAATTGTAACGCGATACAATTAACACTTACGCCTTGTGTTCAACTATTAAACTTAAACCTATGAATATCACTCAACTTTTGTTGACTTTTAGCATGTTTTCTCAGGTAACTAAAAGCTGGAACTCAAGGCACGGAGTGGGCACTAAACCCGGCACGGGTGCTAAATAAATGTTTTATCATTCAAGTTTAAATAAACATGTTAAACTATGAAACATCTTTGTATCTCAAATGCTTGTATTTTGAATGATAAACTTAAAACGTCTCTTTTAAGTCGTTTTCTATGGTTATGACTACGATCCACTACGTAATACCCCATTAAGTCTTCCGCTGTTGATATCCGAATTTTGGGGAAAAAATAGGTGTTATGATATTTAAACTTATTTTTCCAATAAAACATTTCTTTATAATTCAAAAATAACTTGTAAAGTATATTTTTGAAAAAATGTTTTGTCACATTAAAGATGTGAAGTTTGAAACACAAATTCACTTCTTCGCTCATTTGTCAAGTTGTAAATTTGTTTGTTCATACCTAGAGTGATATACGTAGAAATGGGATCTTTTGACTAAAAACTTGTTTACGTTAATTTTAACGTAAAGTGTTTTCACATTTTGTTATCATCAAAATGTGAAGTTATCGAAAGATATAAATAACGTTTTTAGAACATTATTTGCATCAACAATTTTTTTTACAATTCGTCAATTGGCCTACGATACTGTTCTTGACGCTCTAGAAGAAAATATGCAAATGGGTTTCGAAAACTTCTTGTGATTTCCTTGTATATTTCTGTAAGGCTATTATAGAAATACAAGGAGATTGTTTTTTACAAAAAAGGACTACTTATAATGTCGATAAACACTATGCGTATTACGAGGATAAACATGGTCTTCACGGGACGTTAGAAAGATTTAATTGTATGGACTGGGAGTGGGCTGGTTGTCCAAATGCATAATGCGCTCAATAATGTAGACGTGTCAATTTCATTCATTTTATTGCAAGCAGTTGCGTTACAAGATTTATGGATTTGGCATGCATTCTTTGGAATTTTCGGGACGAACAACAGTGTCAACATTTTACATCACTCGCCTTTTTCCCACGATCTTAATGATGGGAAAGCACTAGCAGTTTCGTTTCATCCCCCCCTGCCTTCCTGCTTTGTATTGTCCTTTTTTTTTGGATTGCATATACTTGTTTGCTCCCTTGCACCTTTGCACTTATTTATGTTCTCTCAGCTGCACATTTTCATTTGCCGAAGGTCTCCCTGGAAGCAGTCTCATAACTCACAGGTTTATCCTGGGTAGGTGTTGGGAATTAAATGTTTTTGCCTTAGTACTGCTGGAGAATTACACTAATAGTACAAACTGTTAGTGTATAAACTGAAGACTGCTGAAGTATAACTGACAGTACAAACTCTGAAGTTAGTACTGCTAGTTATGTTAAAGGTACTTGATGCGCGTGATGTGTCGTTGCGGTTTAGCAGTTTTAATGCCTACTCAAGTTTTAAATTTATATTTAGCCGACTTATCAATAACACACACACTTAACGAGCAGTGTACCCGGTCAGTATGAAGATAATGGTAAGTAGAGTGTCGATCACTAAGAGTGGAACGTATTATCTAGTTATTCTAATCAGTATTTTAATACCCTAACGCAAGGGGGTTTCAGCCTGAGAGACTGGCACAGTTTTGTTTGCAATTAAATAATAAAATAAACAAATAGGCACGAATCAGCAAGTAGCACACACGTACACAGATAGATACTAGAGACAATAAGAGGGCTGTCCTTATGATTAAATAGTTTGTCACTTGTTTTATTGATAGCTTTATATGAAGTGTATGTAATTAACCCTTTTCTCGTTGGTCCTATTCTCATCGGCGAGTAAACCCTTAATGATTACTTATGTCTAAAAGTTATTCCTAAGTGATCAATTTAGAAACAACCGTGGGAGCCACATCTTGTCCCGCAGTCGGATGCCCGCAAGCCACTAATAAACACAGAGGTTATCAATGCACTAATAAGTAGTAACCAAAGACATCAACATATAAACTTTAATTGATGGGAAAGCAAGTATTAAAGGGAGTGCAATCTTTCGTTGTCACATTACACAAGCCACCAATCCTGATGAATTAAAGTTTGCTAACACAATAAAACAAAACTACTTAATGAATTAAATACATGCAGCACCTTCTTACAGCTCTTGTATCTTCGATTTGGGTGTGTCTTGTGCTGCCTCCTTGACTGAATTCGTCCTTTTGCTCTGCTGTCCGAACTTCGGTTTTTGGGTTTCGAACTCTTGGAACTCTCTAATGCGTCTGGTCTACGGGGTATTTATAGTTTGTGTCTGAGGGAAGATGCGGCGCATCTACTTAAGTAGATGCGGCGCATGTACTTAACTTCGCGTGGGGTCCAAGATTATAATATTCAGGAATATTCGTACACCGCCAGAAGATGCGGCGTAACCCTTGATTAGATGCGGCGCATGTCCTCTTGTATCTTGGATCGTATCTGGTGATATCTTGATAGAGATGCGGCGCATGTCGAGAGTAAGATGCGGCGCATCTGGAGCAGAATTGACTTGATCTTGTCCATGTCAGTAGACTTCCACTTTATGCACGTTTTGCTCCATTATTAGTCCATAATCGCTAAGTTTCACCAAATGCTTGTTTTTACCTGAGAATTACAAAAGTAAACGATTAAGTATCAATCCTCATACATAATATAGTAAAACAAGTCAAATTAATAGGATAAATGATAGTAATAAAATGTACTTATTTGAGTTCATCAAATATCCCCCCACTTGAACTTTACTTGTCCCCAAGTAAACCTTAGAATTTCATTTATGAAAATTTATCCTAAAAGATGTATTAGGATTTATTTTTATATTTAAGCATGTATTCGTTTATTTCATAATCACACAACTAAACACTTAACGAATTAGAAGTAAAATAAAATAAGTCGATAAAAGCAAATCTAATCGTTTAACTGTCCAGTCGCGACGAATATTCTATCATAAGCTTGGCAAGTATACACATCTCCACCACTAAAGCTAAGGAATAACAAGTCTAAAGCGGTAAAAAGGGTTTTTAGGCTTAAGGGTTAATTATTCTTTTTTACACTATCGATCTCAAATTCCAGAAAAGGCGACAAAATCACAAATACATGATCGAATCCACGAACACGATACTTGCAATTGCTCAAATCCTTAACTCGAATAGGCTAAAGATAGGTCCAAACTTCACCAATAATAATATATCAAAAAGGGCGACAAAATCATAAATACATAGCCGAATCCACGACTACGATACTTAAGATTGCTCAAATCCCTAATCTCAATAAATCAAAGGTTCGGTTGGATAAAGAACAATACAGGGTATGGATAATATTTGGGATATAAATTGGTGTAAAAATAAAAATAAACAAAACAAATAGATTAAAATCCTAAGTGTGGTTAATCACTATCCCAACCATCCCATGAATAAGACTCATATCATTGAATAACTCACGCTTTAACACTTGAAACACACGCTTTTGGTAGACACGAATTATACTCAACAAAATCTTAATCAAAGAATAAACCTTAATTGGCATTCCCATAACTGCCAATTCCCATTCAATCCATAAATATAGTATAACAAATAGTGGTGATATCGACCACTTACATAACTCTACATCGTTGGCTTAAAATAAACATCCAACTCTTTTTCTTTCTTTTTCTTTTCTAATTTTTTCGATTTTTTTTTTTTTTTTTTTTTTTTTTTTTTTTTTTTTTTTTTTTTTTTTTTTGAAACATAAACATAGATGTGTAAAATTTCACCACATCACTACAACTTTCTTTCCGGATAATTTTTTTTTCATACTTTTCATACTTTCAGAAATAACAGTAATAGTGAAAGTAGTAAACACACGAAAAATAAACTCAAAAATATACAATATTTACTTTCACTCCAATTTGCATTATGCAATTTCCCGACCTAACCATAGATAATGAATTACGCACGCGAACACAGGTAATGTAAGGAAACACACTCTGCCTATAGCAATTAACCAACCACGGATTCTAATCTACAGGGTAGGCTAAGGTGTAAGGGTGTAACGAAACATTTTAAACATAGGTGTAAGAAACGAAAGGAATGGCTCTGAGGGTTTTTCTAGGGGTATCTTACTCTAAAAATGAGAGTAACAAAAGGGTTTTATACGGGGGTTAACTAACCAGTGTAGTTAGCTAATAACACATAACATATAAAGGCTATTTGGGTGTAATCCTAGAATTTTACCAAGTTAGACAAGTCATTCCAATTATATAAATAATACTCATTATGGTGGTCTCGAATAGTATACAAGCCAAGTTCTAAAGTTTACAAGTCACCGGCACACTCATAGATTTGTGAATTTTGAAAAATCACAATTTTTGAAAATAACGTCTTGTGTGCAGTTATGCAACTTAGATCTTAAACAAAAACATGCTAAAAAATTTTTAAGTTTGATATATTAAGCACATTTTAAGCATAATTTTTGAAAAAGTAGGACAAGTAAGTGTTAAGTGTTCTAATTCTCCTATCCCCCCACTTAAGTTAAACAACGTCCTCGTTGTTTGTATAAAAGGTTAAAAACTGGAAAAGGAAAGAATTAGAACAAGAAAAACTCCCCTGAGATTTGCTCGGTATGATCCTCCATTTGATTAGAGCAAAAATCAACTTCTTGTGGATTAGAACGTTAAAACTTCATACTTGATGTATCCACAGGAAATCCAGGAAACTATAATACCACCAACACTTTAAAACACACCTAAGATAAGAAAGGTTCAACTTGCATAACACATTAGTAGTTAGGAAAAATAAAACTTAAAAATTAAAACTGAAAATCATCAGGTCAGTCGATGCGCCGTATCTTATTGAAGAAGATACGCCGTATCGAGCCTGGAATTAATACGGATCAGAATAAAGATGCGCCGCATCCTTAACCAGGGATGCGCCGCATTAAAATAAACTGATAAATAGTTTTAAAGTCGAAAATAAAAATGCAGAAAAATAAAATAAGATATGACCATTGCAGGAGATGCGTCGCATCTCAGAATTGAGATGCGCCGTATCCTCATGCGGCCTGACTGACTCGACACAAAAAAACAGAATAATAAAAATAAAAGATAAACATGGGTTGCCTCCCACGAAGCGCTTGTTTTTGTTCGAGTCACGAGCCTGACTCCACCCTTATTTACTGTGTAATAGGGTGTTGTTCCCCCCACTTGGGATCAAGTGCGGATGATAGTAGCAATAAACACGAAAAGAGTGTAAATTTGCTATTAACGATGGAAGAAATACATAAAGATCATACCTCGGCAATATATATGCATCTTCCCTAACCTTACCCGGTTTGGTTGATAAATTGGATGACTTGACCATTTCATCAGAAAGAGTAGTATGTTGAGGAAAAATGAGTCTCCTTTCTTCTTGGTTAGTCTCTTTGGTAGTAAGGCGTCCCTTGACTTCTGCAGAAGATGAGAAAGGGTCTTTGGCAAGTAAAAGTTCTAGTTCCTCCACATACTTCATAGGGTTGAAATCATCATCTTCATTAAGCATAGCAATGTTTAAGAGCTTATCATCAAATTCTTCTTCGAGCTCCACCAAATACGGGTTGATCACAGGTGCTTCATGTGCTTCATTCTTTTGTTTTGCAACCTGTTTAGGAAAACTAGCAAGATTATTAGTAACGGGATTAATAATATTAAATAGATTTCTACCACTTTGTGTTGTAAGTGACTCCAATTCATCTTGTGAATCTCCATCTTCAACTAGTGGTCTTGCAATTTCAGCATCGTCCCGAATTGCATTCTTCATTAAGTAATCCCACATTTCTTCAAAATCCTTTGTGGGGTCATAATCTGGCTCATCCCCTCCACACCTAAATATTTCCGTTTGTTGTGGTAATTGCGGTATGTCATCGTATGCAATAGCATCAAACTTTTCAATATCAGAATACTCATTATCTTCATCCGAGGGAATATTATCATGGTGTTTTTGATATGATGAGAATATATTTTCCATCTCGGGTGGAAAATTACAAGTAATAGCACTATACACCATTGTCCCACATTCATCTTCTTTTTCATCATAAGCACTTCCGGATGAATAAGTTTCTTTGTAAACAATTGCCGGATTATCATTCAAATCAAACACTTGTGACTCTTCTTCATCTTGTGCAACGTCCGGAGAAATAACATCATCAATAACTATTGCCGGAAATCTAATTGCACCAAAATCGTATGACTCTTCATCATCATTATCATTCGATAAAGTCCAAGTGTGTCGGAATGGCAATTTGTTTCTTTCATGGTTTGACTTTTCATGCCCTAAAATCAAGTATTCTTCCATAGTGACTTCTTTATCCTCGATGACTTGCGCACCATATCTTGCTCTTTTCCAATCGTAGATCCCATTATTGCTCAAGGCTCTTTCTTCTCCAAATCTGATATATTCTTCCATTGTAATATCCGGATCGTCCATCTTCCTGAAATAAAACTTACTTGTGCAAAAGAAGGGTGAAACGATCAAAGTAAAATAAAAGTTTCTGATATCTGCTGTTGATGCGCCGTATCCTATAAATGGGATACGCCGTATCTTAATACGTTAAAATTTAATCAGACTTTATTCAGAAAATAGATACGCCGCTTTAGAATTTAAGAATGCGCCGTATCGAATTAATTAATCAAAAATCAACTTATCCAATTAAAATTAAATGCGTCGTATTAACGAAAGTTAATGCGCCGTATTTTCGTTACGTTTAAAAATAAAAGATTTTTGATTCAGTAAGATGCGCCGTATCGACAGAGATCGATACGCCGTATCTGTTTAATAATTCGCAAACTGTTTTTAATTAAAATAATAGATACGCCGTATCTTCAAAAGAAGATGCGTCGTATGGCGTTAATGTTTAGAAAATTTTTATCAAAAACAGATACGCCGTATCTGCAAAAGCAGATGCGTCGTATTACTTTATCGCTTAGAAAAATTTTCTTATTAAAAACAGATACGCCGTATCTTGGGGAAAAGATGCGTCGTATCGAATTAATTAAACGCGTTGTATATAAAAAAAAATTGAACGCAATACGCCGTATCTGAGAGATCAGATGCGCCGTATCGTTCGATTTAGCACAGTACAACGATAGCAGAACAGAAAATACGAAAAATAAAAAACAAATAAAACACACAAACAAAAATAAACACACAAAAATAGCAAACAAATAACACAAAGCAAATAACACACAATACAACAAATATGCAAAATAGTACAATGATGCAATTAATCTAATAAAAAAAAAAGAAAAATAACCTAATTAAAATACTAATCAAATTAACAGATAATAACAATTCACTCCCCGGCAGCGGCGCCAAAAACTTGATGCGCGTGATGTGTCGTTGCGGTTTAGCAGTTTTAATGCCTACTCAAGTTTTAAATTTATATTTAGCCGACTTATCAATAACACACACACTTAACGAGCAGTGTACCCGGTCAGTATGAAGATAATGGTAAGTAGAGTGTCGATCACTAAGAGTGGAACGTATTATCTAGTTATTCTAATCAGTATTTTAATACCCTAACGCAAGGGGGTTTCAGCCTGAGAGACTGGCACAGTTTTGTTTGCAATTAAATAATAAAATAAACAAATAGGCACGAATCAGCAAGTAGCACACACGTACACAGATAGATACTAGAGACAATAAGAGGGCTGTCCTTATGATTAAATAGTTTGTCACTTGTTTTATTGATAGCTTTATATGAAGTGTATGTAATTAACCCTTTCTCGTTGGTCCTATTCTCATCGGCGAGTAAACCCTTAATGATTACTTATGTCTAAAAGTTATTCCTAAGTGATCAATTTAGAAACAACCGTGGGAGCCACATCTTGTCCCGCAGTCGGATGCCCGCAAGCCACTAATAAACACAGAGGTTATCAATGCACTAATAAGTAGTAACCAAAGACATCAACATATAAACTTTAATTGATGGGAAAGCAAGTATTAAAGGGAGTGCAATCTTTCGTTGTCACATTACACAAGCCACCAATCCTGATGAATTAAAGTTTGCTAACACAATAAAACAAAACTACTTAATGAATTAAATACATGCAGCACCTTCTTACAGCTCTTGTATCTTCGATTTGGGTGTGTCTTGTGCTGCCTCCTTGACTGAATTCGTCCTTTTGCTCTGCTGTCCGAACTTCGGTTTTTGGGTTTCGAACTCTTGGAACTCTCTAATGCGTCTGGTCTACGGGGTATTTATAGTTTGTGTCTGAGGGAAGATGCGGCGCATCTACTTAAGTAGATGCGGCGCATGTACTTAACTTCGCGTGGGGTCCAAGATTATAATATTCAGGAATATTCGTACACCGCCAGAAGATGCGGCGTAACCCTTGATTAGATGCGGCGCATGTCCTCTTGTATCTTGGATCGTATCTGGTGATATCTTGATAGAGATGCGGCGCATGTCGAGAGTAAGATGCGGCGCATCTGGAGCAGAATTGACTTGATCTTGTCCATGTCAGTAGACTTCCACTTTATGCACGCTTTGCTCCATTATTAGTCCATAATCGCTAAGTTTCACCAAATGCTTGTTTTTACCTGAGAATTACAAAAGTAAACGATTAAGTATCAATCCTCATACATAATATAGTAAAACAAGTCAAATTAATAGGATAAATGATAGTAATAAAATGTACTTATTTGAGTTCATCAAATATCCCCCCACTTGAACTTTACTTGTCCCCAAGTAAACCTTAGAATTTCATTTATGAAAATTTATCCTAAAAGATGTATTAGGATTTATTTTTATATTTAAGCATGTATTCGTTTATTTCATAATCACACAACTAAACACTTAACGAATTAGAAGTAAAATAAAATAAGTCGATAAAAGCAAATCTAATCGTTTAACTGTCCAGTCGCGACGAATATTCTATCATAAGCTTGGCAAGTATACACATCTCCACCACTAAAGCTAAGGAATAACAAGTCTAAAGCGGTAAAAAGGGTTTTTAGGCTTAAGGGTTAATTATTCTTTTTTACACTATCGATCTCAAATTCCAGAAAAGGCGACAAAATCACAAATACATGATCGAATCCACGAACACGATACTTGCAATTGCTCAAATCCTTAACTCGAATAGGCTAAAGATAGGTCCAAACTTCACCAATAATAATATATCAAAAAGGGCGACAAAATCATAAATACATAGCCGAATCCACGACTACGATACTTAAGATTGCTCAAATCCCTAATCTCAATAAATCAAAGGTTCGGTTGGATAAAGAACAATACAGGGTATGGATAATATTTGGGATATAAATTGGTGTAAAAATAAAAATAAACAAAACAAATAGATTAAAATCCTAAGTGTGGTTAATCACTATCCCAACCATCCCATGAATAAGACTCATATCATTGGTGTTAAACTTTCTGTGTTCATTGTTCATACAAGCATTACTGTTCCATTAAACAAACCAAAACTCTTCTAAGTGTGGTTAAGTAGATTCCGCATACTTAACTACATTACCTCAAAGTATCATAAACACATCATAAGGGAGTAACATCCTAAGTGTTTTATAATCCTCTCAAGTGGTATCAGAGAAAGGCTGATACTATTGATTTTAGAAGAACTCTTTTTTGAAGATTATGGACATGGAGACTATAGAAACAAACATGGCTACTAAACTACCAATGCTGAAGCAAAAAGAATTTGATATGTGGAGGCTGTGAATAGACAGTACTTCCAAGTGCAGGACTATGCACTATGGGAGATCATTGAAGAAGGCAACTCATTCAAACCTTCCACATCTGTCTCAACAGTTGATGGTAAAGAAGTAACTGTTGTGAAAACCTCTCCAGTGACTGCAGAAGAGAGGTTACAGAAGAAAAACGATGTCAAGGCTAGGAGTCTGCTGATGATGACAATTCCAAATGATCAACTCTTGAATTTCAGCAAGTATAAGGATGCAAAGTCCTTATTTGAAGTAATCACTGCTAGGTATGGTGGAAATGAAGCCACCAAGATGACCCAGAAGACTCTGTTAAAGCAGAACTTTGAAAACTTTACTGCTACCAACAATGAGTTTTTGGATTACATGTTTAATAGGCTGCAAAAGATTGTTAGCCAACTTGCTGTTCTTGGTGTTGACATACCTCAGGAAGATCTGAACTCTAAGTTCTTGAGGAGCTTACCTGCAGAGTGGACTATGCATGTGGTGGTCTAGAAGAACAAGCCAGACATTGATTCTATGAGCCTAAGTGACTTATACAGCAATTTCAAGATTGTTGAGCAAGATGTAAAGAAGGCTGGAGGTACTAGCTCAAGCACTAGGAACATGGCCCTTGTGTCATCTCCTAGTAATTCAAGTCTAGATGAAATGAAGATTGATGCAGGAGTTAGTACTGCTAACCCGGGTGTTAGTACTGCTAGCTCATCAACCAGTACTACTGGTATTCTTAATGACACAACCTATTGTGCCTTCCTGACAAGCCAGAATGATGGGTCAATGCTGAAACATGAAGCTCTCCAAGAGATACATGATGATGATTTGGAGGAGATGGACCTCAAATGGTAGATTTCCCTTCTTAGCATGAGGGCTAAGAAATTCTACCAAAGAACTGGCAAGAAGATGAACATCAGCAGCAATGATACTGCTGGTTTTGACAAATCTAAGGTAGAATGCTACAACTGTCACAAGTTCGGGCATTTTTCAAGGGAATGCAGGAGACCTAGGAAATAGGATGGCAGGAACAAGGGTTTTGGAAGCAAGCCCAAGGCTGTGGAAGATGCTGAGCCAACTGTAACACCCCCAAAACCTGACCTTGCGGACGCACTAGAATCATGGGGTGCTACTGAAATGGAAATCATAACACAAGGTAACGAAGAACCAATTACACACTTTATAAAAAAATGTATTCATTTGTTTAATACAATTATAACAATCTGTATGTTTCAAGTTTGTTTACAAGTTTAATGGTCCCTCAAAAACAAGACTTAATCATCTGTTAAAAACACTTTGGTCAATAGTATAAGTCTGTCGCCTTGCCAAGCCTTGTCATACTTGCATAAATATAGATACCTGAGAAAAACATGCTAAAAGTCAGCAAAAAGATGGTGAGTTCATAGGTTTATGTTTAAACAATTATACATATTTGGACCAACAGTTTTGTTTGTGAGCATAGAAATGTCACATTTATATTTTATTACGCTAGCACTAAGTTCATGCAACCGAAGCTATAACAGGTCTGCATGCTCTAGAAGCATGTTAATTGTAAAAGGCCCTGGCAAGTGTTTATCCCAGACACTTGTACTTTGATATGGTATACATTCGTCTGCCTATCCGGTCAAACCGAATGGGGACGTTACTCCCAATAGATCTATTTATAACATTCACGCTTCCTGTCGGGAATTAACGGTTCATGAAATTCGGGCAGTAGGGGACATATCAAGTCTTAGGCTAACTGCGCAATAACTTTGGTGTAATTAGTATTTATGGTCCATAAAATTTGTTTTTACATGTTTCTCACCCCATTCATATAAAACAAGTACAAGTAAAAAGGGGCTATAAACTCACCTTTAATAGCCTGAACAGTGAATGCTGTGAAATTAAGGAGTGCACGGCACCAACACGCAACCTAGATTAAATAACCATGTCTTAGTTTCAAGTATTAAGTTTAAGTCCTTTCATGATTTAGTTTCAATGTTTTAAAGTATTTATGTTGTTGTCACTTGTGTGGCGGCAAGTGTGGTTACGAAGGAATTTCCTAAGAAATGGTAAGGTGTAGCTCTACGAATGACTTAAATGTACGGAAATGAGATAATGAGAATAGTGACGGAATTTGGAAAGAAAAGGAAATGAACGATATAAAGCACAAAGGGATATAATCGAGATGTGATATATATATATATATATATATATATATATATATATATATATATATATATATATATATATATATATATTAAGATCGTGTAGTTTGATCGTTATATCTAATTATATAGGTTTTTGAACTAAACTCAACGAAAGTGAAGTTTATTATTTACTAGTTAAATGTTTTGAGAAAATGTAATATAAAGTTAATTTAACAAAACTTGGTTGATTTAAAAAAAATGAACTAGGTTTATATTGTTATTAATAATTAGTCATGACTCATTTTTATAAATTATAAGCTTAGAACAATTGATCTCGTTAAATATGTTTTAGTAAGGTTCATGTTTAATATTTCGTTTTTCTAGTTTTCGTTAGTGACGTTATTAGTGGTTGATTAGTTTTAAAATGACAAGTATAAGTGTCAAATTATACACTCTCTAACATGTGCTATTGCTTATACTAAACATGTATTTGATTCGTTGTTAGTTAATTTTAGTTTTAAATAGTAATGACAAATGTGTATATGTAAAGTTTATATCCCTTTTTACGCTAATGTTTATTGTTTTACGTTATATATAATTTGTAAGGTGATATCTAAGTTAAATGGTCCAATTATTTTAGTATTCGAATTCTTAACTTTACGGCAATACAAGTTTTAAGTATCTATTAGTTTCAATACAAAATTGTTTGTGTAACACCCCAACCCGACAAGGGTAAAGATGTCACATCACGGTGACGAATCAGAGCATACATAATACACAGCGGAAGCCATAAACCATAATCAATAAGAAAGTCAAGCCAACACGGCTTAAACCAAATTACGTGAGTTCAAAAGATAAAGATAAACCAACGAAATAAACAAAAGAAACAGAATCCCGAAACAAATGTCATAAAATAAGGGTGGTCATCTAAGGTAAAAGCTCCAACCAAAAGCTCTAAACTCTCAATCCCAAAGCAGAAGTCCCCAGCTCCTAGCTTAGATACCTGCCGCACACGAAAAGAAAAGACGTGCGGCTGAGCTTAAAAAGCTCAGTGAACAGATACATATAATAAGCAGAAATAACGAAGAACTAATCATGGCAAGGTTAAATGATAACGAAACAGATATAATATATGGTACAATGGAAAGTATCATAAGGTACAATCAATGAAAGGGAAAGAATAATATGGGATAGTAATCCACCACGAGCCCAGAAACATATCAGATCATATCATATACAGTAACCATAGAGGAGCGACCTCTCAGAAATGTGAAGGGCATGTATAGCACACAGTACCAATCACCTGACAAAACATATCATATCATATCAGTCAAATCCACTAAACAGAAACAGATCTAGGATGCATCCATACGCCCCTACCCAAATCACATGCAGACCAAATCAAAGGGACGGTGTAACCAAATCACTAGGGCTACACACTAGTCATGCCAGTGGTGCATCACAGACACGGCCATGTTACCTTCATGGCTAGGGTCACAAATTTTGGCTCGGGTATCAAACTAAGAGTCACAAATCATATCATATCAGAAGGTCATATCCAAAGGTTCAAAACAGATAGATCAAAACAGATGGCTCATAACAAAAGGTTCAAATCAAATCTTTTCAGACGTATCAAGATCCAAATCAGATTTTAACAGATCAGAAGATGCAAATCAGAAATCATATCATGTCAGAGAAATAAGACACCCTTACTGAAAAAGGGCAGAGTATCTGTACCTTATTCAAATGCAAGCACAAAGAACAAAAGCAGAAAGTACTGAGGAGGATCAAGACCTCTCTCTCTTCACACCTAGAGAAAGTAGAAGACAAATTACTAAGGGGGTTCAAGTTCAGATTATCATTATTAGTTCATCTTTCCATTTTAAGAACTTTCCAGATTTAGTAACTTTCTATTTATAGTAGGTTTCCCGAATTAGTAAGTTTCCATTTTTAGCAATATTCAAATGATACAAGCCAAGTTAAGTCTTCAATTAGCTTATTATGGAAGGAACGTTCATTTTAACTCATTATACAAATCTAATATCAAATATGATAAACTTTCATAGTTTAGGGTTATTAATGCAAATTTACCAAAGTTAAAGGTCCACATTAGAAATCTTATCATTTTACCTTTCAAACACTTATACTTTCCAGAATTTCATGTTTAGCCTTCAAGTTCCATAATTTACAAGTTACACCCCTTTACTTTATTAATTACAAATTAAACCTTATACTTTTATTATTTACAATTTAATCCTCATCTTGGTTACCTTACACATCAAGCCCTTTTATTTATTCAATTTACAGAAAATACCCTTCAATACAAATATGTTACAAACAGCCCTCAAGGTTTAGGTAATTTACATATTTAGTCCTTGTACTTATTTAAATACAAATCGAATTATATAATTAGCCATAATTACACATTAGCCCCATAAATACTCCAAATTACACAAAATACTCTTAGCATTATTATTTACACAAAACCACTTCAAATTTCCAGAAATTACATTTTTAGTCCCTCGTTTTATTTATTTTCCAATTCGAATATACTTAATTAACAAATTACATTTTAATTCCAAAACTTCCATATTTTACAAATAGCACCCTCAAGACATATTTTATTCATATTGCCCTGGTTTTATAGAGTATTACAAAAATGGTCCATGACTTTTAAAAATTACAAAACATACCCTTTACTTTATTTTTCAAATCGATATGTACAAAATAAAATCAAAATCGAACCCTAACAATTACTAATCATTATGCAATCATTTCACTATCATTTAATCATCATTTATTAACCAAGAACAAACCCTAAATCCCTAACCCTAACTCGATCCATTTTATTTCTTTTCTTTCTTATTTTACTTCAAATCCGGTAAAATAAAATAATTCCAAACCCACGAATTATGAAACAACAATTCAAAACATTATTTTTCTGATCTTATATAATGAACATAGAAGCCAGGAAAATTATATATATGGTCCAGAAAATTCGTATGAGTGTTTTAGAGAATTATTGTGTTTTTAGGGTTTCGAATACAATAATTTCCATACGATCAAATTAAGCCATTACAATTCGAACAACCATTTTTCTAGACTTGTTTGGTGACTAAAGAACTCAGGAAAAATATAATAAGAACCCAGAAAAATCGTTTTATATATATTACATAATTAACCCATATTTACACATTATAATTCGAATGACGTAAAAATCCATGCATGAATCGAGTTTAACAATTTTTATGAGTTATAACTGATGAAAGGGACATAAGAAAAATACCAAGTCGATTTGTGAACGAGTAGGATGGTCACAACGAATTTCACCTAGGCGGATGGGTTTTTCGAATCAATAATATCTAGCGATCGATCAAGCACCTCCAAGGCTCCAAATTTATTTTTCCCCACTCCTCTAGATGATGAGCAACAGCAAAAAAATACCCCACGAATTTTTAGATGGCCGGATTTGATGATACGAATTGTGTGTGGATTTTTGTTTAGTCGACAATTTTTGTTTTTAGGTTAAAAATGGGTTTTGTTGCTATTATAATGTGAAAGCCGGTCAATGGGGGAGGGATATGGGCTGTCAATCACAGATTTTTAGGGATCCATTCAATCACCATAATTAGCTTTCAAATTTTGCAATTTAAAACATTTTAAATCAATTTAAAATAATATATATAATTATTTATTTAATTTAGTACATATACATATTGTGTATTTATTATTTGTTACTTCCCAAAATGTTAATTGTAGCATTAGAAATAATTTTTCTTCGTATCTTACTTATCTCCCGAAATTTGGAATTTATTTGGTACTTTATAGGCTCGTTAACCAAAGTTTTAGATCACAAGGGCATTTTGGTCTTTTTACACGTTTTCAGATTTTAGGGTTTTACAACTTCTTCCCCCCTAAAAAAAAAATTTCGTCCTCGAAATTTGCGAAGAACCGGAAACGAAACAGAACGGAAAACAAAACAGAGGCATACCAGATCAGAATACGAAATGCGGATAACTAAAATAGTTCCGATTATGATTTCCTAGGCGCAGAGATAAGGGTACGATTAGTTAGTGATGTTGGTTTCAGATTAAGCTTCTTGGCAAACGGATCAGATATGACGAAATAATGCAAAGACAAAACGATCTCAAATGAAAAGAAAGCCGGTAATAGTACCTGATGAGTCCTCCGCATGATCACGAGCATAAACTCGTCCCAAAGTGGGTGCTGGCTTAGCCGGTTCCGTCGGTACAGTATAGTTCTTCCTGGGACAGTCCTTCACCCGATGATGAGTAGAGCCGCATGAGAAACAACCGCCGGTAATCCTAAAGCAAGTACCCGGGTGCGCCTTCCCGCAAGTAGCACATAGGGGTGGAGGAGGTAAGGCCTCAGTAGTCCTCCTCTGCTCGTGACGATCACCATCCCGCCTAGAAACTGACTTCGACTCCCGACCTCGCTGATCACGACCACGGTCCGCCCGATCTCGTTCCTCATAACTCTTATACTCCCGACTCTGGCCCTGACGGCCCTGCTCCCTGGAGTTTACCCGATTACCGTCCCTATCCCGCTTATTAGATTCCCTGTCTGCATGTAACAACTCGATGTTACGCGCGGCGTCCTGAACTCCAGCCACATCTTCGAATGGAGTGTTAACAATCCGGTCTAACACCCACCCCTTTAAAGCCCATTTGAAATGACGAGCCTGCCGCATAGCATCACCAGTGACCTCTGGCCCAACGAAACTGGCCAGACGCAGAAACCGTTGCATAAACTCTCCTGACGACTCCTGATCACCCTGACGAATCGACCCGTATTCCCTTTCATACCTTAGCTGCTCCGACATAGGGATATACTGCTTATAAAACACCTCGATGAACTCCGCCCACGAACAAGTCTCAGCAAAATCATCCCCTTTCGCCTGAATAAGAGCAGTCCACCAATTTTGAGCATCACCTTCCAATTTGAATGTGGCCAACCGAGTTTTAAACTCGTCAGCACATCCCAGAACACGAAACAACTTTTCGACGTGTGTGATCCAGTCCTCCGCTTCATGGGGAGTAGCAGCGGACCTGAAAGAGAGAGGCTTAAGCTTGTTAAACCTCTCGATCCACACATGAATGCCTACAGGAGGAGCAGCGGGAGGAGCAGTGGGTGGAGTAGGGGGTGGAGCATCGCCACCGCCGCCACCACCACCAGAAGAACCTGCACCGTCCCTGATGTTATTGGTGACCTGAGTCACCACTTGCGGAATAGCAGCAGCCACATCGGCGGCTATCATCTGTTCAAAATTGGGGCCATCCTCCCCATTAGAGTACTGAGTAAAGCGGGTATTCACCATCTGAACGATCACGAAAATGATTAGCAAAACATAGGAAGAATAAGCACGAAAGGAAAGACGAAACCGAAACCTATGTCTACCCAAATCCTCACCAGTCAAGACTCAAATCTTAAGGGTCAAATCCTAAGGTCCACATGATCCACAGGTCATGGCTTATGTACTACAGGTCGCAGCCTGGGCTCTGATACCATAATTGTAACACCCCAACCCGACAAGGGTAAAGATGTCACATCACGGTGACGAATCAGAGCATACATAATACACAGCGGAAGCCATAAACCATAATCAATAAGAAAGTCAAGCCAACACGGCTTAAACCAAATTACATGAGTTCAAAAGATAAAGATAAACCAACGAAATAAACAAAAGAAACAGAATCCCGAAACAAATGTCATAAAATAAGGGTGGTCATCTAAGGTAAAAGCTCCAACCAAAAGCTCTAAACTCTCAATCCCAAAGCAGAAGTCCCCAGCTCCTAGCTTAGATACCTGCCGCACACGAAAAGAAAAGACGTGCGGCTGAGCTTAAAAAGCTCAGTGAACAGATACATATAATAAGCAGAAATAACGAAGAACTAATCATGGCAAGGTTAAATGATAACGAAACAGATATAATATATGGTACAATGGAAAGTATCATAAGGTACAATCAATGAAAGGGAAAGAATAATATGGGATAGTAATCCACCACGAGCCCAGAAACATATCAGATCATATCATATACAGTAACCATAGAGGAGCGACCTCTCAGAAATGTGAAGGGCATGTATAGCACACAGTACCAATCACCAGACAAAACATATCATATCATATCAGTCAAATCCACTAAACAGAAACAGATCTAGGATGCATCCATACGCCCCTACCCAAATCACATGCAGACCAAATCAAAGGGACAGTGTAACCAAATCACTAGGGCTACACACTAGTCATGCCAGTGGTGCATCACAGACACGGCCATGTTACCTTCATGGCTAGGGTCACAAATTTTGGCTCGGGTATCAAACTAAGAGTCACAAATCATATCATATCAGAAGGTCATATCCAAAGGTTCAAAACAGATAGATCAAAACAGATGGCTCATAACAAAAGGTTCAAATCAAATCTTTTCAGACGTATCAAGATCCAAATCAGATTTTAACAGATCAGAAGATGCAAATCAGAAATCATATCATGTCAGAGAAATAAGACACCCTTACTGAAAAAGGGCAGAGTATCTGTACCTTATTCAAATGCAAGCACAAAGAACAAAAGCAGAAAGTACTGAGGAGGATCAAGACCTCTCTCTCTTCACACCTAGAGAAAGTAGAAGACAAATTACTAAGGGGGTTCAAGTTCAGATTATCATTATTAGTTCATCTTTCCATTTTAAGAACTTTCCAGATTTAGTAACTTTCTATTTATAGTAGGTTTCCCGAATTAGTAAGTTTCCAGTTTTAGCAATATTCAAATGATACAAGCCAAGTTAAGTCTTCAATTAGCTTATTATGGAAGGAACGTTCATTTTAACTCATTATACAAATCTAATATCAAATATGATAAACTTTCATAGTTTAGGGTTATTAATGCAAATTTACCAAAGTTAAAGGTCCACATTAGAAATCTTATCATTTTACCTTTCAAACACTTATACTTTCCAGAATTTCATGTTTAGCCTTCAAGTTCCATAATTTACAAGTTACACCCCTTTACTTTATTAATTACAAATTAAACCTTATACTTTTATTATTTACAATTTAATCCTCATCTTGGTTACCTTACACATCAAGCCCTTTTATTTATTCAATTTACAGAAAATACCCTTCAATACAAATATGTTACAAACAGCCCTCAAGGTTTAGGTAATTTACATATTTAGTCCTTGTACTTATTTAAATACAAATCGAATTATATAATTAGCCATAATTACACATTAGCCCCATAAATACTCCAAATTACACAAAATACTCTTAGCATTATTATTTACACAAAACCACTTCAAATTTCCAGAAATTACATTTTTAGTCCCTCGTTTTATTTATTTTCCAATTCGAATATACTTAATTAACAAATTACATTTTAATTCCAAAACTTCCATATTTTACAAATAGCACCCTCAAGACATATTTTATTCATATTGTCCTGGTTTTATAGAGTATTACAAAAATGGTCCATGACTTTTAAAAATTACAAAACATACCCTTTACTTTATTTTTCAAATCGATATGTACAAAATAAAATCAAAATCGAACCCTAACAATTACTAATCATTATGCAATCATTTCACTATCATTTAATCATCATTTATTAACAAATAACAAACCCTAAATCCCTAACCCTAACTCGATCCATTTTATTTCTTTTCTTTCTTATTTTACTTCAAATCCGGTAAAATAAAATAATTCCAAACCCACGAATTATGCAACAACAATTCAAAACATTATTTTTCTGATCTTATATAATGAACATAGAAGCCACGAAAATTATATATATGGTCCAGAAAATTCGTATGAGTGTTTTAGAGAATTATTGTGTTTTTAGGGTTTCGAATACAATAATTTCCATACGATCAAATTAAGCCATTACAATTCGAACAACCATTTTTCTAGACTTGTTTGGTGACTAAAGAACTCAGGAAAAATATAATAAGAACCCAGAAAAATCGTTTTATATATATTACATAATTAACCCATATTTACACATTATAATTCGAATGATGTAAAAATCCATGCATGAATCGAGTTTAACAATTTTTATGAGTTATAACTGATGAAAGGGACATAAGAAAAATACCAAGTCGATTTGTGAACGAGTAGGATGGTCACAACGAATTTCACCTAGGCGGATGGGTTTTTCGAATCAATAATATCTAGCGATCGATCAAGCACCTCCAAGGCTCCAATTTTATTTTTCCCCACTCCTCTAGATGATGAGCAACAGCAGAAAAATACCCCACGAATTTTTAGATGGCCGGATTTGATGATACGAATTGTGTGATTTTTGTTTAGTCGACAATTTTTGTTTTTAGGTTAAAAATGGGTTTGTTGCTATTATAATGTGAAAGCCGGTCAATGGGGGAGGGATATGGGCTGTAAATCACAGATTTTTAGGGATCCATTCAATCACCATAATTAGCTTTCCAATTTTGCAATTTAAAACATTTTAAATCAATTTAAAATAATATATATAATTATTTATTTAATTTAGTACATATACATATTGTGTATTTATTATTTGTTACTTCCCAAAATGTTAATTGTAGCATTAGAAATAATTTTTCTTCGTATCTTACTTATCTCCCGAAATTTGGAATTTATTTGGTACTTTATAGGCTCGTTAACCAAAGTTTTAGATCACAAGGGCATTTTGGTCTTTTTACACGTTTTCAGATTTTAGGGTTTTACAGTTTGCGTGCTCGGCTATTCAATTTTTATTTAGCGACAAGTGTATATATGTACGTTAACAGGTTTCACAAGATAGCCATTTGTTGGGTTGCGGCCCAACTGGATTAGAGGAGGGGGAAACATCTCGGTATTGGGTTGTATCGATTACTAATAGCCAAGTTGGGCCTGGTGGGCCACAACTACTACCCGCAGAGTGTCTCAAAGACTAGAACAAATGAATTTTTAGTTGGGCTTGAGTTTGAGTCCTATGTGGGCTTTATCCTTGGGTTTGGCCTGGAACAAAAAGATACAACACAACACATTCAAGTCTTAACAGACTTGTTGTGTGTTACTTTTTGGGAAATTCTTGACCACCATTTCGACACCAAACAGGGGGCTAGGGAGCTCACGTCTTAGTAAATCCTTGGGTTGAGTACTACTCGAAACCAAGGTTTAGGAGTTTGTGGGTTGCAAGTGATCTTAGTCTTGGCCTAAACTTCACGCTTCGACACGAAAAAGAACTATTTCTAAGGGGAATTTGTCCTTGACCACAAGCACTCTTGTGCCACTAATATTGAGCCTAAAAATATCCGTTAAAAGAAGAAATCTGTTCGAGTGTTATCAACCTTTGCGGGTCTATTTTGGAGCAAGAGATTCTACCCCAAGTTGAGGTTTGTTCTCGGGTGTAAGTGGGCATGTTAAAGACTTGAACCAAGAGTGTCTCCCTTGGTTCTTGTCTCCCATATTCAGGCTCAAAGGGTGGGTACGGGATGAGTTGTGAAGCAATCCTTGTTGCTTTCATTGAGCCTTCAATCCCACGGCTAGCTCACCTACATGGTGGCTGTCTGGGTGTATCTAGTTTGACAAGAACTTGGCCATAACCTCCCCTGCATAGTGTGGTTTTTCAGCCTAAGATCACCACCAAAACACCTTGTTTTGGGGTGGTTCTCATTCGGTTAAGGATGGACATGGTGTTCATTCGAATTACTAACACTAACTTAACAAGAATACATCATTCCAAGCGGTTTTATTACTCAATCTTATCATCTATTATCACTAACTAAATTCAATACTCGAATTCCATGGAGTCCTGGAGTCCCTCGAATCACAAATATAGACACAACGACCACAAGACATGAACCTAGTGTCGAGTTCTAGTATCCTATGCCACACTAATATAACAACAACAACATTTAACAAGAATTTCTAGCACAAGGATCATCACTTCTGGACAAACTTATTAACCGAAAACTCAATAAAATCAACACTTAAATTACTTTTATTATTTGCCTAAAATAATCAGGAAAGATCTAAAATAAATGGATTTGAAAAGAATTCGAATATAAACGCAATCCTTACAATGATTTTGAGAGGTGATAAACTCGAATGAAACTCCAATCCAAAAAACCCAAGTATTCCAAACCGAACCACAATCACCACAAACCCTTGTTCTTTCTTGAGTGATTCTCAGAACCTTTGTATGTATTTGTTGAGGTGTGGTTCGATCTCCTTTGGAACGTTGGATTAAAAGGACGATTATGGAGAGTAACTCCATGGTTACTTTCGGGTTTGGGAGGAATAAGATTTCCATTCAAGTGTTCCTTCTACTTCTATCATGATATCCTAGGCTTGATATCACAACCCGCTAAATTACAGGTCAATACTATTCAACAAACTCGAATTTATTTCCTAGACATTTATTTGAAAATAATTTACATATAATCTTTACATGAACCGACGTGAAAATATAGAATATATTTCTAGTACACTAGGACTTAGGCTAAATTTAGTCCACAACGATCAAGTACCTTGCTCCTGCTCAAATTCACAATTTTAAACACTAAAACAATTTCCTTTTCTTAAAATACTTACGGTTGTCAATTCAACAAACACTATTCGTAATTGGAGAAACAGGGTCTCTTATGCGGACACGGATTCGGTTTCTAAGATCATTGATGAAGATATTTTTCCCGCTATTCAGAGGATGTCGAAGTTGTGGATGTCGGCTAGGATCAAGTCTCCCATCGCTAACTGGAATATTTGGATCTCAAGCCCTTTTCACATTTTTGTTAGTTAGTTTTGCTTATGGGCTCTTTTGAGATCCCTTGGTTTTGTTTCTGGTTTTCAGTAATCTTTTTCTATTGTACTCTTTTTTAGGCTTCCTTCTTGGAGCCTAGTTATTTATATATTGGCCTTTCAAAAAAAAAAAAAAAAACAAACACAATTCGTAATTAAAAATTTAACACCTGATATACCCAATTCTCCCAACGATTATTTCAATTATTTCTAATGTATTTTTATACTTCCTAAATTATTACAAAAGTTCCAAAAATATTTCCTTACACCAAAAATAATTTCTTTATATCCTACGTTTATTTACGTATAACTTTCGTTAATCACCAAAACAACAACCAATACCTATTTTTAACACCCAATACATACAATATATACACTCTTGTATAAAACAACACATCTAATCCTATTTTACACCTTATGCCGCCCCCTCCCCTTGGTTTGAAAATATCACAAGACAAGAGTACAATGCAATTAATTAGCTCCATACTTCCCACGTATTCAAAGCATGGCTATGCTAAGATTTTGGGTGATTTTGCCCCTCTCCTTGGTCTATTCGGCCATACACCCTCCCCTAGCCAAGATTATGATCTTGACTTTATTGCCAAACCCTTGAAACTCTTTTAATATAAATAGGCCCAACCTTCCTCAATTTTTTTGCCCTAACTAGTTCAAGGCAAGAAAAAGAAAATAACCTCCCATATATATATACTACAAATCAACACACAAGGAGGAGCAAGGAGGAGAGATCTTGATTGTGGCTAAGTTCAAGCATCCTTAAAGTATTTTAACAAGAGTTTGGAGCAATAATCTTGGGGTTAAACAAGGGTCTTGCACTCATATATCACTAATCACCTTTGTAAGTGATCTTACACTACAAAAACTCCATGTTTTTCTTTATGTCATAATGCTAGTCAAGTATAAAATTAATTATCACTTGGTACATGTTGATAAAGATTTACATTCACAAAGATCTTTTAACAAAAGTTTAGGTTTTGAACAAGTTTTGATTTACAAGAAAACTAGTTAGTAAAACTCTTCACAAGAAAGTGGTAATAAACCTTATAAACATGTATGTTAGTAAACTTGTATATTTAAACATTCTTGACGATTATTTACATGGACCTTTGAATATTGTTAAGATTATAGTTAGATCACTATTGTTATGTTGAGAAGTTGATGGATGAACTAGGACTAGATTTGAAGTGGTTGTCAAAAGGTTATAATAGATAGAAAGTTGCAAAATTAGTTTGGCATTATAAAATGTGATTCTGTCCCATTTTAGTAAATACAGAAAAATCAGTAGTATGGTGATAATTTTAGGCTTGAAATATAGAAAATAGACTTAATAACGAAAACGTAGCCGTTTGAATGAGTTAAAACGGGCTTGTAACGAAAAAGATACGCTAGTTTCAATTTTTACGACGAAAACATTATTTTCAGAAAATAGTTGAATCTGTCCAGAATTTTGAGAGATAAAAACTGATGATAAATGGTAACTAGACTAGCCGAGACCTTGAAAAGCCGATAGTATACTTAAATACCTTCGCGAGGATAGGTCAAACTTAAGAAACGAAGCTACGATGCAAAAGTTATGGCCAAAAGAAGGTTTACGTCAACATATGCGTTGACAGCTTATTTTTTTCTCTATTAGAAAAGCTGATGAAATGTGAAAAATGGAATTTTGGACCCTTTAGAGTATGTTTTGGCTAAAATAGCGAAAACGGAATGGTATAACATTATATATACTTATTAGGTGCGTTATAGATTTTTGAAATAGCCATTAACTTGGCGACTAAAATTTGATCGTGAGATAAACAAGTTACGTTTTCTAAAGTGGTAATTTTCTAAATAAAGGATCAAAGTAACGCAACTATATTTTGACGAAAAATATTACAACAACATGTACAAGTGATAAAGTAAAGTATGAACTTGCGTGAATGGCCTTGTTTCCGAACCTAAGACATATGCATTATTTAGGTCGCGGTTAAGGTATTAGACCTATATTTCCATTTGCCAAAGTTATCAATCGGGATTTACTTTTGCTAATGTGAGTTTCATAGCCCCGATTTTACCTTGTTTATACATGATTTCTAAACCCTCGGGGTGGGAACACACTGCTTGTTTTTACATACAGACACAAGTACTAAAACCGTTACTTTGCCTAAGTTACCACATTGCCATTAAAGTCCCCTACGAATCATGAACCGTTAATTACTTGTAAGCGCGGATGTTATGAATAGATCTATTTGGGTTGACACCCCGTCCGGGTAGGTCGCACCAACTGGGTAAACGGACGCATATCATTTGAATTATTTCCGAGTGTCTGGCAAACACTTATTTGGGGCATTATTATTGTTGTGCTTAATGGGATACCATTACGTTGAGCTTCAGGGTCATGAGCTTAGGCACTGTATATATTATTTTTTGCTGTGACATTATATTTGTTGTAATTGTCTGCTATTGAAATCTTGTGGTCCGCATTACTGTTTACTTAAACCTATGACTCTCACCAACATTATTGTTGACCCTTTTAGCGTGTATTCTCAGGTAATTAGGTGATGATTCACCTCTTGTATAGAACACTTTTGAGTCACATTTTGGAAGCACATCATGATGGAGATTTTCCTACATTATTTAGCGTTTGATTATGTATTTAAATCTTACATTTTGATGGTGAACTCTGATGTTTATGTTTCGTAAAACGTTAACTTTAAATCAAACGCTTGCTTTTAAAATGACTCACTTAGAGGTCGTTCTTTATTCCTTGTACTTTGTGACCACGAGCATCACGCCCCCAGAATTCCATCCTGCTACAAACACAGGTTTTGGGGGTGTGACAGATTGGTACCAGAGCCAAGGTTATAGAGAACTTGGATGCATCGCTGACCCTAGACTATAACCACTAGGTCACGACACTTCACAACATCATGATGTGCATGCGATTTTAATACATGATTTTATTTACTTGTTTTATATGAGTACTTATACTTATAAATATTCATATTGACCTGGTCTACAGCGATATGTCTTCACCCAACCACCCTATCATCATCTCATCGGACTCGGATATCGAGGATGCTTTTTCATCCACTAATACACCTACATCACTACTCTCACCTTCCTATACCTTGACATTCCCATATCACTCACCATTGTTAGATGATAACTCTCACCTATTTGAGGTATTAGCACCACTTGAGCTAGACTTAGAAGAGACTACCAGATATGACACTGAGACTTTTGAGACTGCCCCTACCTTCCCACTATCACCATTGTCATTCCCCTTTTCTATTCCTACATATCGGGAATTAGATGACACCTTGTGGATAGTACCAAGATCACCGACTCAACAGGAACAACAGCAGATTCCTCGAGAATGGTTTGGAATCTATACCATCTCGGATATGATCGATGCACAACTCCAGACCTCACATCTGGACTCATCACAACCCTATGATGCCACAACCCATGATCCAATCAAAGGAGCACCAGGGAGCCTCTAGACTAGACTTATATCTTTACTAGCTTTTACTATTATCCTAGCCACGGGATGTGTGGCATAGTTCAAAGAAACTTGTAGATATGGATATGGTTGTGCTATGTCTGATATCGGTCTATGAAGGCCGAAATTTTCATTTTATATATTCACATGTGTTATGAGTATATTTATGAGATTTTCGTGGTTGCATCTTGTTATGATTTCACTTCATTTATACATGTCATGGTTGCGTATATGTGGGCCTCTTTTGATTTTGAAGGAGTTATGTTGAAGTAAGCCACTGTTGAACATATCATTTCCAAGAGCATAGCCACAGCTCTCGCCAAAAACCTTGCCAAGAGCACAGTCACAGCCCTCGCCAAAAACCTTACTCACGAGGGATTTATGGATTGCAATCCCCACACCTTTAGTGGAATGGAAGGCGCGAGGGGATTTCGCAAATGGTTCGAAGAAGTAGAAACAATATTTTGAGGTTGTAACTGCCACGAGGAAGACAAAGTTAAGTTCGCCACTTGCACTTTTTGGGATCGTGCTCAGGAATGGTGGACTAAACAGGTGCAGATAGTAGGGGTCGACGCTGCTTAATCAATCTCTTAGGAGAAACTAAAAAGGATGATCATTTTTGAGTATTGTTCAAGGAGCGAATTACAAGTAATGGAACAGGAAATCCTGGACTTTACCATGATAGGAGACGATCTTGTCAAATACACTGGTCGTTTTTACGAATTAGCACGACTATGCCCTGCAATGGATGAACCGGAATGCAAGAAACTTGAGAGGTATATCGGGGGACTCTCCCCTAAAATTCGTATGTTGGTCGCTTCATTAGAACCCGATACCATGCCTAAAGCTATCCGTATGGCGATCGAGGCAAAGGAACACATAGCTCACACCAAGGCCGTAGGAAACAATAATGACAACAAACGAAAATGAAACAACTACAACAACCAAGGTGAAAGTGTTGCACAACAACCACCTAAGAGACAAGAAGTGGTTAGACCCTATACTGCAGGACCACGTACCAAGAAAATATATGCTGGGAATTTACCCTACTGCAACACATGCAATCTCCATCACCTAGGTCATTGCAGCGAACCGTGTGGGTTGTGCAAGAAGCGTGGTCACCAAACCAAGGACTGTAGGAATCCCGCAAATCAGAGGATCCCGGGGAGCTGTTTCGAATGTGGAAACATAGGACACTTCAGGAAGGACTGCCCGGAGCCGAAGAACAAGAATACTGAAATCTAAGCCCTCTAGGGTTGTGTTTTCCTATTGTACTTCACCTTAAGAAGTTAGCGTAACCTAGTTGTAACCAGAACCTTTTTATCTAATGTAATCTTTATTTTTTATTATATCCACGATACTCACAACCTTCTTCCATTACATTTTCTATTCCATTTATCTTATTCCTAGCCATTTCGCAACAACGTACCGCTATCCTGTTAAGGGTTAGGCAAATTTCGTCTTTGACTATAGACTATTACCATTCCATAAGATTCTCCCACATCCTATAACCTATTCAACAGGATTTTATCCCAAACTATTTTACTACCACATTATAGAACCATTTCACATAGTTATACTCAAAGCTATTTTACTACCACTTTATAGAACTGTTTCACATAATTTTACCCAAAGCTATTTTACTACCACCTGAGGAAATTATTTCACAAGATTTTGAAACACGTTAAATTACCATCACCTCATAAATTGATTTACTAACATTCTACCAACTATTTACTCCCATACGAACCAATTTTTCTTGTTAAAACAAAATTTAGACTACCCCTTTACCAAACAACACGTTGAACACCATCTAAAACTTTTGAGAAACATAATACTACTTTGACTAAACCGAGCATCGCATCATTAGTCCTCAATTATACATAGCCTGATCACCTATGTATAATTCAGGAAGGATTATGCCATGAAGGAAACAATCACCTTTTCAAAAAAATTCCTAATAACAATCTTCATTCAAAACATCCAAAAAGCAAAGCTTTGTAAACAAATAAATTTTTCATAAACATCCCTTTCAACAAACCCTCTCTAGATACCTACACCACTGGTTACTCACTCAACCGTTAAGTTGGAGTTTTACCATTGACCTTTCTAGGAAAGACTTTCCATTTACAAGGAGTATTCCATGACATAAGAAAACAACGAAAGGATTTCGGAACTACAAACAAGGACTGGAAATATACAGTAAGTTGATTCGTAACGCTACGGAAATCTTAAGAGCTCGCGAGGCAATCCAAACCACTATCTTTGGCGTAGTCACCCAATCCTATCATTTCAGAAGTACTAGTTAGACCAAGTAAGACAAAAAACCTATGTCATGATCCATTTTGGAAATGACCAAGTAAGTTGAATACTCATACCTGTAAGTCTTGCCTAATATTAACAAATAGGCATTATCCAGCATTAGAAATAGGGCGTTAGACATCTAAGCATTCATGCAGACATACCTACCCGACTATTTCATTCTTTTTAATGCTTTCAATTCAAACGAATTTTCCTTAAAATGCAATTATATAAATCATATACCTTGTAGGAAAATATCTTTCTAAAGAACCCATTTTGACAAGTAATCCCCTTATGGTCAGCCTTTAACAAAACTATCGTACGTTAAAAAAGGTATAACATCAATCTTTACTAAACGGTTCTATTCACATCATGTCAAAGACCCGTCTATAAAACTTTGGGTCACATTTGAAAACAGACTAATCTTGCATAACCGCTGAAATTATTCCAACTTGTAAATTCATTTATTCAAACTTGAAAATTTATTTATTCAAACTTGTGAATTCATGTATTCAAAAAAAAAAAAGATTTCAAACAAAACACTCCATATCGAGAGAGAGATTTCATTTATTCAAACTTGAGAATTCACTTATTCAAACTTACGAATTCATTTATTCAGAAAAAGATTTCAAACAAGACACTCCATATCGAGAGAGAGATTTCATTTATTCAAACTTGAAAATTCATTTATTCAAAGAAAGAATTCAAACAAAACACTCCGTATCGAGAGAAAGATTTCATTTATTCAAACTTGAAAATTCAGTTATTCAAAGAAAGATTTCAAACAAAACACTCTGTATCGAGAGAAAATTTTCATTTATTCAAACTTGAAAATTCATTTATTCAAAGAAAGATTTCAAACAAAATACTCCATATCGAGAGAGAAAATTCATTTATTCAAATTTGTAGATTTCATTTATTCAAACTTGAAAAGTCATTTATTCAAACTTGCGAATTCATTTATTCAGAAAAAGATTTCAAACAAAACACTCCATATCGAGAGAGAGATTTCATTTGCTCAAACTTGAAAATTTATTTATTCAAACTTGTAAATTTAGAAAAGGAATTCAAACAAAACACTCCATATTGAGTCAATTTTTGAAAATCAACCACCGTACTAAAACACTTCATACATTTAGGATTTTTCGATTGACGAACAGAAGCATGGAAAAATTCGATGAAGGAAATCTAGGGAGACACTATTAAACAGTAAGAATCTTAGTAATGAAGACCAAGCACCTTAGGCTAAGAGAGACTCATATCGTAGCATCAATTAGAGCAAAACACGAGGAATCAAAACGGTTACCATAGCTTTATCCTTCCGATAACGCCTCTTCTGACAAACTTATCATTGTAGAATTAGTCACGAGACATGTTGTACCAAATTTCAAACACTCCTAATAAAAGGTAGTTAATACACCCCGAACTTCTAGCAATCCCTTTAAGATATCTTTACCCAATCAGATATAAGCATGATCTATCATCCTCAGACCAACGAACATAGAAGAGAACGATCCAAACGCTATAGGACATGCTCAGTGCCATTTGATCAACTTTGAATTGTTTGGAGTAATCTTTTGACATTGGCAGATTTCACCTTCAACGATAGTCATCACTCGAGTATAAAGACTGCACCCTTTAAGGCACTCTATGGTCGAAGTACCAATCACCTATTGACAGGCCGAAATCAGAAAAGCCCAACTCACTAGTCTAGGACTTATTCGTGAAACAACAAAGGAAAATAGTACAAATCAAGAATCAGTTACAAGCGACAAGAGAACGATAGAAAGGTTATGTCGATACATGACGTAAATCATTGGAAATTAGGTTCCCCTAAGTCGCGAGCCATTGGGATTTTAGAGTTGGAGAATGAATTATGTTGAATGTCTTTCCTTAGAAAGGTGTGATACAATTTGGGAAATGCGAGAAATTGAACCCTAGGTATGTTGGACCATTTAAGATTCTAGCTAGAATCGGCCGAGTACCTTACAGACTCGAACTCCCGCCAGAGCTTAGCAGTGTGCATAATACCTTTCATGTTTCTAATCTTAAGAAGTGTTTATCCGACGAATCCCTCATCATTCCTCTAGAAGAGATTCAGCTAGATGACAAGCTTAATTTCATCGAAGAGCCAGGAGAAATTATGGATCGTGATGTCAAGCAATTAAAGCATAGTAGAATTCCTATCATCAAAGTTCGCTGGAATTCTCAACGAGGTCCCGAGTTCACTTGGGAACGAGAAGACCAGATCCGTCGAAAATATCCTCATCTCTTCACCGACAACAATCCAATGACCAACACTGGCTGAATCTCGAGGACGAGATTCATTTTATGGGTGGTAGACTATCACAACCCACTAAATTACAGGTCAATACTATTTAACAAACTCGAATTTATTTCTTTGACATTTATTTGAAAACAATTTACATATAATCTTTACTTGAACCGACGTGAAAATCTAGAATATATTTCTAGTACACTAGCACTTAGGCTAAATTTAGTCCACAACGATCAAGTACCTTGCTCCTACTTAAATTCACAATTTTAAACTCTAAAACAATTTCCTTTTCTTAAAATATTTACGGTTGTCAATTCAACAAACACTATTCGTAATTCAAAATTTAACACCTGATATACCCAATTCTCCCAATGATTATTTCAATTATTTCTAATGTATTTTTATACTTCCTAAATTATTACAAAAGTTCCAAAAATAATTTCTTTATATCCTACATTTATTTACGTATAACTTTCGTTAATCACCAAAACAACAACCAATACCTATTTTTATCACCCAATACATACAATATATACACTCTTGTATCAAAACAACACATCTAATCCTATTTTACACCTTATGCTGCCCCCTCCCCTTGGTTTGAAAATATCACAAGACAAGAGTACAATGCAATTAATTAGCTCCATACTTCCCACATTTTCAAAGCATGGCTATGCTAAGATTTTGGGTGATCTTGCCCCTCTCCTTGGTCTATTCGGCCATACACCCTCACCTAGCAAAGATTATGATCTTGACTTTATTACCAAAACCTTGAAATTCTTTTAATATAAATAGGCCCAACCTTTCTCATTTTTTTTTTTTTTTTTTTACCCTAACTAGTTCAAGGCAAGAAAAAGAAAATAACCTCCCATATATATATACTAAAAATTGACACACAAGGAGGATCAAGGAGGAGAGATCTTGATTGTGGCTAAGTTCAAGCATCCTTAAAGTATTCTAACAAGAGTTTGGAGCAATAATCTTGGGGTTAAACAAGGGTCTTACACTCATATCTCACTAATCACCTTTGTAAGTGATATTACACTACAAAAACACCATGTTTTTCTTTATGTCATAATGCTAGTCAAGTATAAACTTAATTATCACTTGGTACATGTTGATAAAGATTTACATTCACAAAGATCTTTTAACAAAAGATTGTGTTTTGAACAAGTTTTGATTTACAAGAAAACTAGTTAATAAAACTCTTCACTAGAAAGTGGTAATAAACCTTATAAACATGTATGTTAGTAAACTTATATATTTAAACATTCTTGATGATTATTTACATGGACCTTTGAATATTGTTAAGATTATATTTAGATCACTATTTTTATGTTGAGAAGTTGATGGATGAACTAGGACTAGATTTGAAGTGGTTTCCAAGAGGTTATAATAGATAGAAAGTTGGAAAAATAGTTTGGCATTATAAAATGTGATTCTGTCCCATTTTAGTAAATTCAGAAAAAGCAGTAGTATGGTGATAATTTTAGGCTAGAAATATAGAAAATAGACTTAATAATGAAAACGTAGCCTTTTGAATGAGTTAAAACGGGCTTGTAACGAAAAAGATACGCTAGTTTCAATTTTTACGACGAAAACATTATTTTCATAAAATGGTTGAATCTGTCCAGAATTTTGAGAGATGAAAACTGATGATAAATGGTAACTAGACTAGCCGAGACCTTGAAAACCCAATAGTATACTTAAATACCTTCGTGGGGATAGGTCAAACTTAAGAAACGAAGCTACGACGCAAAAGTTATGGCCAAAAGAAGGTTTACGTCAACATATGCGTTGACAGCTTATTTTTTTCTCTATTAGAAAAGCTGATGAAATGTGAAAAATGGAATGTTGGACCCTTTAGATTATGTTTTGGCTAAAATAGCGTAAACGGAAATGGTAGAACATTATATATACTTATTAGGTGCGTTATAGATTTTTAAAATAGCCATTAACTTGACGACTAAAATTTGATCGTGAGATAAACAAGTTACGTTTTCTAAAGTGGTAATTTTCTAAATAAAGGATCAACTTAACGCAACTATATTTTGACGACAAATATTACAACAACATGTACAAGTGATAAAGTAAAGTATGAACTTGCGTGCATGGCCTTGTGTAACACCCCCATTTTTGATATACGCAGCGAAATATAAGTTGGGGTATTGCTTCAGGTATCACAGTCATGAAAATAGAAAACGACTCAAAAAGAGACATTTTAGATAAAGAAGTTATCATTCATTTATTTAAATCAGAGTTACATAATATAGGTCCCAGCGGAAAGTTCTGAAATACATTATAAAAGTACATTATTTGTTGAATGATAACAAAATAGACACCCTTTTTATAAGAAGAAAGTCTATTGCCACTCTGTGTCAAGTCGTGCTTTTAGTTACCTAAGATAAAATATGCTAAAAAGTCAACACAAAGGTTGAGTGAATCCATAGTGTTTGTAGTAACAATCAGTTGAACACAAGTTAAGAGAAAGTAAATCAGTAATATTACAGTTTAGTATATTGCCCTAAGTCTCATACCACGCAAACGTTAACAGCAGGACATCATAAGAAAGATGTAAATTACTAACATAATTAAATGTAGTAATAATGCCCTCGAGTAGGAGCTTGCCATTCTCTTTCTTTGTTCTCAAATAAAGTGCATTTGGTTACCTATCCGGCTAACACAAATGGGTCGTCAATTCCAATAGATCTATTCACTATATTCGTGTTCACTCGCAAGTGATTAATGGTTCATGATATGAGGGTCTTTTAGTGTCAACAGAGTAAACTTAGGCAATATTGATCAGGAAAGCATACGGAAAAATACTTGTGTTCGGTTTGTAGCATGTATCTCCCCACAAGTTTGAAAAACGTATAAAAGTGGGACTATGAACTCACCTTAGTAGTCTGGATGGAAAACAAATCAAATATAGTTGATAAACGTCTTCGGCACGCGACCTGGGTTGGTATGTCAAGTTTTAATATTCTTATTCAAATATATGTGAGTTTTAATATTCGTATCGTAATGTTTTGATAATGGTAAATATTAAATGAGACAACATGAAGTCTCTTCAAAAGTTAGATAAGATTTTATCATTTTTCATATTTTTATGTTTATGTTTCGTTTGTTTGTTATCGAGATAAATATATATCGTTTATTAGTTTTTATTATAAACCGAGCCAAAACATATATATCCCGTAATAATTATAAAATGTTATATTTTATACCCTTATAGTTTTATATATTGACAGTTTATTCCCTTGAACTTTGGTGAAATGATGATTTTTACCCTTTTAGTTTCAAAAATGACAATTTATACCCACAATTATGGAATATTGGCAAAAACAGCCCTTATATTAATAACTTTGAAATATTTACACTTTTGGCCCAAGAAAACTCCAATTTTTAGATTTGGCAAGTTTTACCCTCAAAGCTTTTAATACGTTTCGTTCTTATTCCTGATTGCGTTTTTAGCGCGTTTTTAATTTAGAAAGAGGCGAGGCTTGCTACGACTTATTGAAATAAGTTGTAATATGTTTGAAAATAAATTGTATAGGGCTTATTGGCTTAATTTCTAGCTTATAGCTCTAAAAAAATTCTAAGGGTGCGTTTGATTTTGTTGTATCTCGCCCCAAAAGAAAATTAATTGGAGCGAGACCGTGTAATATTTTTACAATGTTCTTAATCCTTTCAAGAGTTTGCTGGGAGCTCTTTCTAATGGTTCAAACTCGAAGTCGTAAACTTTTGTGGTTTGCTCGATAAGATGGGGCGAGGCAAGATTTTCTCAACACTTTTGTTCCTTTAATATCTATGTTGTGAGGTCTTTAGAATGGCAAAGTTTCGGATTTTATAGGCTTCATTTGATGGTTGAAATAAATAGCAAAAGATGGTCCCTTGGGGCATTTTTCGACCAGAAAAAGAAAAATAAAATTTTTAGATTTTAACTCTACAACTTATGGCACGTTTTTTATAACATCTTAACATGATCATAAGTCTATTTAGTTGATTCTTAAAGTGTTTCATATGTTGTGGTTCCAAAAATATCAGAATCCTTAAATTAATGGTTTTTGGTCTTGTGGCTCACGACTAGGTAAAAGAGTCCAAATATCTATGTGGTGCTTAGCTGTTTAGACAGGGTTATGGGGGCGTTTTGATGTGTCCTGGGTGGTGATTAAAAGGGCTATTTGGCTGGGGCTAATGTCTTTATCTCGTGGTGGATAAATGGGGAGCAAGTTGGGGGTTTGGGACTGTTTTGGCGACAAGACGAGGAAACAGAAAACAAGTTTTCAAAATTTTCTTTTACAAAGTCTTCTAGCTTGTTTCTATAGCATATTAATGATTAATTAGTTTGTTTTAGTGTAGTATTAGATAACTTTTAAGGCTCAAGAAATTTTACAATGAAATAAAGAGTATGTTTGTTTACTAATCAGAAACATTGCAAAACATACTTTTAGCCTATGTTCCTAATTAGGACTTGTTTAGTATCATTATTAAACATGTTTAAGATTATTTAAAGTTTACCAAAGGAATTAAAAGAGTCTAGATTACTTACTTGATTATAAATTCGGTTATGAGGGTTTTTGGCAAGTTGGCTTGGAAATGGAATGCTAGGCTTTTCTCTCCTTCTAGGCTCTTGACTAACCTTCCTTTGCTTCTCTTTAGTGCTTAAAATCAGAATGTATATGAGTGTAGGAATGTTTGTGTGTTCGAATGAGGGTGAGTGGAAATGAGGGTGTTTGTGTTGACTTATATAGGGGAGGAAAAATTAGGGTTTTCAAGGTTGTAGGTCATTAGGTTTTGTAAGAGGGAGACATGGTGAGGTGTTGCATACCACTTGGAAGCCAAGTGTAAGGAGGGGGAAAGGATGGCAGATGTGTTTAAACCCTAGCCAAGAATTCAACCAAATTTGACCATGGGTAAATATCTAGGGGACATGTTGATGTGGTGTAATTCTAGAACTAGTAAATGTCTTGTGGCTTAAGATTTATCATGTAATTAAGTTAACAAGTGTAGTTTAATTTTTGTTAGAATTAAACTAGGAAAAACCACATGGATCGAATGGTGCTTTGGTTGTTGGTACCTTGGGCTATCTAGTGTTGTACATTAGGTTTTAGTGAAGTAACAAGTTAGTTTTAGGGTTTTGTTTGGGTAATTATTGATTAGAAAAATAAATTAGGGCTTGTTTGTTTATGTTTGTGTCGATTTGTGTAGAAAAAGAAAAGAAATCAAATTGTGCTTGATGGGGTTGTACCATAGGCTAGGTAGGGTTGTACATGGAGTTTAAGAAATATAGAAAAGGTAGTTTTAGGTTTTTATGCATTGGATACTTGTACCTTAGGTTTAGGGACTTGTAATTAAATTTAGTAAGTATAAGAAATCTATTTTTAAGATTGGTGCATAAAAGACTTGGATCATGTGTTTTAAAATGAGTACATTGTAGTTTTTAATGAGATTTATATTAATATTAGGTTTTTATGCTTTATTGACTTGTACCTTGGCTTGAGAAACTTGTACAATTGTATTTTATAGAAATCTTATATACATTAATTAGGGTTTGTGATTTTATTACATAAAATCATAGTTTTGTGAATTCAGGGTTTGTATTTGGAGTTAAAGTGAAATTAGGGTTTTCGTGCTTTAGGAGCTTGTACATTAGCTTTGGAGTATTGTACTTTAGGTTTTATGATTTAATTAATCAAAATCATAGTTATAAAAATTTAGGGTTTTGTGAAAACTCTTAATAGATAAGAAACGTTTAATTTGCACGTTTAATAATCGTATGTTAATGAATTTACGTAAGGTGGCAAATGAAATATCGTATGGTTTTTATACTTGACATATGTAAATGTTTATGTGAAATAAACATTAAGTAGGTTGGTTTCGGTCCGCGTGTGAGCACGTTTATCGAAGATATGAGTTACGTCACATTAGATAGTAGTTATGATCAAAAAAAAATTATACGTAGAAAAAGGATAAGTATTCTTTATATAGAATATGAAATAGTTTATTACAAAGTGAAATTTTACCAGTGGTTACACCTTGTTTCCGAACCTAAGACATATGCATTATTTTGGTCGCGGTTAGGGTATCGGACCTATATTTCCATTTGCCAAAGTTATCAATCGGGATTTACTTTTGCTAATGTGAGTTTCATAGCCCCGATTTTACCTTGTTTATACATGATTTCTAAACCCTCGGGGTGGGAACACACTGCTTGTTTTTACATACAGACACAAGTACTAAAACCGTTACTTTGCCTAAGTTACCACATTGCCATTAAAGTCCCCTACGAATCATGAACCGTTAATTACTTGTAAGCGTGGATGTTATGAATAGATCTATTTGGGTTGACACCCCGTCCGGGTAGGTCGCACCAACTGGGTAAACGGACGCATATCATTTGAATTATTTCCGAGTGTCTGGCAAACACTTATTTGGGGCATTATTATTGTTGTGCTTAATGGGATACCATTACGTCGAGCTTCAGGGTCATGAGCTTAGGCACTGTATATATTATTTTTGGTTGTGACATTATATTTGTTGTAATTGTCTGCTATTGAAATCTTGTGGTCCGCATTACTGTTTACTTAAACCTATGACTCTCACCAACATTATTGTTGACCCTTTTAGCGTGTATTCTCAGGTAATTAGGTGATGATTCACCTCTTGTATGGAGCACTTTTGAGTCACATTTTGGAAGCACATCATGATGGAGATTTTAATACATTATTTAGCGTTTGATTATGTATTTAAATCGTACATTTGATCGTGAACTCTGATGTTTATGTTTTGTAAAACGTTAACTTTCAATCAAACACTTGTTTTTAAAATGACTCACTTAGAGGTCGTTCTTTATTCCTTGTACTTTGTGACCACGAGCATCACGCCCCCGGAATTGAGTTCATCACCATTCCTCTGCAAATACAGGTTTTGGGGGTGTGACACTTGACTTGGGTGATTTTCAAGATTTGTGATAATGATGGGGCGTCTAGGTCAAAAGAAAAGAGGATGGAAATGTTTGAGGATGGTGATGTATCGAAGGGGGTTTTAGGGAAGAAGGAGGGGCGGACAAAAAAAGATAGAATACCTAGGGTTGAGGACAAACCAGTTTTGGGGATAAGTGTGAGTGGGTGGACTTTTATTTTAAGTATTGAGATAGATTTAATTAAAAAAGTGAGTATATTATACCCGCGTTTCGCCAAATTGAGTTAAAATCGGGTCCTTCTCGGAACAGTCAAAAATATGGAAGAATGGATTTTCAGGGACGTTTATATGATACTAGAATGTATATAGAGTTTTATGGATTTACAATAATTCCTTAGTTTTAAATTTATTTCTGTTTAGACATTGGTACGCGTGTGGTGTCAATCTGAGTGAAACTGAGATAACCTCCCGTTTTTACTACATTATAGTGGGTGAAATGTGAGATGAGATAATTTCACTGTTCTTGGTGAGATTTCTGGGTGACACAGTGTGCAGGTCTGTTTTTCCGTGATAATCATATAAATGCCTAACCTAGTGATTTAGTCACAATAAATGAATTGTTATGAATTAAATATTAGGGGAAATTTACCATTTGTCACATCCTCCCCATCTTAGGAACGAAAATCGTCCTCGTTTTTCACTTAGAAATACCCGACGGGGTTGGGGGTTCGAAGGTTCTAGGGTTTCGGTTCTATTTTTCACATTTCCATGTGAATTCAGGGCTTGGTGAGAGACGGTTGAACTTCGATGGTTGAGATATGTAGTGAAAGTTCTAGAGTGCCGAAGTCTTTCACGATGACTATTCCCATCATGACATGATTCTCCCTGAACTAAACATAGGTGATCAGGCTATGATTAGTTGAGAACTGATGATGCGATGCCGGGTTTAGTTACCATGGTGTTGGGTTTCTATTGGTTCGGAATCACAACAATCTGTCATATGTGTATTAGTTAATAGACAATTTCAAAAGTGATGGAGATAGGAAAAGAGTCATCATAATATCTTAATCTCAAAAGTTAAGGAAATTCATCACAGAGAGGTTCGTACAAAACAACATTGCATCATGTCTTTTAAGAAGTACAATTATTCGAGGAAATATGACCTAAGAGAACCTAAAGGTGGATGTTTTCATGCGAAGAAAAGATTCCAAGCTGCATTTCCACTCATCATGCCATTTGGGTCCTGGCTGACCCTCTCATTTCCATTTCTCATTCCTGGGCAATTATTCCTGTAGTGTCCAATCATTCCACACTCAAGGAAGGTTGCGGTGAACCTTGAGTCAATTTCATGAGTGAAAACCTCGCAGTTCTTAGTTCGATGGCCGACTCCCCCGCAATTTCCACACCGCATGGGACAAGGTTCACGATGATGAAATGGGCACACCTTACACTTAGGTAGGTTTCCAGAATATCCTCTCTTCATGCTGGTGCCTGCAGTAGGGGTAGTGGCCATTCTTAATCGCTTGTCAGGACCAACATTTCCTCGGCCCTTGGAGTGATCATCCCATTTTCTTTTGTGTTCAGCTGCTCTCTCGGCACTTGTCCTAGCCGTTGATCCCATCAGCTTGGGGGCCACGTTTGTGGGTCCCTGGGGCTTAGTGGTCTTGGAGGTAGTGTCATTTTCCCCTTGGAATGGGGGAAACCCTCCTAAGTACATTTCTCGTAGCCAAGCTTCTGTATGGATCATCTCAAGGCTCATTGGTGTCTTCCCTTGACGGCGTACGGCAGCACTGTCACCTCGCACTTTGGGATTCCAAGATTTTTCCTCCATTCTTTTGATTTCACTGTAGGAGCAGTACTTCCTATGTACCATCTCTTTAAAACATTCCCATGGCATCATATAGGCAGCATCAATGCCAGTGGTCTTCAGATGGTTATTCCACCAGGTCTGAGCATCATCAATGAAGGTGAGTGAAGCATACTTTACCCTATCCTCCTTTGCACAACCACATGCTTGGAACATGGCCTCCAGTTGTTCCATCCATCTGATCACAGCAATGGTCCCTTCAGTTCCATTAAGATTTCCAGACATGGCCTTTCAAAAATCCTGATAAGTGCCAGTGTAGTTGCTGTCATCCTTAGGTTTAGAGCTTCTGATCTCAACAGTCGTGTTGTTGGCCTTTGCTGCGGCTAGGGTTGCTGCCACACGATGACTAACTAACATGTCTAGCATGGCTGGATTTATGATAAGCAGGTTTGCTCCGTTCTCAGATGGGATAGTGGCAGCAATAGGCTGGTCATGAATGGCATTGGTTGTCCTTCCTGTAGGATTCATATATACCATAAAAGATGAGAATGAGTGAGATTTTATACAGAAAGAGGAGATCATATGCGTTTTACAATTGATAAAGCACATTTTTGGGAAGAGCAGACTTTTAAGGAAACTATCGGAGAAGAAGGTATAAATGAGGTCTGTATCCTTACTAATATCCTAGAGTATACTTTGGTTGCCTAGTTGGGTAAAATTTGAAAGCTGGTAGCAAGCGAGACTTATAGTCTTAAATATACGTTCTACTTCAAGTCTTGTTCGAGAGGCATTTTGTCCTAAATGGTTTAGTCAATGGTTTGAAATAAATATACCGGTCTAACATTATGCTGAGATATATTTTCTAGCGAGGGTTTTGTATGAGAATTCCTTTAATATCTTAAGGCTCTTAAATGGTTTCGCTTAGGATTTAAGTCTTACAGTAAATGTAGCAGTCTTACAGTCTGGACTCCTAAGGTGCCTCTGGTGTCTTAAGGGCTAGAGGTAATAAGTCGTATTTCGATGAATTTCCTTCAAGTATGTCTTGCCAATATCTATTGTCTGGGTGATGGCGTTTGATTAGTTTTCTGAGGTTTGTTTTTGGTGATCAATAATGTGTTGATAAAACTCCTTGTCCTAGGTTAGTTTGTAATCCTAAGGGTTTAGTGAAAGGCTAGACAATTTACTCTTACGATAGGGGTTTGGGTCATTTTGTGATGCTCTGGGGTTTCTATTAGGTCACCAGTCAACTCTAGTAAATCTCCGAGTTCTTAAGGGTTTTATGGTTTACTTATTGTTCGTTCTTGCTGAGGGGTCCTTCATTTGTGGCGAGAATCTTATGTGTCTTATGGATATATTTTTCCTCCCATGGAGGTTTATGATATAGCGTTGTGACGTCCAATGTATAATGGGGACACTGTCAAAATTTCCGGGTTTTGTGGGTAACGTCTCATAGTTCTAGATTTCAGTCTTGAGAGGGCGATGTTGACTGCCACTAGCAGTCAGTCAGTCGGCTTAGTGGGACGTGGATTATCTGACGCATAGAGTTTTATTTTGGTAGGACCATGTTGATTACTACCAGCAATCGACCAGTCCGTTCGTTCGAATGTACAGTGTCTGTACAGGAGGGAGGTTTAAGAATCTGAATATAACCATTGCGGTCATTTAACACTTTTTCCATAGGGCCATAATGTGTTTTAGTCACCTACGGGGTTACGATATATCCAATAGCTATCGAACTTAAAGATTGGTCAGATTGATGCTGGAGTGGGTCAGAATTGGAAAGAGATAGCATATGGTGAGATGTTAATTGGTGGAGTTGTCTGACAACGGTCGGGAGTTGTGGGTTTCCTATTGAACTAGGTCGTAATAGGGGGGGCAAGGCTAACTTCTATGATATCTAGGTTGAATTGGTTCTTACTGTTACTAGTGCGGTTGCCTAATTCTCATATTTCCATTATGTGTAATCCTTTGAGTTTCCTTGGGATGGAAGCAGGCGATTTACCTTGCGGCAAAAATTTGGGGTCATTGTTCCTTGCGTATCACTGGAACTAGGATTTAGGCTTGGTGAAAGGGGTGTTGAGTTTAGTTGACAGGGGTTTATTTGCTGATGAGGGTGGTAATGGGAAGTATTTTTTGAGGAGTTTTGTGGGGCGTCTAAATTATGGTTTATTATTTGGGGGATAGTAGGAAAATTTGTTGTTTGATTTGTGAGTAAGGAATGGGGTAGATTAATAATAAAATGATTGGTGATTTCGAGTAAGGTCATATTTTGGGGATTTTGTGAAGTGGTAGTTATGTAAATTTTGGGTTTTTGGGAATTTTGTGGCTAAAAGAAATGGACAAAACAATTTATAGGTGATTAACAAAATATAGTCTATAATTTAATAGAGACGTCATTTGTCTAAGAGTAATTGTGAGAATTTTGGGAAGGTGAGGTAAATTCATCATATAAAGAGATAACGTCATGGTAGGTTATGAAAGGAAAGATTAAATACATAATGGAAATATATAACAAAATGAGCTTGTTATAGATTAAGAGTTGATTACAAGGTTTAAAAACTACAAGCTCTCTTAATAAGATCTTACACTGGCTGAGAACTACTCAGTTAAGTGAAATCACTACCAATCATAACTAAGACTGGCTCCTAGTCCTATCCAGGTGTCAGAACCTAAAAGCGTACTCCCCAAGTTGTGCCTCGACTTCAACAAGGCGAGTCCTTAATGCTAAGTTTTCACTACGGTGTGCCTGATCAGCTCTTAACAATGCTGCAACCTAAGCCTCGAGGATCAGCATTCTCCTATGCATAATCTGAGCTGCCTCTTGAGCTATCACCTGTGTCTGCTCAAGTCTGCCTGATCTGTCACCTAAGTCAAGAATGTCTCTACTGTTGGAGTGTGTCCTAGCATAGAGCCTACTAAAGTCATCATCATACTACTCGATCGGTGTAATGAGCTGGATGTAACTCGTCAAAAAGATCAGAGTGGAGACCTAGTATGTCAGTCTGTAAGTCTAGCTGAGTCTGGATCTGTGAGATAGTATCGGTCTCTGTAGCTGCTGGTGATGCTGCTGGAAGTGAGGAATGTGATATCTATGTGTTATCCTCTGTCTCATCCCGAGCTCTCCTTGACCTCTCTCCAGTCTCAAGAGCACTAGGCACATTCTCCAGCACTAGGCTAATCCGGGGCACAACTGCTCTCTCCTCTATCCCCGAATCAAATTAACATCAACCCCTGTACCCTCAGCAGGGGTACTCTCATCTAAAGTCTGTCCAACACCCTCTGCTGAATAAGAGTCATTGCTTCTCCTGAGCCTCTGACGTGAAGGTGAGTGGGTAGGTAAATGTGGTGGTGAGGTGGGTGGTGGTGATGTTGGAGTAGCAGGAGTGTCCATGTGGGAGCATAAGGACCTATAATGAGACGGGGATAATAAAAGAATATGAGCAGGGTTTTGGGTACTCTCTGCAGTGTGAGATGATGGTCTAATAGATGGGCGTATGATTATGCGTGTAGTATGGTGAGGGATAGTAGGAGTAATCAGGGTAGCTGATGTGGTATGAGCATGTGATGGTGGTGTAGGCTCAATGGTGTTGGGGTTTAATGTATGATGATCTTGGAGCATCTGCATGTTGGAATCATATGAGCCTGGTGAAGTCTGAGTAGTGTTGCGGGAAGGCATAGTCTGTGACAAAACGGTATATATATGTGTAAGTATATGGGAGTTACTTGTGATAATTCGTGTAAATTATATATATAAGTATGTATAAGGTATTTATAATGTATGCAACTAAATGGAAATGAATGATTAATAACATCTAATCAAGACAAGTAATAACAAGTCCAGGGCAAGCAAGGCAAACGGCAGTCATACGTACTTGTTTTTGAAAAAGTGGTTATAGTTTAGGGTTTATATGTACCTAGTTCTCTATAACCTAGGCTTTGATGCCAATCTGTAACACCCCCAAAACCTGACCTTGCGGAAGCACTAGAATCATGGGGTGCTACTGAAATGGAAATCATAACACAAGGTAACGAAGAACCAATTACACACTTTATAAAAAAAACGTATTCATTTGTTTAATCCAATTATAACAATCTGTATGATTCAAGTTTGTTTACAAGTTTAATGGTCCCTCAAAAACAAGTCTTAATCATCTGTTAAAAACACTTTGGTCAATAGTATAAGTCTACCGCCTTGCCAAGCCTTGCCACACTTGCACAAATCTAGATACCTGAGAAAAACATGCTAAAAGACAGCAAAAAACTAGTGAGTTCATAGGTTTATGTTTAAACAATTATACATATTTGGACCAACAGTTTTGTTTGTGAGCATAGAAATGTCACATTTATATTTTATTACGCTAGCACTAAGTTCATGCAACCGAAGCTAAAACAGGTCTGCATGCTCTAGAAGCATGTTAATCATAAAAGGCCCTGGCAAGTGTTTATCCCAGACACTTGTACTTTGATATAGTATACGTTCGTCTGCCTATCTGGTCAAACCGAACGGGGACGTTACTCCCAATAGATCTATTTATAACATTCACGCTTCTTGTCGGGAATTAACGGTTCATGAAATTAGGGCAGTAGGAGACATATCAAGTCTTAGGCTAACTGCACAATAACTTTGGTGTAATTAGTATTAATGGTCCATAAAATTTCTTTTTGCATGTTTCTCACCCCATTCATATAAAACAAGTACAAGTAAAAAGGGGCTATAAACTCACCTTTAATGGCCTGAATAGTGAATGCTGTGAAATTAAGGAGTGCACGGCACCAACACGCAACCAAGATTAAATAACCATGTCTTAGTTTCAAGTATTAAGTTTAAGTCCTTTCATGATTTAGTTTCAATGTTTTAAAGTATTTATGTTGTTTTCACTTGTGTGGCGGCAAGTGTGGTTACGAAGGAATTTCCTAAGAAATGGTAAGGTGTAGCTCTACGAATGACTTAAATGTACGGAAATGAGATAATGAGAATATTGACGGAATTTGGAAAGAAAATAAAATGAACGATATAAAGCACGAAGGGATATAATCGAGATGTGATATATATATTAAGATCGTGTAGTTTGGTCGTTATATCTAATTATATAGGTTTTTGAAGTAAACTCAACGAAAGTGAAGTTTATTATTTACTAGTTAAATGTTTTGAGAAAATGTAATATAAAGTTAATTTAACAAAACTTGGTTGATTTAAAAAAAATGAACTAGGTTTATATTGTTATTAATAATTAGTCATGACTCATTTTTATAAATTATAAGCTTAGAACAATTGATCTCGTTAAATTTGTTTTAGTAAGGTTCATGTTTAATATTTCATTTTTCTAGTTTTCGTTAGTGACGTTATTAGTGGTTGATTAGTTTTAAAATGACAAGTATAAGTGTCAATTTATACACTCTCTAACATGTGCTATTGCTTATACTTAACATGTATTTGATTCGTTGCTAGTTCATTTTAGTTTTAAATAGTAATGACAAATGTGTATATGTAAAGTTTATATCCCTTTTTACGCCAATGTTTATTGTTTTACGTTATATATAATTTGTAAGGTGATATCTAAGTTAAATGGTCCATTTATTTTAGTATTCGAATTCTTAAGTTTGCGGCAATACAAGTTTTAAGTATCTATTAGTTTCAATACAAAATTGTTTGCGTGCTCGGCTATTCAATTTTTATTTAGCGACAAGTGTATATATGTACGTTAACAGGTTTCACAAGATAGCCATTTGTTGGGCTGCGGCCCAACTGGATTAGAGGAAGGGGAAACATCTCGGTATTGGGTTGTATCGATTACTAATAGCCAAGTTGGGCCTGGTGGGCCACAACTACTACCAACAGAATGTCTCAAAGACTAGAACAAATGAATTTTTAGTTGGGCTTGAGTTTGAGTCCTAAGTGGGCTTTATCCTTGAGTTTGGCCTGGAACAAAAAGACACAACACAACACATTCAAGTCTTAACAGACCTGTGTGTTTCTTTCTGGGAAATTCTTGACCACCATTTCGACACCAAACAGGGGGCTAGGGAGCTCACGTCTTAGTAAATCCTTGGGTTGAGTACTACTCGACACCAAGGTTTAGGAGTTTGTGGGTTACAAGTGATCTTAGTCTTGGCCTAAACTTCACGCTTCGACACGGAAAAGAACTATTTCTAAGGGGAATTAGTCCTTGACCACAAGCACTCTTGTGCCACTAATATTGAGCCTAAAAATATCCGTTAAAAGAAGAAATCTATTCGAGTGTTATCAACCTTTGCGGGTCTATTTTGGAGCAAGAGATTCTACCCTAAGTTGAGGTTTGTTCTCGGGTGTAAGTGGGCATGTTAAAGACTCGAACCAAGAGTGTCTCCCTTGGTTCTTGTCTCCCATATTCAGGCTCAAAGGGTGGGTACGGGATGAGTTGTGAAGCAATCCTTGTTGCTTTCATTGAGCCTTCAATCCCACGGCTAGCTCACCTACATGGTGGCTGCCTGGGAGTATCTAGTTTGACAAGAACTCGGCCGTAACCTCCCCTACGTAGGGTGATTTTTCAGCCTAAGATCACCACCAAAACACCTTGTTTTGGGGTGGTTCTCATTCGGTTAAGGATGGACATGGTGTTCATTCGAATTACTAACACTAACTTAACAAGAATACATCATTCCAAGCGGTTTTATTACACAATCTTATCATCTATTATCACTAACTAAATTCAACACTCGAATTCCATGGACTCCTGGAGTCCCTCGAATCACAAATATAGCCACAACGACCACAAGACATGAACTTAGTGTCGAGTTCTAGCATCCTACACCACACTAATATAACAACAACATTTAACAAGAATTTCTATCACAAGCATTATCACTTCTGGACAAACTTATTAACCGAAAACTCAATAAAATCAACACTTAAATTACTTTTATTCAGCCTAAACTAATCAGGAAAGATCTAAAATAAATGGATTTGAAAAGAATTCGAATATAAACTCAATCCTTACAATAATTTTGAGAGGTGATGAACTCGAATGAAACTCCAATCCGAAAAACCCAAGTATTCCAAACCGAACCACAATCACCACAAACCCTTGTTCTTTCTTGAGTGATTCTCAGAACCTTTGTATGTATTTATTGAGGTGTGGTTTGATCTCCTTTGGAACGTTGGATTAAAAGGACGATTATGGAGAGTAACTCCATGGTTACTTTCGGGTTTGGGAGGAATAAGATTTCCATTCAAGTGTTCCTTCTACTTCTATCATGATATCCTAGGCTTGACTTGGGTGATTTTCAAGATTTGTGATAATGATGGGGCATCTAGGTCAAAAGAAAAGAGGATGGCAGTGTTTGAGGATGGTGATGTATCGAATGGGGTTTTGGGGAAGAAGGAGGGGCGGACAAAATAAGATAGAATACCTTGGGTAGAGGACAAACCGGTTTTGGGGATAAGTGTGAGTGGGTGGACTTTTATTTTAAGTATTGAGATAGATTTAATTAAAAGAGTGAGTATATTATACCCGCGTTTCGCCAAACTGAGTTAAACTCGGGTCCTTCCCGGAACCGTCATAAATATGGAAGAATGGATTTTCAGGGACGTATATATGATACTAGAATGTATTTAGAGTTTTATGGATTTACAATAATTCCTTAGTTTTAAATTTATTTCTGTTTAGACATTGGTACGCGTGTGGTGTCAATCTGAGTAAAACTGAGATAACCTCCCGTTTTTACTACATTATAGTGGGAGAAATGTGATATGAGATAATTTCACTGTTCTTGGTGAGATTTCTGGGTGACAAAGTGTGCAGGTCTGTTTTTCCGTGATAATAATATAAATGCCTAATCTGGTGATTTAGTCACAATAAATGAATTGTTATGAATTAAATATTAGGGGAAATTTACCATTTGTCACACCAACCTCAAAGGCTATGGTGGCTATTGATGGACTAGGCTTTGATTGGAGTTTTATGGCAGATGAAGAGGAAGCACCTACTGAGATGGCACTTATGGCCTTCTCTGACTCTGAGGTACAATCTGCTAAATGTTGTTCTAAATCATGCACTGCTCTAAAAGAATTAGAAACTTTAAAGGAACACTATGATGAGCAGAGGATTGAACTAAACAAAACAAATTACAATGTCTAATCATAAGAGAGGTTTAGCAGTCCTAGAAGATCAAATAGTACATTATAAGAACAATGAGTCTGTTTTTGCTGAGGACATTGCTGCTTTAAAGAGAGATTTGTCATTTAAGAATGCTGAGATAAATTTGCTAAAAGCTGAATTAGATAGAATCACTAAGGCAAAAGATAATATCCAGTTAACTGTAGACACTTTGAAATATGTATCAAAAGGTGTGAACAAAATCATAGAGTGCCAAATAGTTAATAAGGCTAAGTCTGGGTTGGGGTATAAAACATGTCCACCTCCTCACAGAGGAGTGCCTGCACCCCCAGGAATATACCTAGAGCATACAGGTTTAGCAGAGTTCCAACAACCTATGTTAAAGTATGGTTGTAAACCTAAAGAAAACACAAATGCTAATAAATCTGTAGAAGTCAATGAGACTTTTGAGAGTGCAAGTGACACCTCCCTTGCTGAGGATAAGGTGTCCACTGATAGAAATTTAGATGCTCCAACTATTGAGGATTGGACATCTGATGATGATGAAGATCAGGCTGTGGTTAAACCAGATGTGGTTAAAGTAGAAGGAACCAGTGTTCCTAAGGTGGTTAATAATGAAACTGTTAGGCCTAAATCAAATGTTAAACCAGTTTGGAAAACAGTTAGATACTGTGGGATGTATAGATCCACAGACAAGCCAAGAGGTAACCAAAGAAGCTGGAATAACCTCAAGTCTCACCAACTAGGTGATGACTTTGTCATGTATAAGAAAGCTTGTTACACTTGTGGTAGTTTTGACCACCTTGAGGCTTTTTGTGATAACCATCAGGGGAGAAAGATAGTTACTGGGAACAACAGGGTAACTGGGAACTCAAGTCATAGGGTGAACTTAAACAGGTCTCAAATTTACCCCAATGCTAATAGAATGACACCCAGGGAACTTTTATTGAAGTCTGGCCAAAAACCAATTAGTACTGCTCAACCAACAGTTAGTACTGCCAGACCTTTTAAAACTGTTTACCCTAGACCAGCAATTACAAGTGCAAAACCAACTTTCAAATATGCACAACAAACTGTTAAAAGGCCTTTTCAAAAGAAAGCAGTAGTTCAAAAACAATTTAGGAAACCAAAGGCTAAAACTGCAAAGCCAGCAGTTAGTACTGGTAACTTTAAAAACACTGCTAGGGATAAGAGGGAAAATGCTGTAAAGGCCTCAGCATGTTGGGTTTGGAGACCACTCCAGTCCAATGGTGCATCAACTATATTAAAAAGATTTGACTATATTGATGCACAAGGAAAACCCAAGTCAGTGATGGCTTGGGTACCCCAAGGAAACTAATTTCCTTATTTCATGTGCAGGAACATTTACAGGACAATGATGAAGATCAAGGTTATGCAGACAGTGGATGTTCCAGGCGCATGACAGGCAACATGTCCTATCTTTCAAACTTTCAACCAATGGATGGAGGATATGTTACCTTTGGGGGAGGAATAGGAGGAAGAATTACTGGTAAAGGCACATTGACAACCGGTAAATTAGACTTTGAGGATGTGTACTTTGTGCAAGAGCTTAAGTATAACCTATTCAGTGTCTCACAAATGCGTAACAAAAAGAACAAGGTTCTTTTTACTGACACTGAATGTCTTGTGCTTTCTCCAGACTTTAAGCTTCCTAATGAAAGTCAGGTTCTACTTAAAGTTCCAAGAAAGGGCAACATATACAGTGTTGATATGAAGAAGATTGTTCCTAAAGAGGCCCTTACTTGTCTTGTTGCAAAGGCCACATTAGATGAGTCTATGTTATGGCATAGAAGACTTGGTCACATAAACTTTAAAACCATTAATAAAATTGTTAAGGATGGTTTGGTAAGAGGCTTGCCTCAGAAAAGATTTGAAAATGACTAGACTTGTGTTGCCTATCTCAAAGGCAAACAGCACAAGGCTTCTTGTAAGCCCAAGACCCTTAACTCTATTCATCAACCTCTGTTTATGCTACATATGGATTTATTTGGCCCAACATCTGTGAGTAGTATTATGCATAAAAGGTACTGTCTTGTAGTTACTGATGACTATAGTAGGTTCACATGGGTTTTCTTTTTAGGTTCTAAGGATGAGACACCTAGCATTCTTAAAACATTCATTACTGAGATAGAAAACTTAGTGGATAGGAAAGTAAAAGTCATTAGGTGTGACAATGGGACAGAGTTCAAGAATAGAGTTATGGATGAGTTTTGTAGGGAGAAAGGTATTAGAAGAGAGTTTAGTGCTGCTAGGACTCCTCAGCAAAATGGAGTTGCTGAAAGAAGAAATAGAACTCTAATAGAAGCTGCTAGAACCATGTTAGCTGACTCTAAGTTGCCCATCACTTTTTGGGCTGAAGTAGTTAATACTGCTTGCTATGTGCAAAACAGGGTTTTGGTAGTTAAACCTCACAACAAGACACCATATAAGCTTTTTAGAGGTAGAACTCCTGCATTAGGATTTCTAAGACCTTTTGGGTGTCATGTAACTATTCTAAATACCTTAGACCATCTAGGCAAATTTGATGGTAAATCAGATGAAGGATTCTTGGTTGGGTACTCTCTAAATAGCAAGGCCTTTAGAGTATACAACACAAGAACAAGGAAAGTTGAGGAACCTTTTCTAATGTTGTAGGTAAAGGTCCAAAATGGCTGTTTGATCGTGATACTCTAACCCAATCAATGAATTATGTGCCAGTTGTTGCAGGAACCTTTTCTAATGATTTTACAGGTTCAGAAGCTGATGATGCAACAAATGAAGCAGGCTTGGGAAAGGAGAAAGATCAAGATCATTTGCTGATGCCAATATGGAATAGTGTGGATTCATCTTCAAAGATTGGTGAACCTTCTACTGATGAAGCCAAGGAAGGTATTGAAGATGAAAACAATGTAGATAGAGTTGAAGATCAAGAGAATCAAGATAACAGTACTAATGGAGATTGTACTGTTGAGCCCCAAGTTGGTACTGCTGGGCAACATGTTCATACTACTGGCCCATCAGATGCTAATACCGTTGATTTCTCAAAAGATGAGGTGGATATCAACAATCTACCACCTACCTATCAAGTTCTCACTACACCACACACAAGGATACACAAAGATCACTCCCTAGACAATGTGATTGGTGACATGCAGTCTAGAGTAAAGACAAGAAAGCAACTGATGACTTCTGTCACACCACCAAATTTCGTGACTTGCAGCGGAATGAAGCATTCAGGGGCGTGACTGGTCATAGCACCAAAGTTGAAGTTATATTGAACGACCTAAAGTGTCGTTTAGAAAATACATCGTTTGATTACTTAAAAACATTCAGAGTTACAAAGCTAGGTCCCAAAAGGTGAAACAAGTTTTCAGAAAACAAGTTCATACAATTCAAACGATGGATAAGTGCATAAAATATAAAGTGAGACGCGTCGACTCCACGACTCCATGATGTCCATATGCAAGCCAACATGCGATACCTTAATTACTTGAAAATACATTGCTAAAAATGGTCAACAAAAATGTTGGTGAGATCATAGGTTTATATAAATGAAATGTTGTACGGATACCACAAGTATAAAGGGTATGACAAAACAATGCCACATAAAAATGATACATTTTATACCGAAAACTGATCCAAGAAAATACAACGGCGCCCTTTTAGTGGGGTTTTTGGTCATTTTTGTGGGGCCATTTTATACTTGTTTTAAAATTTTTGTGGAGTTTTACAAAAAATCATCAGCTGCAATCACACCCGTCCTGAAAAATCTAGAAAACAAGAGTGTTGCAGAATTGCTAGCAGAAGAGCAGATGGAACGTATAAAAGCTGTTTATGCTAGCAACAATGATGAGAAAGACGACGAGGAGGGTGCTATTCCTTTAAAGGATACCATTTCTCCCTCCTCATCTCCTATCCCCGTTGAGGATAGTGACTTTTTCTCGATTAACTCTTCGAGTGGCAATCCCACTCCGACTTCTGATCCAATCATTTCCGACTCTTCCCCTTCTCTCACACCGGTTGAGGGAAGTGATATCTCTATGGAAGAGCTCGAGGTTTTCTTTATTGATGCTCTAATTTTGCCGGAAATTGTTGAGGCCGATGGTGATCCGGGGGGAGATGCTCCGTTATTAGAGAAAATGATATTTGATGAACCGTTATTTTCCCTCCCCCGAGGGAAGTTCTTGAAGAAGTTAATATCGAGGAAGAGCCGTCAAATTCTTCGGAGCACGAGCTCAGGGATCCTTTTCCCATATATGAGAGTTTTATTTTTGATGACAAAGAGGAGAGTAGTGGCAATCCCGCTTCTCATCCTGATTATTCTCTCTCGGCTTATGAAGCCTTTTGCTTTGATATCGATCATTCGGAAGAGACGGATAGTGGCAGTACCACTTCTCATTCTTATCTCTCTCTTCCCGAGTATGATTCATTTCTTTTTGATATAAGTGATCTTTATCATGAGGAGTTCTCCGGTGAACTCACTCACATCATATCTCCACCGGAGTATGATAATTTCTATTTTGATTTTGATGAAGAACTTAGTCTGGGGGGAGGTGTTCTCTATTAGAAGAATTTGCTTATTGATGATGTCACCTCAAACCTCCCTCCCGAGGTTTTCGTTAAATCTAAGAATTTTGAGGATGAAGAATGGATTCTCATCCCGATGATGATCTTTCTCCCTTTCTTCACCTATCCGGTGACTTCTCCTCTCTTTCACTCCTTCGGGAGTGAAGACACCATATTTGACCCTGGCATCGTCATTTCTAATTCTATTTAGAGCCGCGGGTATCTCATCGGAGTGGAACTTTCGTATGTTTCAATGTTTATCTAAACATCTTGAACGAAAGTCTGATGGAGATTTTCTTTTCCACATGCTCCCCCAAGAAAAATTAAATTCGGGGCGGGTCAAGCTTTACGACTCGATAAATAAACAAGCGCTTCGTGGGTGGCAACCCATACCTATCTTCTATCTTCTTTCTATTTTCTGACACTAAGTGTGGGGGAATTCCTCTACTTGTTGCTTTGTTGTTGTGTGTTTGCCTTTGTTTTCAGGATTCCCGTAGATCGTGATGATTGATGCGCCTGTTTTCAATCCAGCCGCCCAATATCCGATCTTTATGTTTATGTTTATCCAGGGATATCTTATTAATCCTTTTTGTGAAAAAGATTTCGTTTCCACACTTAGATAGTAGTATTACCTTTTTACATTCTATAGTGTCGGCATAATAGCCGGTACTTTGAATATTGAGGGCAATATTCAATTCTAAGTGTGGGGGGGGGGGGGGGGAATTCTTGCGAATTTGACCCAAATTTTAAAAAAAAATCACATTTTGTACCTACTAGTCCCCTAGCACCCCCATTTTGACCAAAATTTTGAAAATTTTATCATCTTTTAATTAAAAATTGCATGAAAAAGAAGTGCTTTGCACAATAAATAATAATTTGCTATACATTAATGCTTCGGCATTAGTGGAAGTTTAGACTTGATTAGGCTAGAACAAGGGGAATCCCGACTCTGCTAGAGTGTTGATCTAGCTGCTACCCTTAACTTTTAGGCTAAGTTTTTACGAATTGTGCAAATGAAAATGCTAAGCGTGGAGTAGTTGGTTCTCTTTAGAGCTTATATAAGTAATCTATGGCTTTTCCTCCCAGGAGCTCCTAATCTGACTTAATAAGTGCTTAGTTTCAAACGATTGAACACAAAAATTATATTTTTTATACGATTTTGACAAGTACTAGTTCAAAGTTTTATTTAAATTTCGGAACAAGCATACTTTCGCAAAAACATAATAAGAATGCAAAATGAAAGTGAGACGTTGCTTGAAAGTTGCAAAAATTAAAGTTTTTAGTATGAATAAATAAGTCCTAAGCTACGGTTCGAGATCGGTCCTTGGATCCTTATTTCCAAAAGGCGTTTAGGTCTTGGCTACCCTCTTACACCGGCCCTTGGATCTTTATTCAGGAAGGTGTGAGGTCTTGGTCTAACACCCTTGGATCCTCATTTCCGGAATGTCTAAAGTCTTGGAACCCTCCGTTGTAACGGCCCTTGGATCCTTTATTCCAAAGGTATAAGGTCTTGGAATTTCCCCGTGAAGCTCCGTAGTTTATGGTCCAAATAGAAGTTAAAAAAAAAAGAATAAAGAAAAAAAAAAGAAAAAAAATTGATGAAAAATGAAAAATGTATGTTTATGTTTGTTATGAATAAATGTGCGAAACTTGCTTCTTGCAAAATTTAAATTAACCTTTCAACTAGTATTCGTCAAAGTCTTATAAAAATGTTGATTTTTTCGGTCAAAATTTTGAAAAAAAGCACACACACCTAACTTATGAATAATTGTGGGAGTGAAAAGTTAAGTCTCGACTTACACAGATTACTAATATAAGTAGTGTTAGCATTTTGCAAAAACGTTTGCACAAGGGTTTTTAAACTTAGTTGGGGAGTATAAAAAAGAGGTTGACGATTTCAATTCCCCGGAGTCACCCATTTTGTGTGATTCCCGTTCCATGATGCCATTTTTGATAATCAAGCATGTCATTTACGTTTTATCTCGTTTAATTTACTTGCATTTTATAATAAAGTCAAAACGGGATATTTTTGGTAACCTTGGTATTCTTTTGATCCTTTCATTACTTTATATGATCGGATTGCTAGGGACTAGCAATTGCTTAGTGTGGGGGATTGATGAGTGGCCTTTTACTCATCATTTTATACCCGAAAAACCCCACAAAAATGACCAAATAGACCCAATATTGTAACAAATATCCTTGGATTGTGTTTTATGTGTTTCAAGTACAAAAGGATTGAAAACAGGGCAAATATGGACAAAACCAAGCTTGATATGCAAAAGAGCCAAAAACCGAAGCCGGAAAAGACATTATTTATTCGGATAAAATTCAAGCTCGAAAAATCCCAAAATGGCCCTTGGATAATTTCAGATTTACACTATTGGTCCCTAGATTAACTTTGAAGAAGTGACAAGAATGACCCTTGAAGTATCAAAGTTTACACTTATGGTCCTTTTGCTAAAACCATTTTATCCTAAAACCTACACCCAATATCCGGATCCTATTCCCAAAATAACCCAACCAATATAAAACCCAACCCACAAAAACCACACCAGCCCATCACCAAAAGGCCCACACCTATTTTCTTTTTAGCTAAATACGAGGTCAAACCCTAAGTCAAACCCCCAACCCAGGTTAAAACACTATTCACCTTCTTCTTAATTTCCTTATCCCACCAAAACCTCTGCTAATCCCCATCCCCATCACTTTCATCCCTTTCCACCTCACCACTACCAGCCAAAGACCATCACATGGATGTGTCTCTTCCCCCCTCCACCTCATCAATCCGAGGACACCATTTTCATCCAACGGCTCATATTGAGAGTTGTGGGGAGCAAGCAAATCCAAGGGTCAGAGATTAAAGCACAAGAAGAATTGGAGTTCTCTCTCACAAAAGAAGCACAGACAAGCAGAAAAAACCCTAGATTTATTTTAGTATAAATAGTAGCTTATGCTACAGTAGCAAAATAGGTTTTATTTTAGCTTAATTTAGGTATTTTTTCTTTTTTTATTGTTATTGTTATTTATCTTTTAACTTCCAGTATTGTACTTTAAATTCAGTTAATGAAATTTTAAGTTTCTTGTTTTTATTATCTTGGTCAACTTAAGTCAACAGCTTATTCAACTGCTTATTTTCCTTTTAATGTTTTTAAGTGCTTATTTCTATGTCTAGTTGCTTGATTATTGTTATGATCAGTATTGATAGCAGTTAGTTTAGTTTTGCCCATAGATACCTTGAAACAATCAAAACAGCCAAGTTAGCTTAGAGCTTATTTAGTGCTTATTCCATATTTGAAAGTTGCTTTTTAGGTGATAAACTAGTTAGATAATCAGTAGTGATCAACATCTTAGCTTAATTTGGTAGTTCTAATGTTAATTTGCAAAAATCAGTTTTTAAAAGTGTGTTTGGAACAAGCCATTTCTGGGAAGATTTCTAGCTGCTACTGTTCATTTGCCTTTTCCTAAGTTTTGTTTGAGCTTATTTATGGCTAGATAAGTAGAATTCAGTAGAAGTTTTGGTTATTTGAACCCTTTTGAGGATTTTAGTTAGATAGTGCAAGATCAAAAGATGAACTGCCCATATAAGCTCCAGTCAAGCTTAAGCTTATTGGGACTTGTTTTTTGGCAATTTTAAGTGCATCTCAGAGGTTAAAATAAATGTTCAAGTCTTGGTTAAGTTTCATTAAGTATTAAGGATCTGAGGTCAAAACTCCATAACTGCTGCAGCAGACTGCATTTGCAGCCCAAGCTGCCCTATTAGCTTTAGAATTTCAAGTATAATTTCTTCATATTTAGTCCACTTAAGCTTAAAGTTTGCACAGATCATCCTTGGTATTCTAAAAAATTCTACTTGAAATTCTAAAGCTGTCTAAAAAATTCTCAAAAAAATTCTCACTTTCACAAGCTACCAAGGATGATCTGTGCAAACTTTAAGCTTAAGTGGACTAAATATGAAGAAATTATACTTGAAATTCTAAAGCTAATAGGGCAGCTTGGGCTGCAAATGCAGTCTGCTGCAGCAGTTATGGAGTTTTGACCTCAGATCCTTAATACTTAATGAAACTTAACCAAGACTTGAACATTTATTTTAACCTCTGAGATGCACTTAAAATTGCCAAAAAACAAGTCCCGATAAGCTTAAGCTTGACTGGAGCTTATATGGGCAGTTCATCTTTTGATCTTGCACTATCTAACTAAAATCCTCAAAAGGGTTCAAATAACCAAAACTTCTACTGAATTCTACTTATCTAGCCATAAATAAGCTCAAACAAAACTTAGGAAAAGGCAAATGAACAGTAGCAGCTAGAAATCTTCCCAGAAATGGCTTGTTCCAAACACACTTTTAAAAACTGATTTTTGAAAATTAACATTAGAACTACCAAATTAAGCTAATATGTTGATCACTACTGATTATCTAACTAGTTTATCACCTAAAAAGCAACTTTCAAATATGGAATAAGCACTAAATAAGCTCTAAGCTAACTTGGCTGTTTTGATTGTTTCAAGGTATCTATGGGCAAAACTAAACTAACTGCTATCAATACTGATCATAACAATAATCACGCAACTAGACATAGAAATAAGCACTTAAAAACATTAAAAGGAAAATAAGCAGTTGAATAAGCTGTTGACTTAAGTTGACCAAGATAATAAAAACAAGAAACTTAAAATTTCATTAACTGAATTTAAAGTACAATACTGGAAGTTAAAAGATAAATAACAATAACAATAAAAAAAAAGAAAAAATACCTAAATTAAGCTAAACTAAAACCTATTTTGCTACTGTAGCATAAGCTACTATTTATACTAAAATAAATCTAGGGTTTTTCTGCTTGTCTGTGCTTCTTGTGTGAGAGAGAACTCCAATTCTTCTTGTGCTTTAATCTCTGACCCTTGGATTTGCTTGCTCCCCACAACTCTCAATATGAGCCGTTGGATGAAAATGGTGTCCTCGGATTGATGAGGTGGAGGGGGGAAGAGACACATCCATGTGATGGTCTTTGGCTGGTAGTGGTGAGGTGGAAAGGGATGAAAGTGATGGGGATGGGGATTAGCAGAGGTTTTGGCGGGATAAGGAAATTAAGAAGAAGGTGAATAGTGTTTTAACCTGGGTTGGGGGTTTGACTTAGGGTTTGACCCCGTATTTAGCTAAAAAGAAAATGGGTGTGGGCCTTGTGGTGATGGGCTGGTGTGGTTTTTGTGGGTTGGGTTTTATATTGGTTGGGTTATTTTGGGAATAGGATCCGGATATTGGGTGTAGGTTTTAGGATAAAATGGTTTTAGCAAAAGGACCATAAGTGTAAACTTTGATACTTCAAGGGTCATTCTTGTCACTTCTTCAAAGTTAATCTAGGGACCAATAGTGTAAATCTGAAATTATCCAAGGGCGATTTTGGAATTTTTTGAGTTTGAATTTTATCCGAATAAATAATGTCTTTTCCGGCTTCGGTTTATGGCTCTTTTCCATATCAAGCTTGGTTTTGTCCATATTTGCCCCGTTTTTAATCCTTTTGTACCTGAAACACAGAAAACACAATCCAAGGATATTTGTACCAATATTGGGTCTATTTGGGTGTTTTTGGTCATTTTTGTGGGGTTTTTCGGGTATAAATCAAAAATTTTAAAACAAGTATAGTGGTAAGTATTCCCGCCTGTCACGCGGGTGACCCGGGTTCGATCCCCGGCAACGGCGCCATTTTTTGATTTTTCGTTTTAAGTATATTTATTTTCCAAAGAAAATACAACGGATGTATTTCCCCGGGTCGTAGTCCCAACGAAGGTTGAATTCGAGTTTTCGTAACGGTGTCGAATATGTGCAGTGAATGGTGAGTGAAAGAGTGAAATTTTTGGGGTTTTACATTACGAATATGAAATAACAATTAAAAACAAGCTATCAAGCTAAAAGTACAAGTAAACTAAGCATGAAATTCTAAAAATGAAAATTGAACTTTAAAAACGTACGTTGCGGATTTTAAAAACGTATTTAAAAAGTGAACTTCTAAATTCTAAATACTAAAAATGTAAAATAATTTTTCTTAAATTCTAAATATTAAAAGAAAATTTTGGGAAAATGAATAATATTTTTTTTTGATTTTTATTTAATTTTTTATGAATTAAAAACTAAAATAAAAGATTTAAATGATTTAAAAATAACAAAAGACTTGGGAAAAATCTGAAAAATTTCTAGTAAATCTGAAATTTAATTCTTAATCTAGAAAAAATAAAATCAGAAGCTATCTAAACTCTAATAAGCAAATGGGGCAAATAAGCAGTTGGGAATAAGCACAAAAATAAGCTAATGAAGCACTCAAAATTATTCAATGATCAAATATGGAAAAGCACACTAATTCAAGCTTAAAACAACTGATCAATACTAAATAAGCCAATAGAATAAGCAAATAAGCAATTGGTACAGTGAAAAATTAAGGCAGATTAAAATGGGTGAACAGCCAATTTGCAGCTGTCCTATAAGCTAGACAAGAGCTTATTGGGGGAATCCAAGAGTAGAGTCTAAAAGCTGATGTGACAAGCTACTTATAAGCCAAGAATGCCCAATTTTAAAGTTCAATTGCTTATTCAATTAAGCCCTATATCAGATGCTCATAGAACACAAATACTAATTACAGATTTTGATCAGTCCAAGTGGGGCTTTTGCAGATCAATTTTAAGCTAGTGTATAAGCTAAAAATGAAAACCAAGCTAAAAATCCTCAAGCTACTACAACTAACTGACACCAATCCAAATTCCAATCAATGAAAATAAGGGAATAAGCAGTTTTGGAGTAAGCAAAAAGCTAAGGTCAGTAGTATGTTAGTGCAGGTCTGCACTACTTTTACTGATGCAGCAGATTGGTCACTTTGGCCTAAACTCATATAATCTTCAATGAAACACTACCAAGTTTTGCAGTCTTACTTAACTCTCTAGGATAAACCTACTTTTGCCAAAAATAGTGATCAAATGAGCTCAGCTTATGTAGAAGCTTATAAAGGCAGTTCAACTCCTAAAAATGCACCTATAAACATCAAATCCTCAAAAGTAATCAAATCAACTAAATCTTATCAACAACAGCTTAAATAGCATCTGTTAAGCTATATCAAAACTCATAAGATTGCAAATGAACAGTACCATCTCCTATTTTGCACAGCAACATCTAAAACCAAACACTCCTTAAAAATCTGAAAATGCTAATTTAGAACTAGAAACTGCAAATGTAAACTATGATATTGATTAAACTATGATTACCTAAGTAAATTATCAACTAATAAGGAATATTCAAAAAGAAATAAGAACTTAACAACAGAATTAAGCAGGTTGACTAAATTTGACTTTTAGGGAATTTTAAAACTCTAAAGTGAAAAAGTTGAAACAGATTTAAGGTATTATCATTTCATTAACACCATAAGATCAAATAAGATTAAAAAGGAGAATAGTACCAGAAATAAGCCAATAAGCAGATGAACATTGATTTTGACTAAAATTGACTTTTAATTAAACCTTGAAACTGGGTACAAAATTTAAAAGAAATTACAAATAAGCTGAATCATAAGCTAAAACAATACTAAATCCTACCCTAAACTACACTACTCCTATTGCCTAAAAACCTAACAGCCTAAATCCTTGTGCAAAGAGGGCTATATATAGCCGAGCTGATGCTGGTGCATTAGGGATTGGAAGCCCCTAGATGCTCAATATCCACCCTTGATCTTCCCTTGGTCACCACTCCTTGATTTTCAGCCCTTGGATCGTGCATAGTGCTGTCACCACCAATCAGAGTCTCCCACGTGTCATTCCATACAACATTCCTGACATGTCAGGGTTTCTAGAAGCTTAAATGATTGGGTAATTGAGGTAATTTGGGATACGGTAGAATTAGGGTTCTTCGTACAGTAAAATTTAGGGGAAAATAATGGCGGGTGTCTCTTTTTTTATTTTTATTTGACTGATCCTTAATAGAGGGTTGACCGGATAATCGGGTATAGGTTTGCCGGGTTGTGAAAGTGGATCGGGTGTGGGTTTGAGTCATGGGTTTAATAAGATGGGCTGTTAATTCAAATGGGCTGGTGGATTTAGTGAAGAGATTGGGCTGTGGATTTAAAAAGAAATCCGATTTGTTTTATAGAGTAGTGGGATAATTATGATAAGGACCAAAAGGTGTATAATATGAAATTCCAAGGACCTTTTCTGCCAATCTTCAATAATGTGATCCAAGGGCTACTTTTTTCATTTGATGAAACATAAGGGTAGACACTTAAGCTCAATTACTTCCCGGCCTCGGCTTTTTAAACTCTTCCAAATCTCGTGCCCGATTTTTGCCTTTTTTTCTTGATTTTGTCCTTTTTCTAGATATCCGTACCTGCACATAAACAAACACAAATATCTTTGGCATTTTGGTTAGTTTTTGGTCGTTTAGGTCTTAATTTGGTCAAGAAAAGGTATGTGTTTAAGCACATACCAACCCCGAAGCTAGACTGAATGAAATGCCCCAACTGAGTGTTTGCCAATCACTCTAATATGACAGAAATAAAATGCGTTCGTTTGACAAGTTGGCGCTACCAACCCGAACGGAGGAGTCACCCTCAATAGATCTATTCACTCACTCTCGCTTGCTAACAATTAACGGTTCATGATAATAAAAGGGGACTTCAATCTGGGCAATGATGTAACTTAAGCAATGTAATGAGTTTGTATACTTTTTTCCGCATATGAAAATGGAGCAATGTATTCTCCCCCGAGAGTCTAAAAATCAATAAACAATTTAAAACGGGGCTATGAAAACTCACCTGATAAGATATAGCAACAATGACAATGATGGATATGATGAAATAAAGCTCGGTCTCTAACCGCGACCTATTATGAATGATGTGATCCAATGTAAGCAATGATACAATGCAACACATGCAAATACGTATGTTAAACGATACCACTTGTGAGTTTTGAAAGTAACGTTTATCGACGAAAAATACACTTTTGACGTCTCGTTAAGTTATAAACTACTTTTCGTATAAATATGTTGAAACGGTACTCCACGATCCTCGTTTGGTGTTCTATCGGCAAAATGTAGCGTTTTCATCGCAATTTAATATTTTCCTTAACTTGTGAAAATATGTCCAAAATGGCTTCGTGAAAATAGTCGCGAAATATTGCACATTATGTGTTAGTGATCAAACTCGACGTTTTGAAAACCTTGTAACAATGTATAAATGTCGTTTCATTTAACTTTTGATTGTACACGCCTCGATCAATTAGAAAATCGGCTATCAATGTTATGTCTCGCAAAAACACTAGTTTTTATATTTAAAACACTTTCTATTAGTGGGCTGTCAAAATAAACATGGTACGTCGGGCTTCAAACGTAAATAATTCGGCCGTTACAAGCTCGTTTTCTATGTTCTTTATATCCACGGCTTCGTATAAACATGAAAAATCATATCTCCTTCGTACGTCGGGCTTCAAACACTTTCTAGATCACGTCTAACGCCTCGTTTTGTCCTTTGAATCTCGGCGATCAGCAACTAAATTTTCAGAAAATTAGTTTTCGTCGTCTAACTTTGAAAAATCATATCTCCTTCGTTATAAGTCGGTTTTTAGTGATTCTTGCGGCCACGGTTTCGTTTTTGAAAGAACTTTCTGAATATGAAGGCCAAAATATACCAAAAGTTACTGAGTTTTCCAGACTTGGCGTTTAAGGACAGTAGCTATTTTAGATTGTTAAAAACTCATTTCCTTGGTTCTAAACTTGATCATACCACCTCAAATCAACTCCACAAGTTCGAAAATCCTACCATACACCTTCTTAGGGTGTCATGGGATCCTAAACATCACCAACCTTGGTGATTTTCATGAGATCATTAGTGAAACTTATAGATCTAGTGTTTAAGATAGTTTATGTGCAAAAGTGGTATGTAAAACATAAGTAACTTGCATGAATAACTAATATAACTTGAAAATACATAAACATATGAATCAAATGAAAGTATAAGATGATCAAAATGTGTTCTTGAAACTTACTTGATGATTTGATGAGTTTTGGTAAGAAATGAGTAAGAAACTTGTGATTTAATCACAAAATCATAACTAGGAAGGTAAATGGAGCTTGATTATGACTTGAACTTCATAAATTTATGGATTATGGTGGTTTTCTTGGTCTTGGCCAAACCTAGGAGATGGGATGGGAGGGTTTTGATCTTTTTTTAGCTAGTTGGTTTATGTGTTGTATGTGTTAGAGTTAGTAGAGATGGAAATTAAATCAAGCTAAATGCATTAATGAGTTTGAGTGTTTAGGCTAAATGGGGGGTTAGGGGGGCGGCACATGTGGCTAAAATGGGAAGGATTTGATGTTAATGCAAGACTTTGTCCCCCATTTATTTAAGTATTGGTTGATTAGTGTATACATTGAGTGTTATCGGGTACCGAGTTAACTAGAAATGAATCATGACGAGGTGAAATAAAATACGCGAAGTTGTAAAAATTCTAAAATCATGTTCCTTGCAAGAATCGGGTGTTAGAATGATTATCGGATTGAAATTTCGTAAACCGACGGAGTTATAAGCGTCAAACGAAAAATATAGCGATTGGTTTAAAAACACCGGGTAAAGTAATAATATAATCTCTATATCATTATAATTAGTTTGAAAATGTATTAGGATCATTGTCGGGAGTATTGGGTATAATGTTAGTAGAAATGACTGAGTGGTAACGTTAATTAAACAATTAAGCATACGTTAATGAAAATCACACAAACCCATGCATGAACTGATATGATAATTATGTTACTGATGATATGTAGAATACTCTAGTCTGAATGATGTGCTTTTACTGATGATGCATGAATAGGCAGCTAAACCTAACTGGTTACGCGTATTTGAATACCCGTAAACCAAGTTTACGACATGATGAATGATGCCCATGAATATTGATTTCCCTCCGGGAATGAATAGTGTCACATGAATAGTAAAATTGTTGTCGACTTCTCAAAGTCTCAAACTGACTTCAAAAACGATGAATAGTGAAATGATAAATAGTGATTGGTGAATAGTGATTGATGAATAGTAACTCATGAATAGTAACTCATGAATAGTAAATTGTCGGGGTTTGGAAAATGACCTGAAATTACGAGTTGTGACAGTCGACCACCCTAAAAGGAATTCAGTCCCTGAATTCAGTTAATGTTGGTCTCTGGAGTGGTCTCGGTGAAAAGATGTGGGTATTTGAGTCGCATCTGGTCTTCCCGTTCCCAAGTAAACTCAGGACCTCTGTGAGAATTCCAGCGAACTTTGACGATTGGAATTCGACTTTGTTTCAACTGTTTGACCTCCCGGTCCATGATTTCTGCTGGTTCTTCCACAAAGTTAAGCTTATCATCGATCTGAATTTCTTCCATTGGGATTACGAGCGTTTCGTCTGAAAGACATTTCTTGAGGTTTGAGACATGAAACGTGTTATGTACATTGCTGAGCTCTGACGGAAGCTCAAGCCTGTACGCTACCGGACCGATCCTTTCCAGAATCTTGAACGGCCCAATGTATCTCGGGTTCAACTTCCTGCGTTTCCCAAATCGTATCACGCCCTTCCAAGGCGAGACCTTCAACATGACTTTGTCTCCAACCTGAAATTCTAATGGTTTGCGTCGAACATCGGCGTAACTTTTCTGTCGGCTTCTGGCTGTTTGGAGTCTTTCTCTAATCTGAATTATCTTTTATGTTGTTTCTCTGACCAACTTTGGACTTGTTAGCTGTACATCACCAACTTCGGCCCAATAAACTGGGGACCTGCACTTACGACCGTAGAGTGCCTCGAATGGTGCGGCTTTTATGCTCGAGTGATAACTGTTATTGTAAGAGAACTCGATCAATGGCAAATGGTTAGCCCAACCATTTCCAAAGTCAATGACACATGCTCTGAGCATGTCTTCCAATGTCTGAATCGTTCTCTCGCTCTGACCATCGGTCTGAGGATGATAGGCGGTACTCATGTCAAATTTAGTCCCAAATGAATCTTGCAATGACTCCCAAAAGTTTGAAGTAAAGCGACTGTCTCTGTCGGAAATGATGGAAATGGGTGCACCGTGCCTTGAGACTATTTCCTTGACGTAAAGTCTGGTGAGCTGATCCATTGTATAAGTCTCTTTGATTGGAATGAAATGGGCTGACTTGGTGAGACGATCAACTATTACCCAAATAGCATCGTAACCTCCAGATGTTTTGGGAAGTTTAGTGACAAAGTCCATTGTAATGCGTTCCCATTTCCACTGGGGAATCTCCGGTTGCTGTAGTAATCCTGATGGTTTCTGGTACTCGGCTTTCACTTTAGCACATGTAAGGCATTTACTGACATATGTAGCTATCTCTGCTTTCATATTCGGCCACCAATAAAGCTTCTTGAGATCCTGATACATCTTATCAGAACCTGGATGAATAGAGTACTTCGACTTGTGTGATTCGTGCATGATCAACTCTCGTATTCCACCATAGAGAGGTACCCAGCTTCTATCCTTGAAGCATAATGTTTCATCTGATCTCCTTACTAAACCGTTTGCATTATCTTGCATTCCCTTGAGTGTTTCACTTGGTAGATTTTCTTCCTTGAGTGCCTCGACTTGGGCCTCGAGGATCTTTGATGGTAGTGGTGAAATGATAGTCATTCCCAATGATCTGACTCTCAAAGGCTTGAGTCTCTCCTTCCGACTGAGTGCATCTGCCACAACATTGGCTTTTCCTGGGTGATATCTGATTTCACAGTCGTAATCGCTAAGTAGTTCCAACCAACGACGTTGTCTCATGTTAAGTTCCTTCTGATCAAGAATGTACTGTAAGCTTTTGTGGTCTGTAAATACTACACACTTTGTTCCGTAAAGATAATGCCTCCAAATCTTGAGTGCGAAAACCATGGCACCCAACTCTAAGTCGTGAGTAGTGTAATTCTTCTCATGCTTCTTAAGCTGACGAGATGCATAAGCTATCACCTTCTCGTTTTGCATTAGCACTGCCCCAAGTCCTTTGTGTGAAGCATCGCAATATACCACGAAGTTCTCAATCCCTTCTGGCAATGACAAAATTAGCGTGCTGCAAAGTTTCTGTTTCAATAACTAAAGAGCGGTCTCTTGCTTTTCTCCCCAATCATACTTCTGGTTCTTTTGAGTCAACTTGGTCATTGGCTTAGCTATCTTGGAAAACCCTTCAATGAACCTTCTGTAATATCCGGCAAGTCCTAAGAATTGACGAATTTCTGTGGGAGTTTTTGGTGTTGCCCAATCTTTAACTGCCTCAATCTTTGCTGGATCAACCTGTAGTCCCTGACTATCAATGACGTGACCAAGAAATTCTACTCTGCGGATCCAAAAATCACACTTTGAGAATTTGGCGTACAGTTTCTCTTTCTTGAGCAGTTCTAAGATTATTCTAAGGTGTTCTCGGTGCTCTTCTTCACTCCTTGAGTAATTCAAGATATCGTCAATGAATACGATCACAAACTTATTCAGATATGGCTTGCACACCCTGTTCATGAGATCCATGAACACAGCTGGTGCGTTGGTTAGTCCGAACGGCATTACCTGAAATTCGTAATGACCATAGCGTGTTCTGAATGCTGTCTTCGGGATATCTCCCTCCCGAACCCTAAGCTGATGGTAACCCGATCTCAAGTCGATCTTGGAGTAATAACTGGAACCTTGCAACTGATCAAACAAATCATCGATCCTGGGGAGTGGATAACGATTCTTCACCGTTAATTTGTTTAGCTCTCGATAATCAATGCACATTCTGAAAGATCCATCTTTCTTCATCTCAAACAAAACCGGTGCTCCCCAAGGCGAGGAACTCGGCCTAATGAATCCTTTATCCAAGAGCTCTTGCAATTGGTTCGACAGCTCTTGCATTTCTGAAGGTGCAAGTCGATAAGGTGCTCGCGCAACTGGTGCGGCTCCCGGCACTAAGTCAATCTGAAATTCGACTTGGCGAGTAGGTGGAAGTCCTGGTAAGTCTTCTGGAAAGACTTCTGGAAAATCTTTAACTGTTGTTACATCCTCAAGTCGCTTCTCCTCTGACTTCTTTTCTGTGATATGAGCCAAGAATGCATAACAGCCCTTCTTTATGTATTTCTCTGTTTTAATGCACGAGATGATGCTGAGTCTAGTCCCACTGCGTTCTCCGCGAACGACCAATGTTTCGCCATCATAAGGAAGATGAACAACTTTTTCATCACAGATGATTCTGGCATGATGTTGAGATAACCAATCCATTCCAATGACAATGTCGAAACTTCCAAGTTCTACTGGCATGAGATCTATATTGAATGGGTGATTGAGAAAATTGAGAGTGCAACCACGAATGATCGTGTCGGTGCCAACTAAACTACCGTTAGCTAGTTCAATGTGATATGGAGTGTCTAATGCGGTTGGTTCAATGTTGAGTAATGGTGCAAATGCAGTAGAAACAAAACTTCTATCGGCTCCTGAATCAAATAGTATGGACGCATAACGATTATTAATGAGGAACGTACCCGTAACGACATTCGGGTCCTCCCTGACATCTTCTCCTCCAAGGACATAAGCTCTTCCTCTAGCTGTTCCACCTTGGTTATTGTTTCCCTGATTCTTTCCTTTTGGACATTCTTTCTTGAAGTGTCCAACTTCTCCACAACCAAAACATGTTACTAGGGGCTTCTGATTATCAACCACAATCGGAGCCTTGCAATCCCTGGTCGAATGAACAACCTTCTTACAGTTCCCACACGGATTCGGACAATTTCCAGGGTTATGATGGGTTTGACATTTGTTGCACTTGGGTAAAGTACCATTGTAACCTCTTTTCTCAGCTGGACCTGCAACATAGGCCTTTGCAATTTCCTGTCTCTTGGGTGGTGGTTGAGTAACATTGCTACTCTGGTTGTTGTCCCGATTTCTTTTGTTGTTGTTGTTATTGGAATTGTTTCGGTTGCTGTTATAGTTGTTGTTGTTTCTGTAGTTGTTGGAATTGATGTTGTAGTTATGGTTACGGTTACTGTTGGTGTTGTTGTTGTTGTTTGAGGTAGTTCCTTTCTTCACTATCTGAGCCATGAGTTTCTGAGACATTCTGATTGCCTCATCTAATGTTTGTGGATCAAAAGAAATCACATCACCACGGATGTTGTGAGGTAATCCTCCAATGAAATTCTCTAATAGCTTCTCAGTGTCCGGAACCATTATCGGACATAACGCTGCCAATTCCTGAAACCTCCTGATATATGCCTCAATATCATTACCTGCTGTCACTAGCTCATAAAACTCTGTTTCCATCTTTTTCACTTCCGTTCGTGGGCAAAACTTCTTTGTCAGCAACTTCTTGAATTCGTCCCATGTAAGCTTGTGAGCATTCTCCATTCCCATGGGCTTTGCATACGAATTCCACCATGACATAGCTTCCCCAACGAGTGTACTAGTAGCAAACTTAACCTTGTTGTCCTCCGGACAGTTACATAGAAGGAATATTGATTCTGTCTTTTCAAACCATCGGATCATGGCAGTGGCTCCTTCAGTGCCTTTGAATTTTTCCGGATCACCACTCTTGAAATCTTTGTACGTACATTTACGTCCATTTGTACCATTGGTATTTGTTCCTGCGGCTTCCGCGGTTTCTGCCCGCGAAGCGGCTTCAGCAGCAGCTGCAGCTACGGCAGCTCTTTCTGTAACCAGTTCTGCCTCTATACTGTTGGCAACAAGCTTTCTGACCTCGGCTGGTGTCATAGCAGTAGTGGTTCTTTTGGGTGGCATAATTCTTCACAATCACAAAAGATAACAACAATGAGAATCCACAATAGAAAATGATCATCATACACAATATATACAACCACAACATGTATATACATCAACAACACGTATAAATACAACCACAGCATGTATAAATACAATGAAACCACAACGAAACATCATAAATATAATCACAACGCACATGAATATAATACATGAAAATTTCGGTTACGCAGACCGATATCATAAAATAGCACAACGAAAATCCTGCATAGTAGAGTCACAGTTGATATATTTGTTTGTACTACAAGCAAAAGACAACAAGTCCTAACTATGTCCCACACCCCGGGACTAGGATAATAATGTACAAGCTACATGATAAAGGTCTAACACTAGGCACCTCCTCCGGGTGCTCCATCTAGCCTGCGGAAAATCCTCTGAAGATCCCTAGACATAGCAACAGCGATCTCCTCTATGTGCTGAACTCGAAGCTGGAGATCAGTCTCCCTAGTCTCTGATGCAGACATCCTAGCCTGAACTGAAGATAACTCACCGGCCTGGTGATGATGCTCATCCTGGGACATCTGTGCTCTATCGAACAACTCAGGCATCTCCTGCCTCAGCTGGGTGATATGCTCTGAACTCTCTAACTAACGAGCCTCTAAACCCTGGTGTGACACATCAATGGCAACCCTGCCCTGGATCAATCCCTCGACCTCCTCCTCTATAGCCTCAATACGGCTCACTGGGGTCTCACCTAAATGAGCTAATGCCCTGTCAATCTCTCCCTGAAGCTGATCTAGTCGCGAGTCAAATGTGGCAGCAGTAAGCAGTCTGTCAGCAGCAGCCCTCGAGCTCTCACCAACCTCGAATCTGTTGGGTGGTGCTGTCTCTGTGGCATCTGAAGTATCTGGTGATGGAATATCAAGACGTGCCCGCTTCTTGAGCGGTAGGTCTGACATAGGAGTAGGATCCCTGGTGTGAGCTAGTGCTGATGGCATATGTGGTGCTGATAGGGATGGCAATGGTGAAGACAATGATGATAAGGATGGTAAGGGTGATAATGGTGATGGTGTACTGAATGCCACACTCCTCCTCGCTGTCAAGCGGCGACGGAGTGGATGAGATGAAGTAAGTGATGATGGTGGTGGTAGGGATACAAATGCAGTTGGTGATCTGACAGTGAGACGATGAACCCGCTTAGCTGCAGTGCGCTTCATGCGCGGCCCACCTGGATATGTACGGTAAACTCGACCATAGGGTACAAACTCTCCTGGCTGGATAACTGGAACAACTCTGGGACCACGACGGATCACAGGTGACAGTGGTGGGGTAGGCACGACTTCCACCTCCTCAAAGGGTTCTGTCTCAGCCTCTGACATCACAGGTGAAGATTGTGGAGTAGGCTCCACTGATGACAAAATGATAGTGGGTATCGGGGATGATGTAACCGACTCTAGTATGATGGAGGGTAGTGAGGAAGTATCGTCTGACTTAGAGTCCGATGAGATAATAATAGGGTGTGAATCCAAAGACATCACTGTGACAATAGATGTGAAATAAAAGTAAATAAACATTTACATAATGTGAGTTATGATGAAATGATATATGTATGAAATCGCAATCACTACATGTGATATAATGAATATGCACTTATGCTACAATGATGAGATGCTATGATGGTGCAGCTATAGTCTAGGATATAATAGACAACCTAGTTCGCTATAACCTTTGCACTGGTACCAATCTGTCACACCCCCAAATTTTGTGACTTTCAGCGGAATGAAGCATTCAGGGGCGCGACTGGTCATAGCACCAAAGTTGCAGTTATATTGAACGACCTAAAGTGTCGTTTAGAAAATACATCATTTGATTATTTAAAAACATTCAGAGTTACAAAGCTAGGTCCCAAAAGGTGAAACAAGTTTTCAGAAAACAAGTTCATACAATTCAAACGATGGATAAGTGCATAAAATATAAAGTGAGACGCGTCGACTCCGCGACTCCATGATGTCCATATGCAAGCCAACATGCGATACCTTAATTACCTGAAAATACATTGCTAAAAATGGTCAACAAAAATGTTGGTGAGATCATAGGTTTATATAAATGAAATGTTGTACGGATACCACAAGTATAAAGGGTATGACAAAACAATGCCATATAAAAATGATACATTAGCTCTTAAGCTCATGACCCCGAAGCTAGACTGAATGAAATGCCCCAACTGAGTGTTTGCCAATCACTCTAATATGACAGAAATAAAATGCGTTCGTTTGACAAGTTGGCGCTACCAACCCGAACGGAGGAGTCACCCTCAATAGATCTATTCACTCACTCTCGCTTGCTAACAATTAACGGTTCATGATAATAAAAGGGGACTTTAATATGGGCAATGATGTAACTTAAGCAATGTAATGAGTTTGTATACTTTTGTCCGCATATGAAAATGGTGCAATGTATTCTCCCCGAGAGTCTAAAAATCAATAAACAATTTAAAACGGGGCTATGAAAACTCACCTGATAAGATATAGCAACAATGACAATGATGGATATGATGAAATAAAGCTCGATCTCTAACCGCGACCTATTATGAATGATGTGATCCAATGTAAGCAATGATACAATGCAACACATGCAAATACGTATGTTAAACGATACCACTTGTTAGTTTTGAAAATAACGTTTATCGACAAAAAATACACTTTTGACGTCTCGTTAAGTTATAAACTACTTTTCGTATAAATATGTTGAAACGGTACTCCACGATCCTCGTTTGGTGTTCTATCGGCAAAATGTAGCGTTTTCATCGCAATTTAATATTTTCCTTAACTTGTGAAAATATGTCCAAAATGGCTTCGTGAAACTAGTCACGAAATATTGCACGTTATGTGTTAGTGATCAAACTCGACGTTTTGAAAACCTTGTAACAATGTATAAATGTCGTTTCATTTAACTTTTGATTGTACATGCCTCGATCAATTAGAAAATCGGCTAACAATGTTATGTCTCTCAAAAACACTAGTTTTTATACTTAAAACACTTTCTATTAGTGGGCTGTCAAAATAAACATGGTACGTCGGGCTTCAAACGTGAATAACTCGGCCGTTACAAGCTCGTTTTCTATGTTCTTTATATCCACGGCTTCGTATAAACATGAACTAACATAATCTCAGTAGGTCGGGTCGTCTAGATCACGTCTAATGCCTCGTTTTGTCCTTTGAATCTCGGCAATCAGCAACTAAATTTTCAGAAAATTAGTTTTCGTCGTCTAACTTTGAAAAATCATATCTCCTTCGTTATAAGTCGGTTTTTAGTGATTCTTGCGGCCACGGTTTCGTTTTTGAAAGAAATTTCTGAATATGAAGGACAAAATATACCAAAAGTTACTGAGTTTTCCAGACTTGGCGTTTAAGGACAGTAGCTATTTTAGATTGTTAAAAACTCATTTCCTTGGTTCTAAACTTGATCATACCACCTCAAATCAACTCCACAAGTTCGCAAATCCTACCATACACCTTATTAGGGTGTCATGGGGTCCTAAACATCACCAAACTTGGTGGATTTCATGAGATCATTAGTGAAACTTATAGATCTAGTGTTTAAGATAGTTTATGTTCAAAAGTGGTATCTAAAACATAAGTAACTTGCATGAATAACTAATATATCTTGAAAATACATAAACATATGAATCAAATGAAAGTATAAGATGATCAAAATGTGTTCTTGAAACTTACTTGATGATTTGATGAGTTTTGGTAAGAAATGAGTAAGAAACTTAAGATTTAATCACAAAATCATAACTAGGAAGGTAAATGGAGCTTGATTATGACTTGAACTTCAAAAATTTATGGATTATGATGGTGTTCTTGGTCTTGGCCAAACCTAGGAGATGGGATGGGAGGGTTTTGATCTTTTTTTAGCTAGTTGGTTTATGTGTTGTATGTGTTAGAGTTAGTTGAGATGGAAATTAAATCAAGCTAAATGCATTAATGAGTTTTGGAGTGTTTAGGCTAAATGGGGGGTTAGGGGGGGTGGCACATGTGACTAAAATGGGAAGGATTTGATGTTAATGCAAGACTTTGTCCCCCATTTATTTAAGTATTGGTTGATTAGTGTATACATTGAATGTTATCGGGTACCGAGTTAACTAGAAATGAATCATGACGAGGTGAAATGAAATACGACGAAGTTGTAAAAATTGTAAAATCATGTTCCTTGCAAGAATCGGGTGTTAGAATGATTATCGGATTGAAATTTCGTAAACCGACGGAGTTATAAGCGTCAAACGAAAAATATAGCGATTGGTTTAAAAACACCGGGTAAAGTAATAATATAATCTCTATATCTTTATAATTAGTTTGAAAATGTATTAGGATCATTGTCGGGAGTATTGGGTAAAATGTTAATAGAAATGACTGAGTGGTAACGTTAATTAAACAATTAAGCATACGTTAATGAAAATCACACAAACCCATGCATGAACTGATATGATAATGATGTTACTGATGATATGCAGACTACTCTAGTCTGTATGATGTACTTCGACTGATGGTGCAGGAATACGCAGCTAAACCTAACTGGTTAGCGCATTTGAATACCCGTAAACCAAGTTTACGACATGATGAATGATGCTCATGAATAGTTATTTCCCTCCGGGAATGAATAGTGTCACGTGAATAGTAAAATTTTTGTCGACTTCTCAAAGTCTCAAACTGACTTCAAAAACGATGAATAGTGAAATGATGAATAGTGATCGGTGAATAGTGATTGATGAATAGTAAATTATCGGGGTTTGGAAAATGACCTGAAATTGCGAGTTGTGACATTAATATTTTCCTTAACTTGTGAAAATATGTCCAAAATGGCTTCGTGAATCTAGTCGCGAAATATTGCACGTTATGTGTTAGTGATCAAACTCGACGTTTTGAAAACCTTGTAACAATGTATAAATGTCGTTTCATTTAACTTTTGATTGTACACGCCTCGATCAATTAGAAAATCGGCTATCAATGTTATGTCTCGCAAAAACACTAGTTTTTATACTTAAAACACTTTCTATTAGTGGGCTGTCAAAATAAACATGGTACGTCGGGCTTCAAACGTGAATAACTCGGCCGTTACAAGCTCGTTTTCTACGTTATTTATATCCACGGCTTCGTATAAACATGAACTAACATAATCTCAGTAGGTCGGGTCATCTAGATCACGTCTAACGCCTCGTTTTTTCCTTTGAATCTCGGCGATCAGCAACTAAATTTTCAGAAAATTAGTTTTCGTCGTCTAACTTTGAAAAATCATATCTCCTTCGTTATAAGTCGGTTTTTAGTGATTCTTGCGGCCACGGTTTCGTTTTTGAAAGAACTTTCTGAATATGAAGGCCAAAATATACCAAAAGTTACTGAGTTTTCCAGACTTGGCGTTTAAGGACAGTAGCTATTTTAGATTGTTAAAAACTCATTTCCTTGGTTCTAAACTTGATCATACCACCTCAAATCAACTCCACAAGTTCGCAAATCCTACCATACACCTTATTAGGGTGTCATGGGGTCCTAAACAACACCAACCTTGGTGGATTTCATGAGATCATTAGTGAAACTTATAGATCTAGTGTTTAAGATAGTTTATGTTCAAAAGTGGTATCTAAAATATAAGTAACTTGCATGAATAACTAATATAACTTGAAAATACATAAACATATGAATCAAATGAAAGTATAAGATGATCAAAATGTGTTCTTGAAACTTACTTGATGATTTGATGAGTTTTGGTAAGAAATGAGTAAGAAACTTGAGATTTAATCACAAAATCATAAACTAGGAAGGTAAATGGAGCTTGATTATGACTTGAACTTCAAAAATTTATGGATTATGGTGGTGTTCTTGGTCTTGGCCGAACATAGGAGATGGGATGGGAGGGTTTTGATCTTTTTTTAGCTAGTTGGTTTATGTGTTGTATGTGTTAGAGTTATTGGAGATGGAAATTAAATCAAGCTAAATGCATTAATGAGTTTTGGAGTGTTTAGGCTAAATGGGGGGTTAGGGGGGCGGCACATGTGGCTAAAATGGGAAGGATTTGATGTTAATGCAAGACTTTGTCCCCCATTTATTTAAGTATTGGTTGATTAGTGTATACATTGAGTGTTATCGGGTACCGAGTTAACTAGAAATGAATCATGACGAGGTGAAATAAAATACGCGAAGTTGTAAAAATTCTAAAATCATGTTCCTTGCAAGAATCGGGTGTTAGAATGATTATCGGATTGAAATTTCGTAAACCGACGGAGTTATAAGCGTCAAACAAAAAATATAGCGATTGGTTTAAAAACACCGGGTAAAGTAATAATATAATCTCTATATCATTATAATTAGTTTGAAAATGTATTAGGATCATTGTCGGGAGTATTGGGTATAATGTTAGTAGAAATGACTGAGTGGTAACGTTAATTAAACAATTAAGCATACGTTAATGAAAATCACACAAACCCATGCATGAACTGATATGATAATGATGTTACTGATGATATGCAGACTACTCTAGTCTGAATGATGTGCTTTTACTGATGATGCATGAATACGCAGCTAAACCTAACTGGTTATGCGCATTTGATTACCCGTAAACCAAGTTTACGACATGATGAATGATGCCCATGAATAGTGATTTCCCTCTGGGAATTAATAGTGTCACATGAATAGTAAAATTTTTGTTTATTTCTCAAAGTCTCAAACTGACTTCAAAAACGATGAATAGTGAAATGATAAATAGTGATCGGTGAATAGTGATTGATGAATAGTAACTCATGAATAGTAAATGGTCGGGGTTTGGAAAATGACCTGAAATTGCAAGTTGTGCAGTTTCCAGTCTCTTGGGTGGTGGTTGTGTAACATTGCTATTCAGGTTGTTGTCCCGATTTCTTTTGTTGTTGTTGTTATTGGAATTGTTTCGGTTGCTGTTATAGTTGTTGTTGTTTCGGTAGTTGTTGGAATTGATGTTGTAGTTACGGTTACTGTTGGTGTTGCTGTTGTTGTTTGAGGTAGTTCCTTTCTTCACTATCTGAGCCATGAGTTTCTGAGACATTCTGATTGCCTCATCCAATGTTTGTGGGTCAAAAGAAATCACATCACCACGGATGTTGTGAGGTAATCCTCCAATGAAATTCTCTAATAGCTTCTCAGTGTCCGGAACCATTGTCGGTGATGAAGCGAAAAATGTACCGCTTTTAGGGGGTCATTTAAGCCCTAAATCGTATTTATTTGATCAAATATTGCCCTAAATCGTTCCTTTTGTCATTTTAGGTACTTTTGAGAAGAAATCTAGAAAAGGAAGCATTTTGGACGTTTTTGGAGCATAAAAGTGAAGAAAACGACAAAGTCTCAAAATTATGCTGGAAAGTACCTTTGACGGCGTCAGGGATTGCCCTTGACGGCGTCATGGCTTGGCAAAAAAGGTGGATATGAAAATTACTCATGATAAGCCAAAGATTTTACAATGGAAAATCTGACGGCGTCAAGCTTTAAGGAGATCAAGGCCATCACGGTTTAACTTAAAGAGGGACGGCGTCAAGCCATATTCTGACGGCGTCAAGCTTTGATAAGCCAGAGCGGATTTTGGAGGTCTAAAGAGGGACGGCGTCAGGAAGGCCATCCGGGAACCCTAAAAGCGGCGAGGTGACGGCGTCAGGATCTACAACGTGACGCCGTCAGCCCTTAAACTCTATATATAGTTTTGCAATTTTTTGTCATTAGTGTGGAACTTATTGTGTGTAACTTTGGAGGAGAAACCCTTAGACGAATTTCTGCCATTTTTAAGGGTTTTCATACCCTTGGATCTCCCATGTTTAATTGAAGATAAGTATTTATTTAATCAATCAATATGTCTATGTGTTGTTTGATTATAACTTGTTCTTGTCTTTTAATTAACATGCTAGGCTAGATTTATCTTGTGTTTGCTTAGATCTAATGAAACCTAGCTATTGATTATTGGTTATTAGTGTGTTATTAGTTGTATTGGATGATTGTTCATCGATGTTAGGCTTAAGAAAACTGGCTAACTTCCTATTCGGTAACTTGCTTGAACGTCTTAAGAAACATGAACCAATGCGTACTAAGGTTTTTATGGTTGTATTTAATGCATGAGCGAATTCTAGTGATCCCATGTTAGGAGCTTCCTAGCCGGCTCGACATAGGAGTGAAGTAGGAGCTCATAGAGTTGGGGAAGTACGTACGCCACCCCACGATTGGTATTAAGGAATACACCCGTCATCCACGCAATTAATACACACTAATCAACCGGTAAAAGATAGTTAGGGAGTAAGGAAATCTAAGTAAACACATTTCTCTCCACATAAGTTTCACCACTCTTTTCATTTTCAGTTATTTTATTTTAATTGCATTCGTAGTTATTTGGGTTAGTTGACTAGCAACTAATTCCGCCCACTCCTTCAAACCCGAGATTTTACTTGCTTTCATAAAAAAATATAAAAATACAAAAAGAATCTTCCCTCACCCTTAGACCTACTAAAGTAGTTTTTCATACCTAACGAACACTATTCCCTGTGGAGAACGATCAATCCCCCGTACTTACCACTACACTATACTACATCGGTCAGGTACACTGCCTGGTGGGGTTGTAAGCCTCTTGAGATCCCTCGAGAGGTAAAACCTGTTGTAAGGTTGCAAAACTACGCATCAAGTTTTTGGCGCCGCTGCCGGGGAATAGTTATTGTTTAGGTTGAATTTTTATTTTATTAGGTCTACTCACTAGATTCCTTTCTAGTGAGATTTTTATTTTATTTTTCTAGGTTTTCTTTAGTCTATCTTTTTTCTTCGTTTCTTTGTTCGTAACCATTACCATCCGACATCATGGAAGGTGGTAATATCCTTGATCCCAACAACCCACCACCACAACAACACCCACCTCCTAGAGCCCGTACCTTAGGAGACTACTCCCGTCCTAGCCACCATGGCTATCGAAACACCATTGAGCTCACTCAAGGAGCCAATGTCACACCCTTGCGATCCGACACCATCCGGTTGGTGCAAAGCGGATGCGCATTCCATGGACTTCGTTCCGAAGATCCTAATCAACATCTCAAGGACTTTCTCAAAATCGTTGATTCCATAGACCTTGATGTTGCCACTCGAGAGACGACCCGACTGCGTCTCTTTCAATTCTCTCTGCGGGACCAAGCTAGTCAATGGCTAGAGCGTCTACCCGCAGGATCCATCACCTCTTGGGATGATCTCACCACTCGTTTCCTTGCTCAGTTTTTCCCACCGGGAAGAACTACCAAGCTAAGGAATGATATCTTGATGTTCCAACAATGTCAAGGCGAAACCCTCTACGAGGTATGGACTCGATTCAAGGACTTACTCCAAAAAGTCCCTCACCATGGCATAGAACTTTGGCTCCAAGTCCAAATCTTCTATGACCATATCAATCTCTCCACGAGGCAAACCATTGACCAATTGGCTGGTGGTAAGCTACGTGATCTAAGTGCGGAACAATCATGGGCTCTCCTAGAAGATCTTGCTCTTTATGACAACGAAAGTTGGAGTGATCCCCGTGATTTGAATAAAACGGTCAAGGCAATATCTTTGCCTTCAAACAATTCAAGCACTTCCGACCGTAGGATCATAGAACTTGAAGACCAAGTCAAGTTTCTTATGAAATCCTACGAGGCTCCTAAACCTTCAAGCCAAGTGAACAAAATCAATTCTTCATGTGAATTATGTAGTGGTCCCCACGACACTCGTGATTGCATGGAACTCCCCGAACAAGCTTTTGCGGACTACGCATCCTCGCGTACCGACGGAGCGGGGGACAGGTGGTACACTTTCAAACCCGAGCAAAACCCCTACGGTGATACATACAACCCCTCATGGAAAAATCACCCAAACCTTAGGTGGAAACAAAACCAAAACACACAACAAACCAATTCTTCCAACCCACCTAATCGTTTCCAATCAAGCGGTTCCAACTCGAACCGTACTTTCAACAACAATCCTTTCAACAATGGTAGTACCAATAACTTTGAAGGATTGATGTCTCAATTTATGGCATCTCAAGAAGCTCGTTTGGCCAAGTTTGAAGCCGATTTCAAACAAAAACAAAGCGAGATGACCAATAAGATTGACACCTTGTTGAAAGCCCTCAATGACCGAGAAATGGGAGCACTCCCTAGCAACACGGTCAAGAACCCGAAACTAAACGTCAACGCTATTTCATCGGTTTCGTCTCCTAGTTCTTGTCCACAATATTATTCGGTCAATTCCATGAGCTCGTGTTTCAAACAAACCCAAGTCGTGGTTGAAACACCTCCCACTCAAAACCTTGACGAAGAATTCAAGGAGCTCCACCTTGAAAGTCCGGTTATTGATGTGTTGGATGAGAAGAAGCTCAAGTTAGGCGAAAAAGGGACCGCCTTTGTTCAAAACAAGCTACCTAAGAAGTTAGATGATCCAGGCTTATTTGTTCTACCTTGCAAGATCGGTAATTCGGAGGCTTATGACACATTAGCCGATCTTGGATCAAGCCTTAACCTACTTCCGTTACCTCTCTACACCTCTCTAAAACTAGGAAAACTTGAAGAGACCGAGGTAATAATAGGTTTAGCGGATGGAAGTGTTGCTTACCCGGTTGGTGTAGTTAAGGACGTATTAGTACACATTGGAAAACTAACCATTTTAGCCGATTTCCACGTCCTTGATATGGTTAGCGACCCTACATGCCCCTTGTTGATAGGTAGAGGATTTTTGGCGACCGCTAGTGCTATGATTGATTGCAAGGAATCTAAGATAGCGGTAGGAGAAGGTGATACTTGGTCAGTCTATGATGTTAAGAAACATGCCTATGATACTAGTGAGGAACCAACATCCCATTGGTTAGAATTAAATAGGAGACCATCTAGATATGGACCTTGGATCGATAGAGACTTCATAGGACCCCAACGCCCATTTTACCTAGAAGAGGACTTCGTGAACCGAACACATACGGTAGAGCAACTCTTGGCTAGGGACACTGAATTGGATCCATTTGAAGACCCTCTAGTTTTTAGGAAGATGATTGATTTCCTAGGAGTTTTGCCAATTAACCTAGGGATGAATAAGTGGATTCGTGAGGACGATGATCATAAGTGGGATTGGGACAACCCACCCAAAGATGGAGATGGGTCATGGCATATTAAGGTGACATTGTATGACCCGGATGGAGGGAAGTTTGAAAGGATATATTGCACTAAGCGGACCAATAGGAAACTTCAATCCAAGCTTAACCCTAAAGACGTCCTCGATGACGAGCTCACTTACATAGGGCAGAAGGACTTTGAGTCTAGCTACAAGACTTGTTAATAAAGAAAAGCGCTTCTTGGGAGGCAACCCAAGCTTTATTTGCTTTGTGTGTTTATTTATTTGTTTGTTTGATTTTATTTGTTTCCGTATGTGTGTTTAATTTTTATTATTGTTGATTCATGTTCAAAACTAAATTGTGAAAATGCTTTATCTTGTTTTTAACTTCGTCTTAACTACATATAAAGGTATTTTGCAAAAAGATAAGTGTAAGGGAAATCCAAATCGGTTTATTAGAACACAAATAAACATGAATCGTAACAATAATAAATTAACATACATATTAGTAATCGTTTGAGTCAAATGCTTGTATCGAGTCATAATGATGTTTTGCAGGATTTCCAGGAAGTAAGGTATAGGTTTTTCCAGAAATTTTCCGGAAACTTAACATGAGAATTCTGTCAGATTAATTCTGACGGCGTCAGGAGTTACAACCTGACGGCGTCAGGTTTTAATTTTCAGAAATTTTTGAAAGTTTTGTTTTCATAAAAAGTTTTTATTAAATCTATAACTTATAAACTCCAGGAATATGCAAAATTATCATTCCACAAGCATTATATCCTTATATATAGAATTTATCCCGCCGATGTTATGCAGGTTTTCGTGTTTGTTTTCTCAGGTTTAACAGGTTATTTTGGACAAGGAAATGTATGTGGAATCAAGCTTTTGGCGATGCATCAGTCTTGGAGCTTCTACATTCTTTTGGAAGAAGATCTAACCATGTTACCCCTTTATCCACCGAGCGAATCAGGGGAGTATTTGATTTCATTCTTTTACCTTTTCACTTTTACATTTTGTTATTTGAACATTGGGGACAATGTTCATCTTAAGTGTAAGGGGGGGTAAAATACGATACTTTAGAGAATGCTATTACGCTTGATTTTTGTTTATTTAATAGTAGATGTGTAATAAAACTGAGAGAAACACTTGTTAGGGCAATTTTAGTGCCAAATTTAAAATTTTTTACAACATATAGGAGTGAAACTTTGGTCTTAATGAGCGTCTCACGGATAGGAGTTATATGACTAGCACAAAACCGTACCACTAAAAAATTTTCACCCCCAAATATGTGAGGTTCGCCCCTAGAATTGGTAGGAAAAGCATTTATGCTATGATGTGTGTGTACCGGTAGCACTTAGATTCTAGAACTTGCGTTAGGACCATTCCGAGGCCACAAGTGAGACTACATTCGTGTAGTTAGATTTACTACATGATAAGAGGCATTAGGATTAACCCATTGTTTTACACCTGTGTTTTTGTTATAATTACTTTGGCTACATTGGTCAAGTAATTATCCCACACCCTTTGCGTTGTACTCATTTTTAGTACACGATACCCCTAGTACACCCCTCAGAGCCTATCTTTTCGTTTCGACCTTTAAGCATTTTACTTAAAGGAAGGATTTGTTTACACCCCACTTAAATGTACACCCAAATCGCCTTAGCCTACCTTGTATGCACTCATTTTTAGTGCATTATTGTGACAACATTTGTTTAAACCCAAGTTAATTATCTAATTGATTACATGGTTGCTAAGTCGAGTCATATCCTTGTACATATTGTTTTGGGACGATTGGGACTCATGGGTAAAGTACTAGTGTAATGGAGTAATGGGGAAGAACAACATTATTACCCCCATATGTGCTTAATATTTTAAAAGTACTCCAAGTGTTTCGATTATCTTAATTCGAGTCATTAGAATAGTTAATTGTAAAGTTATGTAAAAGTTCAAGTGTAAGGGGAATGCAACGCCCCTATGAAGTATTATTTTGGATGGTAGGGCAAGAATGTATGAAAAAAAAAAAAAAAAAAAAAAAAAAAAAAAAAAAAAAAAAAATCAAGAAAAATACCAAAAAAAAAATGAGAAAAAGAAAAGTAGAAAAAAACATACGGACTACCATCCCGTTTCATTTTATGTTTGTCTTATGTTTTTGTTATTTTGTTTTTAGCTTTAGATTGAGTCGAGTCTTGGCTTAGCAACATTGTATAGTACATGTAATTGATCAAGATCTTTAACTCGCCACCAGTAAAATTTCCCTTATCCAACAAAACCGTGTTTATCATATCCCTACACCTCACGTTATAACCCATTTAAAAGCCCTCTTTGATAGTTTATCTTAGGTGCTTACGCCTAGTGGAGGAGGTTTTCGATCCTTTCCCAAGCCTATGGTAATCTATTTGCTATGACAGGTAGTGAGAGATATTATCCGTTTTCATTTATGAGATTTACTTTGATGACACCTGAGAGATGTGAGTATCTAAACACTACTTGTGAGGTGCTAGTTTGTAATCTCCGTGCTTATTATGATTAAAGTGGAACGACTATTTATTGTAATTACTTTTATATTAGCATTAAATGACCCCTAACTTGTATTTTGATTAGAATAAAAGCGCATTTGCTTGAGGACAAGCAAATCTCAAGTGTAAGGGTATTTGATGAAGCAAAAAGTGTACCGCTTTTAGGGGGTCATTTAAGCCCTAAATCGTATTTATTTGATCAAATATTGCCCTAAATCGTTCCTTTTGTCATTTTAGGTACTTTTGAGAAGAAATATGGAAAAGGAAGCATTTTGGACGTTTTTGGAGCATAAAAGTGAAGAAAACGACAAAGTCTCAAAATTATGCTGGAAAGTACCTTTGACGGCGTCAGGGATTGCCCTTGACGGCGTCATGGCTTGGCAAAAAAGGTGGATATGAAAATTACTCATGATAAGCCAGAGATTTTACAATGGAAAATCTGACGGCGTCAAGCTTTAAGGAGATCAAGGCCATCACGGTTTAACTTAAAAAGGGACGGCGTCAAGCCATATTATGACGGCGTCAAGCTTTGATAAGCCAGAGCGGATTTTGGAGGTCTAAAGAGGGACGGCGTCAGGAAGGCCATCCGGGAACCCTAAAAGCGGCGAGGTGACAGCGTCAGGATCTACAACGTGACGCCGTCAGCCCTTAAACTCTATATATAGTTTTGCAATTTTTTGTCATTAGTGTGGAACTTATTGTGTGTAACTTTGGAGGAGAAACCCTAAGACGAATTTCTGCCATTTTTAAGGGTTTTCATACCCTTGGATCTCCCATGTTTAATTGAAGATAAGTTATCATTTAATCATTCAATATGTCTATGTGTTGTTTGATTATATCTTGTTCTTGTCTTTTGATTAACATGCTAGGCTAGATTTATCTTGTGTTTGCTTAGATCTAATGAAACCTAACTATTGATTATTGGTTATTAGTTGTATTGGATGATTGTTCATCGATGTTAGGCTTAAGAAAACTGGTTAACTTCCTATTCGGTAACTTGCTTGAACGTCTTAAGAAACATGAACCAATGCGTACTAAGGTTTTTATGGTTGTATTTAATGCATGAGCGAATTCTAGTGATCCCATGTTAGGAGCTTCCTAGCCGGCTCGACATAGGAGTGAAGTAGGAGCTTGTAGAGTTGGGGAAGTACGTACGCCACCCCACGATTGGTATTAAGGAATACACCCGTCATCCACGCAATTAATACACACTAATCAACCGGTAAAAGATAGTTAGGGAGTAAGGAAATCTAAGTAAACACATTTCTCTCCACATAAGTTTCACCACTCTTTTCATTTTCAGTTATTTTATTTTATTTGCATTCGTAGTAATTTGGGTTAGTTGACTAGCAACTAATTCCGCCCACTCCTTCAAACCCGAGATTTTACTTGCTTTCATAAAAAAATATAAAAATACAAAAAGAATCTTCCCTCACCCTTAGACCTACTAAAGTAGTTTTTCATACCTAACGAACACTATTCCCTGTGGAGAACGATCAATCCCCCGTACTTACCACTACACTATACTAAATCGGTCAGGTACACTGCCTGGTGGGGTTGTAAGCCTCTTGAGATCCCTCAAGAGGTAAAACCTGTTGTTAGGTTGCAAAACCACGCATCAGTCGGACATAACGCTGCCAATTCCTGAAACCTCCTGATATATGCCTCAATATCATTACCTGCTGTCACTAGCTCATAAAACTCTGTTTCCATCTTTTTCACTTCCGTTCGTGGGCAAAACTTCTTTGTCAGCAACTTCTTGAATTCGTCCCATGTAAGCTTGTGAGCATTCTCCATTCCCATGGGCTTTGCATACGAATTCCACCATGACATAGCTTCCCCAACGAGTGTACTAGTAGCAAAATTAACCTTGCTGTCCTCCGGACAATTGCATAGAAGGAATACTGATTCTGTCTTTTCAAACCATCGGATCATGGCAGTGGCTCCTTCAGTGCCTTTGAATTTTTCCGGATCACCACTCTTGAAATCTTTGTACGTACATTTACGTCCATTTGTACCATTGGTATTTGTTCCTGCGGCTTTCGCGGTTTCTGCCCGCGAAGCGGCTTCAGCAGCAGCTGCAGCTACGGCAGCTCTTTCTGTAACCAGTGCTGCCTTTATACTGTCAGCAACAAGCTTTCTGACCTCGGCTGGTGTCATAGCAGTAGTGGCTCTTTTGGGTGGCATAATTCTTCACAATCACAAAAGATAACAACAATGAGAATCCACAATAGAAAACGATCATCATACACAATATATACAACCACAACATGTATATACATCTACAACACGTATAAATACAACCACAGCATGTACAAATACAATGAAACCACAACGAAACATCATAAATATAATCACAACGCACATGAATATAATACATGAAAATTTCGGTTACGCGAACCGATATCATAGAATAGCACAACGAAAATCCTGCATAGTAGAGTCACACTTGATATATTTGTTTGTACTACAAGCAAAAGACAACAAGTCCTAACTATGTCCCACACCCCGGGACTAGGATAATAATGTACAAGTTACATGATAAAAGGTGAAACAAGTTTTCAGAAAACAAGTTCATACAATTCAAACGATGGATAAGTGCATAAAATATAAAGTGAGACGCGTCGACTCTGCGACTCCATGATGTCCATATGCAAGCCAACATGCGATACCTTAATTACCTGAAAATACATTGCTAAAAATGGTCAACAAAAATGTTGGTAAGATCATAGGTTTATATAAATGAAATGTTGTACGGATACCACAAGTATAAAGGGTATGACCAAACAATGCCACATAAAAATGATACATTAGCTCTTAAGCTCATGACCCCGAAGCTAGACTGAATGAAATGCCCCAACTGAGTGTTTGCCAATCACTCTAATATGATAGGAATAAAATGCGTTCGTTTGACAAGTTGGCGCTACCAACCCGAACGGAGGAGTCACCCTCAATAGATCTATTCACTCACTCTCGCTTGCTAACAATTAACGGTTCATGATAATAAAAGGGGACTTCAATCTGGGCAATGATGTAACTTAAGCAATGTAATGAGTTTGTATACTTTGGTCCGCATATGAAAATGGTGCAATGTATTCTCCCCCAAGAGTCTAAAAATCAATAAACAATTTAAAACGGGGCTATGAAAACTCACCTGATAAGATATAGCAACAATGAAAACGATGGATATGATGAAATAAAGTTCGGTCTCTAACCGCAACCTATTATGAATGATGTGATCCAATGTAAGCAATGATGCAATGCAACACATGCAAATACGTATGTTAACGATACCACTTGTTAGTTTTGAAAATAACGTTTATCGACGAAAAATACACTTTTGACGTCTCGTTAAGTTATAAACTATTTTTCGTATAAATATGTTGAAACGGTACTCCACGATCCTCGTTTGGTGTTCTATCGGAAAAATGTAGCGTTTTCATCGCAATTTAATATTTTCCTTAACTTGTGAAAGTATGTCCAAAATGGCTTCATGAAACCAGTCGCGAAATATTGCACGTTATGTGTTAGTGATCAAACTCGACGTTTTGAAACCTTGTAACAATGTATAAATGTCGTTTCATTTAACTTTTGATTGTACACGCCTGATGAAGCGAAAAGTGTACCGCTTTTAGGGGGTCATTTAAGCCCTAAATCGTATTTATTTGATCAAATATTGCCCTAAATCGTTCCTTTTGTCATTTTAGGTACTTTGGAGAAGAAATCTGGGAAAGGAAGCATTTTGGACGTTTTTGGAGCATAAAAGTGAAGAAAACGACAAAGTCTCAAAATCGGCTGGAAAAGTACCTTTGACGGCGTCAGGTATTGTTCCTGACGGCATCATGGCTTGGCAAAAAAGGTGGATATGAAAAATACACATGATAAGCCAAAGAATTTTACAATGGGAATTCTGACGGCGTCACCCTTTAAGGTGATCAAGGCCATCACGGTTTAACTTAACAAGAGACGGCGTCAAGCTATATTCTGATGGCGTCAAGCCTTGATAAGCCAGAGCGGATTTTGGAGCACTAAATAGGGACAGCGTCAAGAAGGCCATCCGGGAACCCTAGACACGGCGAGGTGACGGCGTCAAGATCCATAACGTGACGCCGTCAGCCCTTAAACTCTATATATAGTTTTGCAATTTTTTGTCATTAGTGTGCAACTTTGTGAGGAGAAACCCTAAGACGAATTTCTGCCATTTTTTAAGGGTTTTCATACCCTTGGATCTCCCATGTTTAATTGAAGATAAGTAATTGTTTAATCAATCAATATGTCTATGTGTTGTTTGATTATATCTTGTTCTTGTCTCTTGATTAACATGCTAGGCTAGATTTATCTTGTGTTTGCTTAGATCTAATGAAACCTAGCTATTGATTATTGGTTATTAGTGTGTTATTAATTGTATTGGATGATTGTTTATCGATGTTAGGCTTAAGAAAACTGGCTAACCTCCTATTCGGTAACTTGCTTGAACGTCTTAAGAAACATGAACCAATGCGTACTAGGTTTTTATGGTTGTATTTAATGCATGAGCGAATTCTAGTGATCCCATGTTAGGAGCTTCCTAGCCGGCTCGACATAGGAGTGAAGTAGGAGCTTGTAGAGTTGGGGAAGTACGTACGTCACCCCACGATTGGTATTAAGGAATACACCCGTCATCCACGCAATTAATACACACTAATCAACCGGTAAAAGATAGTTAGGGAGTAAGGAAATCTAAGTAAACACATTTCTCTCCACATAAGTTTCACAACTCTTTTCATTTTCAGTAATTTTATTTTATTTGCATTTGTAGTTATTTGGGTTAGTTGACTAGCAACTAATTCCGCCCACTCTTTCAAACCCGAGATTTTACTTGCTTTCATAAAAATATAAAAATACAAAAAGAATCTTCCCTCACCCTTAGACCTATTAAAGTAGTTTTTCAATCCTAATGACACTATTCCCTGTGGAGAACGATCAATCCCCCGTACTTACCACTACACTATACTACATCGGTCAGGTACACTGCCTGGTGGGGTTGTAAGCCTCTTGAGATCCCTCGAGAGGTAAAACCTGTTGTAAGGTCGCAAAACCACGCATCAAGTTTTTGGCGCCGTTGCCGGGGAATAGTTATTGTTTAGGTTGAATTTTTATTTTATTAGGTCTACTCACTAGATTCCTTTCTAGTGAGATTTTTATTTTATTTTTCTAGGTTTTTCTTAGTCTATCTTTTTTTCTTCGTTTCTTTGTTCGTAACCATTACCATCCGACATCATGGAAGGCGGTAATATCCTCGATCCCAACAACCCACTACCACAACAACACCCACCTCCTAGAGCCCGTACCTTAGGAGACTACTGTCGTCCAAGCCACCATGGCTATCGAAACACCATTGAGCTCACTCAAGGAGCCAATGTCACACCCTTGCGATCCGACACCATCCGGTTGGTGCAAAGCGGATGCGCATTCCATGGACTTCGTTCTGAAGATCCTAATCAACATCTCAAGGACTTTCTCAAAATCGTTGATTCCATAGACCTTGATGTTGCCACTCGAGAGACAACCCGACTGCGTCTCTTTCAATTCTCTCTGCGGGACCAAGCTAGTCAATGGCTAGAGCGTCTACCCGCAGGATCCATCACCTCTTGGGATGATCTCACCACTCGTTTCCTTGCTCAGTTTTTCCCACCGGGAAGAACCACCAAGCTAAGGAATGATATCTTGATGTTCCAACAACGTCAAGGCGAAATCCTCTACGAGGCATGGACTCGATTCAAGGACTTACTCCAAAAAGTCCCTCACCATGGCATAGAACTTTGGCTCCAAGTCCAAATCTTCTATGACCATAACAATCTCTCCACAAGGCAAACCATTGACCAATCGGCCGGTGGTAAGCTGCGTGATCTAAGTGCGGAACAATCATGGGCTCTCCTAGAAGAACTTTCTCTTTATGACAACGAAAGTTGGAGTGATCCCCGTGATTTGAATAAAACGGTCAAGGCAATATCTTTGCCTTCGAACAATTCAAGCACTTCCGACCGTAGGATCATAGAACTTGAAGACCAAGTCAAGTTTCTTATGAAATCCTACGAGGCTCCTAAACCTTCAAGCCAAGTAAACAAAATCACTTCTTCGTGTGAATTATGTAGTGGTCCCCACGACACTCGTGATTGCATGGAACTCCCCGAACAAGCTTTCGCGGACTAAGCATCCTCGCGTACCGACGGAGCGGGAGACAAGTGGTACACTTTCAAACCCGAGCCAAACCCCTACGGTGATTCATACAACCCCTCATGGAAAAATCACCCAAACCTTAAGTGGAAACAAAACCAAAACGCACAACAAACCAATTCTTCCAACCCACCTAATCGTTTCCAATCAAGCGGTTCCAACTCGAACCGTACTTTCAATAACAATCCTTCCAACAATTATGGTAGTACCAATAACTTTGAAGGATTAATGTCCCAATTTATGGCATCTCAAGAAGCTCGTTTGGCCAAGTTTGAAGCCGATTTCAAACAAAAACAAAGCGAGATGACCAATAAGATTGACACTTTGTTGAAAGCCCTCAATGACCGAGAAATGGGAGCACTCCCTAGCAACACAGTCAAGAACCCGAAACTAAACGTCAACGCCATCTCATCAGTTTCGTCTCCTAGTTCTTGTCCACAATATTATTCGGTCAATTCCATGAGCTCGTGTTTCAAACAAACCCAAGTCGTTCAAAATGACCAAGAAGTTATGATATCCAAATTGGTCAACAACATAGTTGAAACACCTCCCACTCAAAACCTTGACAATGAATTCAAGGAGCTCCACCTTGAAAGTCCGGTTATTGATGTGTTGGATGAGAAGAAGCTCAAGTTAGGCGAAAAAGGGATCGCCTTTGTTCAAAACAAGCTACCTAAGAAGTTAGATGATCCGGGCTTATTTGTTCTACCTTGCAAGATCGGTAATTCGGAGGCTTATGACACATTAGCCGATCTTGGATCAAGCCTTAACCTACTTCCGTTACCTCTCTACACCTCTCTAAAACTAGGAAAACTTGAAGAACCCAGGTGATAATAGGCTTAGCGGATGGGAGTGTTGCTTACCCGGTTGGAGTAGTCAAAGACGTGTTAGTACACATTGGAAAACTAACCATTTTAGCCGATTTCCACGTCCTTGACATGGTTAGCGACCCTACATGCCCCTTGTTGATAGGTAGAGGATTTTTGGCGACCGCTAGTGCTATGATTGATTGTAAGGAATCTAAGATAGCGGTAGGAGAAGGTGATACTTGGTCAGTCTATGATATGAAGAAACATGCCTATGATACTAGTGATGAACCAACACCCCATTGGTTAGAGTTAAATAGGAGACCATCTAGATATGGACCTTGGATAGATAGAGACTTCATAGGACCCCAACGCCCATTTTACCTAGAAGAAGACTTTGTGAACCGAACACATGCGGTAGAACAACTCTTGGCTAGGGACACCGAATTGGATCCATTTGAAGACCCTCTAGTTTTTAGGAAGATGATTGATTTCCTAGGAGTTTTGCCAATTAACCTAGGGATGAATAAGTGGACTTGTGAGGACGATGATCATAAGTGGGATTGGGACAAACCACCCAAAGATGGAGATGGGTCATGGCATATTAAGATGACATTGTATGACCCGGATGGAGAAAAGTTTGAAAAGATATATTGTACTAAGCGGACCAATAGAAAACTTCAATCCAAGCTTAACCCTAAAGACGTCCTCGATGACGAGCTCACTTACATAGGGTAGAAGGACTTTGAGTCTAGCTACAAGACTCGTTAATAAAGAAAAGCACTTCTTGGGAGGCAACCCAAGCTTTATTTGCTTTGTGTGTTTATTTGTTTGTTTGTTTGATTTTATTTGCTTCCGTATGTATGTTTAATTTTTATTATTATTGATTCATGTTCAAAACTAAATTGTGAAAATGCTTTATCTTGTTTTTAACTTCGTCTTAACTACATATAAAGGTATTTTGCAAAAGATAAGTGTAAGGGAAATCCAAATCGGTTTATTAGAACACAAATGAACATGAATCGTAATAATATTAAATTAACATACATATTAGTGTTTGTTTGAGTCAAATGCTTGTATCGAGTCATAATGATATTTTGCAGGATTTCCAAGAAGTAAGGTAAAGGTTTTTCCAGAAATTTTCCGGAAACTTAACATGAGAATTCTGTCAAATCATTTCTGACGGCGTCAGGATTTACAACCTGACGGCGTCAGGTTTTAATTTTCTGAAATTTTTGAAAGTTTTGTTTTCATAAAAAGTTTTTATTAAATCTCCAACTTATAATCTCCAGGAATCTGCAAAATAATCATTCCACAAGCATTATATCCTTATATATAGATTTATCCCGCCGATGTTATGCAGGTTTTCGTGTCTGCTTTCTCAGGTTTAACAGGTTATTTTGGACAAGGAGATGTATGTGGAATCAAGCTTTTGGCGATGCATTAGTCATGGAGCTTCTACATTCTCTTGGAAGAAGATCTAACCGTGTTACTTTTTTATCCACCGAGCGAATCAGGGGAGTATTTGATTTCATTCTTTTACCTTTTTACTTTTACATCTTGTTATTTGAACATTGGGGACAATGTCCATCTTAAGTGTAAGGGGGGGTAAAAGTACGATACTTTAGAGAATGCTATTACACTTGATTTTTGTTTGTTTAATGGTAGATGTGTAATAAAACTGAGAGAAATACCTGTTAGGGCAATTTTAGTGCCAAATTTAAAATTTTTTACAACATTTAGGAGTAAAACTTTGGTCATAATGAGCGTCTCATGGATAGGAGTTATATGACTAGCACAAAACCGTACCACTAAAAAAATTTTCACCCCCAAATATGTGAGGTTCGCCCCTAGAATTGGTAGGAAAAGCATTTATGCTATGATGTGTGTACCGGTAGCACTTAGATTCTAGAACTTGCGTTAGGACCATTCCGAGGCCACAAGTGAGACTACATTCGTGTAGTTAGATTTACTACATGATAAGAGGCATTAGGATTAACCCATTGTTTTACACCTGTGTTTTTGTTATAATTACTTTGGCTACATTGGTCAAGTAATTCTCCCACACCCTTTGCGTTGTACTCATTTTTAGTACACGATACCCCTAGTACACCCCTCAGAGCCTATCTTTTCGTTTCGACCTTTAAGCATTTTACTTAAGGGAAGGATTTGTTTACACCCCACTTAAATGTACACCCAAATCGCCTTAGCCTACCTTGTATGCACTCATTTTTAGTGCATTATTGTTACAACATTTGTTTAAACCCTTAGTTAATTATCTAATTGATTACATGGTTGCTAAGTCGAGTCATATCCTTGTACATATTGTTTTGGGACGATTGGGACTCATGGGTAAAGTACTAGTGTAATGGAGTAATGGGGAAGAACAACATTATTACCCCCATATGTGCTTAATATTTTAAAAGTACTCCAAGTGTTTCGATTATCTTAATTCGAGTCATTAGAATAGTTAATTGTAAAGTTATGTAAAAGTTCAAGTGTAAGGGGAATGCAACGCCCCTATGAAGTATTATTTTGGATGGTAGGGCAAGAATGTATGAAAAAAAAAAATCGAAAAAAATCAAGAAAAATACAAAAAAATGAGAAAAATAAAAAAAAATAGAAAAAACATACGGACTACCATCCCGTTTCATTTTATGTTTTTGTTATTTTGTTTTTAGCTTAAGTCGAGTCTAGTCTTGGCTTAGCAACGCCATATTGTACATGTAATTAATCAAGATCTTTAACTCGCCACCAGTAAAATATCCCTTATCCAACAAAACCGTGTTTATCATATCCCTACACCTCACGTTATAACCCATTTAAAAGCCCTCTTTGATAGTTTATCTTAGGTGCTTACGCCTAGTGGAGGAGGTTTTCGATCCTTTCCCAAGCCTATGGTAATCTATTTGCTATGTCAGGTAGTGAGAGATATTATCCGTTTTCATTTATGAGATTTATTTTGATAACACCTGAGAGATGTGAGTATCTAAACACTACTTGTGAGGTGCTAGTTTGTAATCTCCGTGCTTATTATGATTAAAGTGGAACGACTATTTATTGTAATTACTTTTATATTAGCATTAAATGACCCCTAAATTGTATTTTGATTAGAATAAAAGCGCTTTTGCTTGAGGACAAGCAAATCTCAAGTGTAAGGGTATTTGATGAAGCGAAAAGTGTACCGCTTTTAGGGGGTCATTTAAGCCCTAAATCGTATTTATTTGATCAAATATTTCCCTAAATCGTTCCTTTTGTCATTTTAGGTACTTTGGAGAAGAAATCTGGGAAAGGAAGCATTTTGGACGTTTTTGGAGCATAAAAGTGAAGAAAACGACAAAGTCTCAAAATCGGCTGGAAAAGTACCTTTGACGGCGTCAGGTATTGTTCCTGACGGCGTCATTGCTTGGCAAAAAAGGTGGATATGAAAAATACACATGATAAGCCAGAGAATTTTACAATGGGAATTCTGACGGCGTCACCCTTTAAGGTGATCAAGGCCATCACGGTTTAACTTAACAAGAGACGGCGTCAAGCTATATTCTGACGACGTCAAGCCTTGATAAGCCAGAGCGGATTTTGGAGCACTAAAGAGGGACGGCGTCAAGAAGGCCATCCGGGAACCCTAGACACGGCGAGGTGACGGCGTCAAGATCCATAACGTGACGCCGTCAGCCCTTAAACTCTATATATAGTTTTGCAATTTTTTGTCATTAGTGTGCAACTTTGTGAGGAGAAACCCTAAGACGAATTTCTGCCATTTTTTAAGGGTTTTCATACCCTTGGATCTCCCATGTTTAATTGAAGATAAGTAATTGTTTAATCAATCAATATGTCTATGTGTTGTTTGATTATATCTTGTTCTTATCTCTTGATTAACATGCTAGGCTAGATTTATCTTGTGTTTGCTTAGATCTAATGAAACCTAGCTATTGATTATTGGTTATTAGTGTGTTAGTAATTGTATTGGATGATTGTTTATCGATGTTAGGCTTAAGAAAACTGGCTAACCTCCTATTCGGTAACTTGCTTGAACGTCTTAAGAAGCATGAACCAATGCGTACTAGGTTTTTATGGTTGTATTTAATGCATGAGCGAATTCTAGTGATCCCATGTTAGGAGCTTCTTAGCCGGCTCGACATAGGAGTGAAGTAGGAGCTTGTAGAGTTGGGGAAGTACGTACGCCACCCCACGATTGGTATTATGGAATACACCCGTCATCCACGCAATTAATACACACTAATCAACCGGTAAAAGATAGTTAGAGAGTAAGGAAATCTAAGTAAACACATTTCTCTCCACATAAGTTTCACAACTCTTTTCATTTTCAGTTATTTTATTTTATTTGCATTTGTAGTTATTTGGGTTAGTTGACTAGCAACTAATTCCGCCCACTCTTTCAAACCCGAGATTTTACTTGCTTTCATAAAAATATAAAAATACAAAAAGAATCTTCCCTCACCCTTAGACCTATTAAAGTAGTTTTTCAATCCTAACGACACTATTCCCTGTGGAGAACGATCAATCCCCCATACTTACTACTACACTATACTACATCGGTCAGGTACACTGCCTGGTGGGGTTGTAAGCCTCTTGAGATCCCTCGAGAGGTAAAACCTGTCGTAAGGTCGTAAAACCACGCATCAACGCCTTGATCAATTAGAAAATCGGCTATCAATGTTATATCTCGCAAAAACACTAGTTTTTATACTTAAAACACTTTCTATTAGTGGGCTATCAAAATAAACATAGTACGTCGGGCTTCAAACGTGAATAACTCGGCCGTTATAAGCTCGTTTTCTACGTTCTTTACATCCACGGCTTCGTATAAACATGAACTAACATAATCTCAGTAGGTCGGGTCGTCTAGATCACGTCTAACGCCTCGTTTTGTCCTTTGAATCTCGGCGATCAGCAACTAAATTTTCAGAAAATTAGTTTTCGTCGTCTAACTTTGAAAAATCATATCTCCTTCGTTATAAGTCGGTTTTTAGTGATTCTTGCGGCCACGGTTTCGTTTTTGAAAGAAATTTCTGAATATGAAGGCCAAAATATACCAAAAGTTACTGAGTTTTCCATACTTGGCGTTCATGAGATCATTAGTGAAACTTATAGATCTAGTGTTAAAGATAGTTTATGTGCAAAAGTGGTATGTAAAACATAAATAACTTGCATGAATAACTAATATAACTTGAAAATACATAAACATATGAATCAAATGAAAGTATAAGATGATCAAAATGTGTTCTTGAAACTTACTTGATGATTTGATGAGTTTTGGTAAGAAATGAGTAAGAAACTTGAGATTTAATCACAAAACCATAACTAGGAAGGTAAATGGAGCTTGATTATGACTTGAACTTCAAAAATTTATGGATTATGGTGGTGTTCTTGGTCTTGGCCGAACATAGGAGATGGGATGATGGAGGGTTTTGATCTTTTTTTAGCTAGTTGGTTTATGTGTTGTATGTGTTAGAGTTAGTGGAGATGGAAATTAAATCAAGCTAAATGCATTAATGAGTTTTGGAGTGTTTAGGCTAAATGGGGGGTTAGGGGGGGCAGCACATGTGGCTAAAATGGGAAGGATTTGATGTTAATGCAAGACTTTGTCCCCCATTTATTTAAGTATTGGTTGATTAGTGTATACATTGAGTGTTATCGGGTACCGAGTTAACTAGGAATGAATCATGACGAGGTGAAATGAAATACGACGAAGTTGTAAAAATTGTAAAATCATGTTCCTTGCAAGAATCGGGTGTTAGAATGATTATCGGATTGAAATTTCGTAAACCGACGGAGTTATAAGCGTCAAACAAAAAAATATAGCGATTGGTTTAAAAACACCGGGTAAAGTAATAATATAATCTCTATATCATTATAATTAGTTTGAAAATATATTAGGATCATTGTCGGGAGTATTGGGTATAATGTTAGTAGAAATGACTGAGTGGTAACGTTAATTAAACAATTAAGCATACGTTAATGAAAATCACACAAACCCATGCATGAACTGATATGATAATGATGTTACTGATGATATGCAGACTACTCTAGTCTGAATGATGTGCTTTTACTGATGATGCATAAATACGCAGATAAACCTAACTGGTTACGCGCATTTGAATAATCGTAAACCAAGTTTACGACATGATGAATGATGCCCATGAATAGTGATTTCCCTCCGGGAATGAATAGTGTCATGTGAATAGTAAAATTTTTGTCGACTTCTCAAAGTCTCAAACTGACTTCAAAAATGATGAATAGTGAATGATGAATAGTGATTGATGAATAGTAACTCATAAATAGTAAATTGTCTAAGTTTGGAAAATGACCTGAAATTACGAGTTGTGACAACTTCAGACCAACAAGGGTTTCTTAGTGATGTTTATGAAGAAAAGAAGCATGAAGATGCCAATACATGCTTGTTTGTATGTTTCCTCTCACAATCTGAACCCAAAAATGTTCTCAAAGCCTTAGAAGACTCAAGCTGGGTAGAAGCAATGCAAGAGGAGCTTCTCTAATTTAAGATTCAGAAGGTTTGGGTAATAGTAGATTTACCCAAAGGTATGAGGGTAATTGGCACCAAATGGGTTTTCAGAAACAAGAGGGATGAAAGGGGTATTGTGATCAGAAACAAGGCTAGACTTATAGCCCAGGGGTATACACAAGAAGAGGGAATAGACTATGAAGAAGTTTTTGCACCAATAGCAAGGATTGAAGCAATCAGACTATTCTTGGCGTATGCTTCTTTCATGGGCTTCACTGTTTACCAGATGGATGTCAAGAGTGCCTTTTTGTATGGTACTATTAAAGAAGAGGTGTATGTCTCTCAACCTCCAGGTTTTGTTGATCCAGAACATCCTGAAAAGGTGTACAAGGTTGTGAAAGCTCTTTATGGACTACATCAGGCTCTAAGGGCATGGTATGAGACTTTGGCTTCTTATTTGTTAGAGAATGGATTCCAAAGGGACAAGATAGATCAGACTTTATTCATTAAGAAGAACAAGAAGGATTGATGCGTGCGATGTGTCATTGCGGTTTAGCAGTATTAATGCCTACTCAAGTTTTAAATTTATATTTAGCCGACTTATCAATAACACACACACTTAACGAGCAGTGTACCCGGTCAGTATGAATATAATGGTAAGTAGAGTGTCGATCACTAAGAGTGGAACGTATTATCTAGTTATTCTAATCAGTATTTTAATATTCTAAGTTAGCTATACAACCTAATCTAACGCAAGGGGGTTCAGCCTGAGAGACTGGCACGATTGGTTGCAATTAAATAATAAACTAAACCAATAGGCACGAATCAACAAGTAGCACACACGTACACAGATAAATACTCGAGACAATAAGAAGACCTGTCCTGATAGATAAGTAGTTAGTCACTTGTTTTATTGCTAGTTTTGTATGAAGTGTATAGTTCGATGCAACGCACCGAGATTAAGTCCTTTCTCGTTGGTTCTAATCTTATCGGCGAGTAAACCCTTAATGATTACTTATGACTATCCTATTTATCTTTCTTCCTACTTTTCTACAGACGATAGAATGCATAGGCGGTCTAATAAATAGGCGAGGGCAGAGGCATGGCGACCCGATCAACGCTCAGCTAGACACAGAGGTTATCAATGAACTAATAAAAGTCACCAAAGACATCAACATATAAACTTTAATTAATGGGAAAGCAGTTTTAAGGGAGTGCAATCTTTTCGTTGTCACATTACACAAGCCACCAATCCTGATGAATTAAAGTTTACTAACACAATAAAACAAAACTACTTAATGAATTAAATACATGCAGGACCTTCTTACAGCTCTTGTATCTTTGTTCAAGGTGTGTCTTGTGCTGCTATCTTGACTGAATTCGTCCTAGGTTTCTGTACTTCGTACCTCGTATATAATATATGCTCCCCGAAATTCGTCTGGTCTTGGGGTATTTATAGTTTCTGTCTGAGGGTAAGATGCGGCGCATCTAGTAAGTAGATGCGGCGCATTGACTTAACTTCGCGTGGGGTCCAAGATTAATATATTCAGGAATATTCGTACACCGCCAGAAGATGCGGCGTATCTTCATTCTTGGATGCGGCGCATGTCCTCTTGTATCTTGGATCGTATCTGGTGAAATCTTGATAGTGATGCGCCGTATGTAATAAGCAAGATGCGGCGCATCTGGAGAAGAATAGTCTTGATCTTGTGCATTTCAGTAGACTCTTAACTTCTTGCTTGTTTTGCTCCATAATTAGTCCAAAATCGCCAAGTTTCACCAAATGCTTGTTTTTACCTGAGAATTACAAAAGTAAACGATTAAGTATCAATCCTCATACATAATATAATGAAACAAGTCAAATAAATAGGATAAATGATAGTAATAAAATGTACTTATTTGAGTTCATCAAATATCCCCCCACTTGAACTTTACTTGTCCCCAAGTAAACCATAGAATTAATCTTATGAAAATGTATCCTAAAAGATATTAGGATTTATTTTTATATTTAAGCACGTATTCATTTTTGTCATAATCACACAACCAAACACTTAACGAATTAGAAGTAAAATGAAATATTCTGATAAAAGCAAATCTAATCGTTTAACTGTCCAGTCGTGACGAATATTCTATCATAAGCTTGGCAAGTATACACATCTCCCCCACTAAAGCCAAGGAATAACAAGTGTAAAGCGGTAAAAAGGGTTTTGAGGTTTAAGGGTTAATTATTCTCCTTAATCTCTATCGATCTCAAATTCCAGAAAAGGCGACAAAATCACAAATACATGATCGAATCCACGAACACGATACTTGCAATTGCTCAAATCCTTAACTCGAACAGGCTAAAGATAGGTCCAAACTTTACCAATAATATTATATCAAAAAGGGCGACAAAATCATAAATACATAGCCGAATCCACGACTACGATACTTAAGATTGCTCAAATCCCTAATCTCAATAAATCAAAGGTTTGGTTGGATAAAGAATAATAAAGGGTATGGATAATATTTGGGATATAAACTGGTGTAAAAATGAAAAATAAACAAAACAAATAAATTAAAATCCTAAGTGTGGTTAATCACTATCCCAACCATCCCATGAATAAGACTCATATCATAGAATAACTCACGCTTTAACACTTGAAACACACGCTTTAGGTAGACACGAATTATACTCAACAAGATCTTAATCAAAGAATAAACCTTTAGTTGGTGTTCCCATAACTGCCAACTCCCATTCAATCCATAAATATAATATACAACAATTGGTGGTGATATCGACCACTTAATACAAAACTTTACATAAGTTGGTTAAAACAAACATCCAACTCTTCCTTTTTCTTTTTCTTTTCTATTTTTTCGATTTTTTTTTTTTTTTTTTTTAATACATAAACAAATATGTGTAAAATTTCACCACATCACTATAATGATAATTCTGGATAATTTTTCCATATTTTTCATAACTTCAGAAATAACGGTAATAGTGAAAGTAGTAAACACACGAAAAATAAACTCAGAGATATACAATATTTACTTTCACTCCAATTGCATTGTGCAATTTCCCGACCTAACCATAGATAATGAATTACGCACGCGAACACAGGTAATGTAAGGAAACAAACTTTGCCTAAAGCAATTAACCAACCACGGATTTTAATCTATAGGGTAGGCTAAGGTGTAAGGGTGTAACGAAACATTTTAAACATAGGTGTCAGAAACGAAAGGAATGGCTCTGAGTGTTTTTCTAGGGGTATCTTACTCTAAAAATGAGAGTAACAAAAGGGTTTATACGGGGGTTAACTAACCAGTGTAGTTAGCTAATAACACATAACATATAAAGGCTATTTGGGTGTAATCCTAGAAATTTACCAATTTAGACAAGTCATTCCAATTATATAAAATAATACTTATTATGGTGGTCTCGAATAGTATACAAGCCAAGTTCTAAAGTTTACAAGTCACCGGCACACTCATAGATTTGTGAATTTTGAAAAATCACAATTTTTTTGAAAATAACGTCATGTGTGCAGCTATGCAACTTAGACTTTAAACAAAAACATGCTAAAAATTTTTAATTTTGATATATTAAGCATATTTTGAAAAGTTTAGGACAAGTAAGTGTTAAGTGTTCTAATTCTCCAATCCCCCCACTTAAGTTAAACAACGTCCTCGTTGTTTATATAAAAGGTTAAAAACTGGAAAATAAAAGAATTAGAACAGAAAAACTCCCCTGAGATTTGCTCGGTATGATCCTCCATTAGTATAAGAGCAAAAATCATCTTTCTTGTGGATGAGAACGTTTAAGCTTCATAATCGATGTATCCACAGGAAATGCAGGAATCTATAATACCACCAAGACTTTAAACACACCTAGATTAAGAAAGGTTCAAACTTGCATAATACATTAGTAGTTAGAAAAAAAAATAAAACTTAAAAATTAAAATGAAAATCGTCAGGTCAGTCGATGCGCCATATCTTATGGAAGAAGATACGCCGTATCGAGCCTGGAATAATTACGGATCAGAATAGAAGATGCGTCGCATCCTTAACCAGGGATGCGCCGAATTAAAATAAACTGATAAAAAGTTTTAAAGTCGAAAAGTAAAAAATGCAGAAAAATAAAGATATGACCATTGCAGGAGATGCGTCGCATCTCAGGATTGAGATGCGCCGTATCCTCTGCGGCCTGACTGACTCGACACAAAAACAGAATAATAAAAATTTTCTCCGGGTTGTCTCCCGGCCAGCACTTGTCTTTATTCCAGAGTCTTCAAGTTAGACTCACGTTCAGCTCTTTATTTAGTTCTTGTCACGGTCCATCCTTCTTCCTTCATCCGAAAGATGTTCCCGTATAGCTTTGCGACGTTTTCTTCCGTTCGACTTAATCTAGTATAACTCTTGGTCTTCGTCGCAACATACTCTTCATCTGGTCCCAAAGAATATTTGATGATTTTAAATTTTTCAGAAATAATCATGGGTGGCTCATTATAAGGGATCCCAAGTAGTTGACATTTTCTTTTGGTGAATTCTTCTTCGTCTTCATCAACAAACTCGAAATAAGGATCCTTAATCAAATAGTCATCAAGTTCATCAATTAATGACTTATTGTTATCATCATCTTGAATTGCCTCCCACTCTCTTTCCAATTCCCATTGTAGCCGTCGACTAAGCTTCGTGTAATCATCAAATTGTTCATGCACCCATTCCCAGAAAGTAGTATTCGATGTTCCTTTAAGTCCTTTCAAGTATTCAATTCTACCCTTTTCTTGCAAAGCCTCCGCTTTTTGTGGGCAGTCTTCTACATTATCATACCACTCATAGTCTTCAAAGGTTACATCTTTTCCAACCCGTTTCATCCCAATTATACTTCCCCCATTACAGGTTCCGTCACTCTTATAATCACAGGTCGGCCAAACACTACTCCCATCCTTGAAAACGAAAGGTGTACAGGTGTGATTAATGTGCTCAAATTCCCATGGTTTATCACAAACCCATGGTATTTGGTCATTCCATTCGTAGTACCAGGTGTTTTTGAAATCATCATAAGTCTTAAATCCTGGTAGATCTCCAGTTAGCACATCATCGTCGACTCGAAGAAGGTAGTTAAATTCCTTGAATTGCTTGCACAAGGGTGTCTCATAATCGAACACATCAATGTCAATTCTGAATAATTCTTCAATGCCCTCATTGACTGTTGAATCATGAAGTGACGACCCATAATCGCTCTCTACTTCTTCGTCTTCACCTCTCATCCAATATACCCATAACGCATCTTTAGTAGCCCGATCCATACTCTTATGGTTATTGAACTTACTAGCCAACCACTCTGAAAAATCAACATTGTTAGGATCATGGTCAACGTCAAAGCAAGCTTTTCCAATCATTTTCCTCCTTATCTCCATGAACTCGTTAAATTGCTCCCTAAAACTCCGTGTCAACCATGAAGTCATAATCCGCTTGACTTCATTCGCAGGGACAAATTTCGGACTACCATATTTAAGTTCAAGCCATTCTTCGAGGGAGATGTCCATCAACCTTACCAACCTGCCATGAAATAGTAACTCCGCCACAGCATAAATTCTTTCATCGTCCAGATAGTTCTCATTTAATCCCCAGTACTGTTCGGAATAAGGCATGTAAGAGATTTGGGTATTGCCTCCACCACAGCTTTTATTGCTTGAGTTCATGAATTCAATTTGGAATTTCCCATCATTCTCTTTGATAATAGTCCAAGTCAATCCTTTAGATTCAATGATGGGCCATAAGAGTACCAATTCATCTTCAGTGTAGCTCATTAGTAAATCATACGAGAATATCCCATCTTCAATATTGCATAAGCGCTTGAATTCCTTATAAGTAGCTTCAAGAGGGGTTTCCCAAGAAAATAAATCTGCATCAATCATGAGCACATTGAAGTTGACATCATCAAAAACTTTCACATCGAATGAATCCGAAAGCAAGAGTTCCTTAGCAAGATATCCGTTCACTGACATGTCTTCCATAGCAAAGCCTGTCATCATAAGTAAAATTTTCAGTAGGATTTGTTCGCTAGAAGAGAAATTAACGAATTTAGAAACGGATATAAGAATAAAAATAGCTGATATCTGCAGACGATGCGCCGTATCCAAAAAGTTGGATACGCCGTATCTTATAATCGTTAAAATTAAATCAGACTTTATTCAGAAAATAGATACGCCGCTTAGAAATTAGAATGCGCCGTATCAGTTTTAATTATCAAAAATCGATATACTTATTAAAATTAAATGCGTCGTATTAACAAAAGTTAATGCGCCGTATTTTCGTTACGTTTCAAAATACAAGATTTTTGATTCAGAAGATGCGCCGTATCGATAAAAATCGATACGCCGTATCTGTTTAATAATTCGAAAACTGTTTTTAATTAAAATAATAGATACGCCGTATCTGCTAAGGCAGATGCGTCGTATGGCGTTAACGTTCAGAAAATATTTTTTATCAAAAACAGATACGCCGTATCTTGGGGAAAAGATGCGTCGTATCGAATTAATTAAACGCGTTGTATTTTATAAAAATTAAACGCAATACGCCGTATCTGAGAAATCAGATGCGCCGTATCGTTCGATTAAGCTCAGTACAACGATAGCAGAATACAGAAAATACGAAAAATAAAAACAAATAAAAACACAAACGAAAATAAACACAAAGAAAACAAATAACACACAAAAACAGAAAATATGCAAAATAATATAATGAACGCAAATTAACTAAATATACAACACAGTTAGCAGTTAGATTAAAAAAAAGTTAAAAACCTAATTAAAATACTAATCAAATTAACAGATAATAACAATTCACTCCCCGGCAGCGGCGCCAAAAACTTGATGCGTGCGATGTGTCGTTGCGGTTTAGCAGTATTAATGCCTACTCAAGTTTTAAATTTATATTTAGCCGACTTATCAATAACACACACACTTAACGAGAAGTGTACCCGGTCAGTATGAATATAATGGTAAGTAGAGTGTCGATCACTAAGAGTGGAACGTATTATCTAGTTATTCTAATCAGTATTTTAATATTCTAAGTTAGCTATACAACCTAATCTAACGCAAGGGGGTTCAGCCTGAGAGACTGGCATGATTGGTTGCAATTAAATAATAAACTAAACCAATAGGCACGAATCAGCAAGTAGCACACACGTACACAGATAAATACTCGAGACAATAAGAAGACCTGTCCTGATAGATAAGTAGTTTGTCACTAGTTTTATTGCTAGTTTTATATGAAGTGTATAGTTCGATGCAACGCACCGAGATTAAGTCCTTTCTCGTTGGTTCTAATCTTATCGGCGAGTAAACCCTTAATGATTACTTATGACTATCCTATTTATCTTTCTTCCTACTTTTCTACAGACGATAGAATGCATAGGCGGTCTAATAAATAGGCGAGGGCAGAGGCATGGCGACCCGATCAACGCTCAGCTAGCCACAGAGGTTATCAATGCACTAATAAAAGTCACCAAAGACATCAACATATAAACTTTAATTAATGGGAAAGCAGTTTTAAGGGAGTGCAATCTTTCCGTTGTCACATTACACAAGCCACCAATCCTGATGAATTAAAGTTTACTAACACAATAAAACAAAACTACTTAATGAATTAAATACATGCAGGACCTTCTTACAGCTCTTGTATCTTTGTTCAAGGTGTGTCTTGTGCTGCTATCTTGACTGAATTCGTCCTAGGTTTCTGTACTTCGTACCTCGTATATAATATATGCTCCCCGAAATTCGTCTGGTCTTGGGGTATTTATAGTTTCTGTCTGAGGGTAAGATGCGGCGCATCTAGTAAGTAGATGCGGCGCATTGACTTAACTTCGTGTGGGGTCCAAGATTAATATATTCAGGAATATTCGTACACCGCCGGAAGATGCGGCGTATCTTCATTCTTGGATGCGGCGCATGTCCTCTTGTATCTTGGATCGTATCTGGTGAAATCTTGATAGTGATGCGCCGTATGTAATAAGCAAGATGTGGCGCATCTGGAGCAGAATAGTCTTGATCTTGTGCATTTCAGTAGACTCTTAACTTCTTGCTTGTTTTGCTCCATAATTAGTCCAAAATCGCCAAGTTTCACCAAATGCTTGTTTTTACCTGAGAATTACAAAAGTAAACGATTAAGTATCAATCCTCATACATAATATAATGAAACAAGTCAAATAAATAGGATAAATGATAGTAATAAAATATACTTATTTGAGTTCATCAAGGATATCTTGCTGGTACAGGTATATGTGGATGATATCATATTTGGATCCACAAGGAAGGATATATGTGTAGAATTTGAGAAACTTATGTATGATAAGTTTCAAATGAGTTCCATGTGGGAACTTACCTTCTTTTTGGGGTTGCAAGTAAAGCAATCAACTGAAGGCATAGTTATCAGTCAGGATAAATATGTGGGTGAAATACTAAGGAAGTTCCAGTTTGCTGATGCTAAAGTGGCAAGCACACTAGTTGATTCAGACAAACCTTTGCTTAAAGATGCTGATGGAGAATGTGTTGATGTGCACACTTACAGATCTATGATAGGGTCCTTGATGTATCTTACATAATCAAGACCAGATATCATGGTTGTTGTATGTGCATGTGCAAGATTTCAAGTGACTCCCAAGGCTTCTCATTTAACTGCTGTCAAGAGGATCTTTAGATATCTTAAGGGTCAACCTAGGTTGGGTCTGTGGTATCCTAGGGAATCACCTTTTGACATGGTGGCATATTCAGATAGTGATTATGCTGGTGCAAGCCTGGACAGGAAATCAACAACAGGTGGATGTCAGTTCCTTGGATGCAGACTTATATCATGGCAGTGTAAGAAGCAGACAATTGTGGCAACTTCTACAACTGAAGCTGAGTATGTAGATGCTGCAAGTTGCTGTGGTCAAGTGCTTTGGATTCAAAATCAGCTGCTTGACTATAGGTATAATTTTATGAACACCATGATATACATTGACAATAGCAGTACAATATGCATTATTAAAAATCCAGTACAACATTCTAAAACAAAATACATTGAAATTAGGCATTATTTTATTAGAGACTGCAATGAGAAAAAGTTAATTCAATTGGTTAAAATTGACTCTGATCAAAAATTTGCAGATCTTCTCACAAAAGCCTTTGATGTAGGAAGGTTTCAATACTTGGTAGCAAGTATTGGAATGCTTAATTCTTAAAGTTTTAAAATTGTGTGTTTTTGTACATTAAAATGGATTTGTACTGCTAGGTTTGTCAATTAGTACTGTTTTTGTATAGTTTGTATTGTTAGTACAAATTTGGACTATTTGTTAAGACTGTTAGTCATATGTTTATACTGTTATGAAGCAGGTGCTTTGCACTTTGTTTTCTTGGTTTTGGACTAACAATTGCTAGTATGGAGTTTAAGCACAAAGGAATTTCTAGTGTATTTTGTGAGCAGCAAATGGCAGACTGAATTGCTGACATAATAGGTTGATAATGGACAGAGTTTGGGAATTCATTAACAAATGTTTATACCTAAGTTAATTGATTCTTTAAAACTTCTTTCTTGAGATCTTATTATGATGTTTTGTATTGAATTGATGGCTTAGTTAGTCAGACAGTAACTGACATAACTCACTTTCTACCATTTTATACTTTTGTATAATGAGTTAGTCTAAGGACATCTGGTAGAAAGAACAGCGAGCAAACGTGAATCTAACACTTGTGTTAGAGGCAACAACTGCCACGAGCTGGAAACCCTGTCAAGAAAGCTCTTTGAATGAGTTTATCTGATCACAGGCAGTTATTTATAACTGAAAACATTGGTTCTCACACAACCAGAGGTTGCATTAAACCAAAATCAAGATTAAGTGTCTGTCTTTACACTTAATCCCTTCAAAATGGTTGGTAGCAGTATGGTTTTTAATCAAAATTGAGTTCATACTACTGAGTCAAATTTTTCCAAAAAGTTTGTACTGCCAGACTTAAAGTTAGTACTGGTAGGCTTAAGTTTGTACTACTGGATAGACATTAGTACTGGTGAGAAATAACAGCTTTTTGAAAATAGCCGTTGAAAGTCAGTTAAGGTTTTTACTGCTCAATTCCTTATTTCCAGGGTTTTCCTATTTGGATATTTTCACTTTTAATCTATTATATTAACCTTATCTTCAATTAAAAGTTGTGTTTTGATTAAAGTCGGTCCAATAGAAACCCTAACATAATATCTCAATTCACTTTCTTCTTCTACTTTCTACCCTAAATTTACACTATTCACAGCAGTCAAATCATCTTTTACTGAAAACTAATGGCTACTTTATCCTTTGTTGACAAGCACAACGTAGTCGCTTTCTTGGAAAAAGCAGAGGATGATGCTACTTTTCATCAGATAGTGGACTTTTTAAATGGTACTCACATAAGGTATTCTTTACTCATACATCCCACTATCTATGTCTCCCACATCAAACAGTTTTAGCAGACTGCCACTGTCAAAGCATTTGAAAATGGTGACAAAGAGTTAAATGCTAAAGTGGATGGCAAATCCATCACTATTACTGAATCATCACTCAGGAGGCATCTCCATCTGAATGATGACAATGGTATTAGTGCTATGCCAAACACTGAGATTTTTGAAAACTTAACTAGGATGGGGTATAACACTCAATCACAAGCTTTAACTTTTCAAAAGAGTCATTTTGCCCCTCAATGGAGATTTTTTATTCATACCATCCTTCACTGTCTTAGTCCCAAGAAAACCTCATGGGAACAGTTCAGTAGCAATATTGCAACTGCTCTCATTTGCTTGGCTACTGACAGAACCTTCAATTTTTCAAAACTCATATTTGAAGGAATGGTTAAAAATGTTGATTGCAAGTCAAAAATTTTGATGTATCCCAGGTTCGTCCAAACAATTTTGAACATGAGGAAACATCAACTTCTTCCACACAAAATTGTTTATCCAACACCCAAACTTACCCAAAAACTTTTTAGTAACATGAAAATGGCTTCAAGAAGGTATAGTGGGGAAGAAGTCTCACTTTTTGAATCAATGCTACAAACACAGGGTGAAGGATCAACAAGCCCAGTTGACTCCTAACACACACCCACAACATCAGAACAATCACCATCACAACCAACCTCATCACCAGATAGGACTACATCTAGACAGGACTCTGATGTTCCTTAGCACAGAGCTCCTACCCCTCCTAATGTAGCAGATGAGGCTGACTATGTCAGTATGGAAAGGGCTGCTTCTACTATCTCAGGCTTGGAAGTTGGACAGGACAGAAGTAACATAGCTAAGACCCAATCCATGGCAACACCAACAGTACCTAGTACTCTTGGTGGAATCCTAAGCCAACTGGAAACTCTGGGTGGCTCAGAAGCTCACCATATGGTGGACTATGAGTCTTTGCCCCATGATGCACCTCTCCCTGAAGGTAACACATCAAGAAGTGCTGAGGGAAGCCATACACTTAAGGGATTGATGGAAATTTGTGCAAAATTGTCTGAAAAAGTAACCACTTTGGAAGCTGATCTGAAAAGTCACAAAAAGAACTTTGGAGTTGTCTACACTAAGCTGGTTTTAAAAGTGAAGAAATTGTAGAATACTGTCAAGACACTTAAAAGGAAAAGGTCAGCATAAGTGGTGGCATCAACAAGTTCATCATCTTCATCTAGTTCATCACAGGGTCCAAGTGCAGATCATGGTGATGAATCTTCCAAACAGAGGAGGAAGATTGCCCAAATAGATCAAGATCCTGACATTTCTTTGGTTCAAGAAGAGTATGATACTCAGGGGAGGCTAACAGAGCAGATGGATCAAGGTACTGGTGACTTTCAAGAAGGTACTGGTAGTGCATTTCAAGGTACTGCTAGTATTCCGGATCAAGGTACTGCTAGTTCACAAGGTACTGCTACTGCAGTTTATACAAGAAGACCAAGGATTTCAAGAGCAGACAAGGGCAAGGCAATAATGACAGAAGAAGAACCATCTTCTCAGAAGTTGTCCAAGAAGGAACAAGCTCAGATGGCCCTTGATGAAGAATTAGCTCAAAAATTCCATGAAGAAGAGTTAGCAAGGGTGGCTGATGAAGAAAGAATGACAAGTTTCATGATTGAGTATAAATATCAGACTGAATATGAACAGACAGCTGCTCAGGTTCTTTCAGATCAGAAGTTAGCTGAAAAGCTACAAGAAGAAGAAAGGTCTAAATTTACCAAAAAAGAGCAAGAATCAGCATTTGATGACCTAATGCAAAAGATCAGGCAGAGTCACAGTAAAAAGAAAGCTTATAAGAAGAAGACTCCTTCAAGAAGTGAGTAATTAAGGTATATGAAGAATTTCTTGAAACATCAGGATTACTGGAAGGAAATATACTTCAAAGGAAGGTCTCATGAAGAAATTGAGAAGGCTTACATTGAAACTTATACAAGAATTCAAAAGTCTTTAAGAGATCAAAGTGCAACAATTGAGACTAAGTCCAGTAAGGGTGTGAAAAGAACAGCAGAACAGTTGGAAGCAGGAGATTCCAAGAAACAAAGAACTGAAGGTGAATCAACTCAAGAAGAACCTGCACAGGGAGAAACAGTTGAGGAAAAGACATTGACTGATGAGCAGATCCATGGAATGATAGTGGTGGTTCCAGAATCTCTAAACATTGATCCCCTTCAAGCCAAGCATCCTATTATTGACTGGGAAGTGTATTCAGATGGAAGAATCAAGGGGTGGAAGATCATCAAGGTAGGAGGAAAATCTAAAGTATACAAATTCTTTGAAGACTTGATCAGAGCTTTTGACAGAGATGACTTAGATAAGTTGTGGAGCTTAGTTCAAGAGAGATTCAAGACCTCAGATCCTGTAGATGATAAAGATAAGGAACTATGGGTTGAGCTGAAAAGATTATATGAGCCAGATGGAGGTGAAGCTATATGGAGATTTCAAGCTCAAGTTTCAGACATCACATGGAGACTGTTTGATAACTGTGGTATTCACAGAGTTTCTACTAGAGCTGGATTGGAAATTTATATGTTAGTGGAAAAGGATTATCCACTCAGAGCAACAATCTTAATGGCTATACTGTCATCAACACTTAAAGTTGAAGAAGATTCAGAGATGGCAGATGAACTAATCAGAAAGATATTTCAGCTTGCAGAACAAAGAAAAGCCAGAAGACTAAGATTAACTATGTAGTGTTTGGAAGAATCCTCACAATCCTCATTTAATTCAGAGAAACTTGATGATTTAGGATAAATCACAAGTTTAGGGGGGGATTGTTGGGAATTAAATATTTTTGACTTAGTACTGCTAGAGAATTACACTAACAGCACAAACTGTTAGTGTATAAACTGAAGACTGCTGAAGTATAACTGACAGTACAAACTCTGAAGTTAGTACTGCTAGTTGTGTCAAAGGTACTGCTGCATGGATAACCGTTTAGAAGATATGTATTAAGGATAAGTATGGAATATATCTTTTGTATATCTTAATTAGTTAGAATTATACGGTAGAATACTTATCTTGTAAAGGACTTCTTAAGTCTATAAAAGGAGATCCTAGGTTAGATGTTTTATGTACGATTCATACAAGTTTTGTTAAAATTCAAGGTCATTGTAACCCTAGTGATAGCAAGATCACTCGTATTATCATTGAATAATATTGAATCGTTTGGTGTTAAACTTTCTGTGTTCATTGTTCATACAAGCATTACTGTTCCATTAAACAAACCAAAACTCTTCTAAGTGTGGTTAAGTAGATTCCGCATACTTAACTACATTACCTCAAAGTATCATAAACACATCATAAGGGAGTAACATCCTAAGTGTTTTATAATCCACTCAGTAGGGTTAGGATTTGTCTACATTCTACCTCTCTCATTCCCTGCACTAGCAGGATTGGGTATGTTGCTGGATTATTGATGAACCCAAATAAGTACATTTTATTACTATCATTTATCCTATTAATTTGACTTGTTTTTACTATATTATGTATGAGGATTGATACTTAATCGTTTACTTTTGTAATTCTCAGGTAAAAACAAGCATTTGGTGAAACTTAGCGATTATGGACTAAAAACGGAGTAAAATGATCAAGATTGGAATTGGTTGTTGGAATGAAGAGAATGAAGACCACTGCCTGACTTTGAAGAATGCGCCGCATGGATTTATCCCATGCGCCGCATATGAAACTTTGGTCAACGAAGAATAACCAACTTGTTCTGCTCCAGATGCGCCGCATCTCACTCATCACATGCGCCGCATCACTATCAATATTTCACCAGATACGATCCAAGATACAAGAGGACATGTGCCGCATCCAAAGATGGAGTTACGCCGCATCTTCTGGCGGTGTACGAATATTCCTGAATATTATAATCTTGGACCCCACGCGAAGTTAAGTACATGCGCCGCATCTACTTACTAGATGCGCCGCATCTCACCCTCAGACAGAAACTATAAATACCCCAAGACCAGACGAATTCGAGAGACATATATTATATACGAGACCGAAGACCAGAAACCAAGGACGAATTCAGTCAAGGCAGCAGCACAAGACACACCCAAATCAAAGATACAAGAGCTGTAAGAAGGTGCTGCATGTGTTTAATTCATTAAGTAGTTTTGTTTTATTGTGTTAGTAAACTTTAATTCATCAAGATTGGTGGCTTGTGTAATGTGACAACGGAAAGGTTGCACTCCCTTAAAACTACTTTCTCATCAATTAAAGTTTATATGTTAGTGTCTTTGGTGACTTTTATTAGTGCATTGATAACCTCTGTGGCTAGCTGAGCGTTGATCGGGTCGCCATGCCTCTGCCCTCGCCTATTTATTAGATGCCTATGTATTCTATGGTCTGTAGAAAAGTAGGAGAAAGATAAACGGGATAGTCATAAGTAATCATTAAGGGTTTACTCGCCGATAAGATTAGAACCAACGAGAAAGGACTTAATCTCGGTGCGTTGCATCGAACTATACACTTCATATAACACTAGCAATAAAACAAGTGACAAACTACTTATCATAAGGACAGCCCTCTTATTGTCTCGAGTATTTATCTGTGTACGTGTGTGCTACTTGCTGATTCGTGCCTATTGGTTTAGTTTATTATTTAATTGCAACCAAATCGTGCCAGTCTCTCAGGCTGAACCCCCCTTGCGTTAGAATAGGTTGTATAGCTAACTTAATATATTAAAATACTGATTAGAATAACTAGATAATACGTTCCACTCTTAGTGATCGACACTCTACTTACCATTATATTCATACTGACCGGGTACACTGCTCGTTAAGTGTGTGTGTTATTGATAAGTCGGCTAAATATAAATTTAAAACTTAATTAGGCATTAAAACTGCTAAACCGCAACGACACGCAACACGCATCAAGTTTTTGGCGCCGCTGCCGGGAGTGAATTGTTATTATCTGTTAATTTGATTAGTATTTTAATTAGGTTTTTAATTTTTATCTAACCGCTAATTTTGTTGTGTATTAGATTAATTTGCATTCATTGTACTATTTTGCATATTTTCTGTTTTTGTGTGTTATTTGTTTGCTTTTATTTTGTTTTTATTTTCGTGTGATTTTATTTGTTTTAATTTTTCGTATTTTTTGTTTTCTGCTATCGTTGTACTGGGCTAAATCGAACGATACGGCGCATCTGATTTCTCAGATACGGCGTATTGCGTTCAATTTTTTTTATAAAATACAACGCGTTTAATTAATTCGATACGACGCATCTTTTCCCCAAGATACGGCGTATCTGTTTTTAATAAAAAAAAATTTTCTAAGCGATAAAGCGATACGACGCATCTTTTCCCCAAGATACGGCGTATCTATTTTTGATAAAAATTTTTTCTAAACGTTAACGCCATACGACGCATCTGCTCTTGCAGATACGGCGTATCTATTATTTTAATTAAAAACAGTTTTCGATTAATTAAACAGATACGGCGTATCGATTTTTATCAATACGGCGTATCTTCTGAATCAAAAATCTTATATTTTGAAACGTAACGAAGGTACGGCGCATTAACTTTTGTTAATACGACGCATTTAATTTTTAATAAATATCGATTTTTGATTAATTTAATTCGATACGGCGCATTCATAATTCCTAAGCGGCGTATCTATTTTCTGAATAAAAGTCTGATTTAATTTTAACGATTATAAGATACGGCGTATCCAACTTTTTGGATACGGCGCATCGTCTGCAGATATCAGCTATTTGTATTCTTATATCCGTCTCTATATTTGTTAGTTTTTCTTCTTGCGAACAGATCCTACTGATGCTTTTGTGATTATTTCAGAAGGAAAATGAAAGGATTCGGAGAACTGATTGACTTCGACTTCGAAGCCAACTTTATGAATGATATATTAGTGCATGATAAATCACCCGAACGTTACGACGGGGACTACATTGAACTTAATGACCTTGATGGACCATTGGAATCCAATGACCTAATCATGAACGATGAGGAATCTGAGTTAGAAGAACGGCGTGGAAATCATGGACGAGCAAGGAGTGTTCAATATTACCGAATTGGCAATGAGGGAGCGCGATGTTTCCGACTCCTTCAATGATCGATATTAAAAGAGCTGAACGTGAGTCTAACTTGAAGACTCTGGAATAAAGACAAGTGCTTATCGGGAGACAACCCGGATTTATCTTTTAATTTTCTATTTGTGTCGAGTCAGTCAGGCCGCAGAGGATACGGCGCATCTCAATTCTGAGATGCGACGCATCTCCTGCAAATGGTCATATCTTATTTTATTTTTCTGCATTTTTTATTTTCGAATTTAAAACTTTTTATCAGTTTATTTTAATGCGGCGCATCCCTGGTTAAGGATGCGGCGCATCTTTTATTCTGATTCGTATTTATTCCAGGCTCGATACGGCGTATCTTCTTCCATAAGATACGGCGCATCGACTGACCTGATGATTTTCATTTTTAATTTTTATGTTTTATTTTTACCTAACTACTAATGATTATGCAAGTTGAACCTTTCTTATCTTAGGTGTGTTTTAAAGTGTTGGTGGTATTATAGATTCCTGCATTTCCTGTGGATACATCTTATATGAAGCTTAAACGTTCTAATCCACAAGAAAGATGATTTTTGCTCTACTACTAATGGAGGATCATACCGAGCAAATCTCAGGGGAGTTTTTCTGTTCTAATTCTTTTATTTTCCAGTTTTTAACCTTTCATACAAACAACGAGGACGTTGTTTAACTTAAGTGGGGGGATTGGAGAATTAGAACACTTAACATTTACTTGTCCTAAACTTTTCAAAATATGCTTAAAATGTGCTTAATATATAAAAATTTAAAATTTTTTTTAGCATGTTTTTGTTTAAAGTCTAAGTTGCATAGCTGCACACATGACGTTATTTTCAAAAATTGTGATTTTTCAAAACTCACAAATCTATGAGTGTGCCGGTGACTTGTAAACTTTAGAACTTGGCTTGTATACTATTCGAGACCACCATAATAAGTATTATTTTATATAATTGGAATGACTTGTCTAAATTGGTAAATTTCTAGGATTACACCCAAATAGCCTTATATGTTATGTGTTATTAGCTAACTACACTGGTTAGTTAACCCCTGTATAAACCCTTTTGTTACTCTCACTTTTAGAGTAAGATACCCCTAGAAAAACACTCAGAGCCATTCCTTTCGTTTCTTACACCTTTGTTAAAATGTTTCGTTACACCCTTACACCTTAGCCTACCCTGTAGATTAGAATCCGTGGTTGGTTAATTGCTATAGGCAAAGTGTGTTTCCTTACATTACCTGTGTTCGCGTGCGTAATTCATTATCTATGGTTAGGTCGGGAAATTGCACAATGCAATTGGAGTGAAAGTAAATATTGTATATCTTTGAGTTTATTTTTCGTGTGTTTACTACTTTCACTATTACCGTTATTTCTGAAGTTATGAAAAGTATGGAAAAATTATCCAGAATTATCATTATAGTGATGTGGTGAAATTTTACACATCTATGTTTATGTTAAAAAAAAAAAAAAAAAAAAAAAAAAAAAGTTGGATGTTTGATTTAAACCAACGATGTAAAGTTATGTAAGTGGTCGATATCACCACTATTTGTTGTATATATCTATGGATTGAATGGGAGTTGGCAGTTATGGGAACGCCAACTAAGGTTTATTCTTTGATTAAGATCTTGTTGAGTATAATTCGTGTCTACCTAAAGCGTGTGTTTCAAGTGTTAAAGCGTGAGTTATTCAATGATATGAGTCTTATTCATGGGATGGTTGGGATAGTGATTAACCACACTTAGGATTTTAATTTATTTGTTTTGTTTATTTTTTATTTTTACACCAATTTATATCCCAAATATTATCCATACCCTATTATTCTTTATCCAACCAAACCTTTGATTTATTGAGATTAGGGATTTGAGCAATCTTAAGTATCGTAGTCGTGGATTCGGCTATGTATTTATGATTTTGTCGCCCTTTTTGATATATTATTATTGGTGAAGTTTGGAACTATCTTTAGCCTATTCGAGTTAAGGATTTGAGCAATTGCAAGTATCGTGTTCGTGGATTCGATCATGTATTTGTGATTTTGTCGCCTTTTCTGGAATTTGAGATCGATAGAGATTAAGAATAATTAACCCATAAGCCTAAAAACCCTTTTTACCGCTTTAGACTTGTTATTCCTTGGCTTTAGTGGAGGAGATGTGTATACTTGCCAAGCTTATGATAGAATATTCGTCGCGACTGGACAGTTAAACGATTAGATTTGCTTTTATCGAAATATTTTTATTTTACTTCTAATTCGTTAAGTGTTTAGTTGTGTGATTATGACAAAGACGAATACATGCTTAAATATAAAAATAAATCCTAATATCTTTTAGGATACATTTTCATAAGATTAATTCTAAGGTTTACTTGGGGACAAGTAAAGTTCAAGTGGGGGGATATTTGATGAACTCAAATAAGTACATTTTATTACTATCATTTATCCTATTAATTTGACTTGTTTTACTATATTATGTATGAGGATTGATACTTAATCGTTTACTTTTGTAATTCTCAGGTAAAAACAAGCATTTGGTGAAACTTAGCGATTATGGACTAAAAACGGAGTAAAATGATCAAGATTGGAATTGGTTGTTGGAATGAAGAGAATGAAGACCACTGCCTGACTTTGAAGAATGCGCCGCATGGATTTATCCCATGCGCCGCATATGAAACTTTGGTCAACGAAGAATAACCAACTTGTTCTGCTCCAGATGCGCTGCATCTCACTCATCACATGCGCCGCATCACTATCAATATTTCACCAGATACGATCCAAGATACAAGAGGACATGCGCCGCATCCAAAGATGGAGTTACGCCGCATCTTCTGGCGGTGTACGAATATTCCTGAATATTATAATCTTGGACCCCACGCGAAGTTAAGTACATGCGCCGCATCTACTTACTAGATGCGCCGCATCTCACCCTCAGACAGAAACTATAAATACCCCAAGACCAGACGAATTCGAGAGACATATATTATATACGAGACCGAAGACCAGAAACCAAGGACGAATTCAGTCAAGGCAGCAGCACAAGACACACCCAAATCAAAGATACAAGAGCTGTAAGAAGGTGCTGCATGTGTTTAATTCATTAAGTAGTTTTTTTTTATTGTGTTAGTAAACTTTAATTCATCAAGATTGGTGGCTTGTGTAATGTGACAACGGAAAGGTTGCACTCCCTTAAAACTACTTTCTCATCAATTAAAGTTTATATGTTAGTGTCTTTGGTGACTTTTATTAGTGCATTGATAACCTCTGTGGCTAGCTGAGCGTTGATCGGGTCGCCATGCCTCTGCCCTCGCCTATTTATTAGATGCCTATGTATTCTATGGTCTGTAGAAAAGTAGGAGAAAGATAAACGGGATAGTCATAAGTAATCATTAAGGGTTTACTCGCCGATAAGATTAGAACCAACGAGAAAGGACTTAATCTCGGTGCGTTGCATCGAACTATACACTTCATATAACACTAGCAATAAAACAAGTGACAAACTACTTATCATAAGGACAGCCCTCTTATTGTCTCGAGTATTTATCTGTGTACGTGTGTGCTACTTGCTGATTCGTGCCTATTGGTTTAGTTTATTATTTAATTGCAACCAAATCGTGCCAGTCTCTCAGGCTGAACCCCCCTTGCGTTAGAATAGGTTGTATAGCTAACTTAATATATTAAAATACTGATTAGAATAACTAGATAATACGTTCCACTCTTAGTGATCGACACTCTACTTACCATTATATTCATACTGACCGGGTACACTGCTCGTTAAGTGTGTGTGTTATTGATAAGTCGGCTAAATATAAATTATAACTTGATTAGGCATTAAAACTGCTAAACCGCAACGACACGCAACACGCATCAATTATCTTACTGATTGGATATATCCGGAATGGTCTACACTTGTTAAGTTGATTTCACATTCGGGTGAGGATGATACGAAGCGAATAAGGTACAAACAAGCGCATGAAGCAGGAAGGAAAGATTTGGAACGAGCGGCATGCTAAAGAAAAATTTGGCTATAATAAAATATCTCGCACTGCTGATGTGTTTTTAAAAAATAACTAATATGATGTACACATGTATCATATGACATAACATGATTCAAAAAGACAAAAAGAAGACAATTTCTCCTGACTTTTATCCAGAGAAGCAACATCATGAGGATGATCGCGTACAAACACATGAATAAATGTTATAAGTTATTAGTGATTTAGTCAACTAGGAAACTCATCTAAACCTTAAAACAGATTTAATGGAACACATTTGGCGTTGAACAAATGCACAATAATTTTAAATTTCATTTTATTTGAAATTTTAATGTAACATTTATATTTTATCTTAATTATTAGTGAAATTTTTTAATTAACGAAAATTTACTTTTAGAATTTAAAAGAAAATGAAAAAAAAATAGAAGTTGGTGGTGATGTTGGTTAACCTGTTACATTATGTTGGTTGTAGTGTTGATTGTGGAGAGAAGCTGATGTGGCGTTGAGTTGATTGTGATGATGTTAGTCAGTAATACACTTTATCTTAGTATTCTAGCTAGGGTTTCATTTAATTTTTTATATAATAAAACAAAACCCCTAGTGGGGACTTTTACATTTCAAAAAAAATCAAATTATACCTTATTAAGTAATAATCAAATTATTATTATTATTATTTTCTTAAATATTAAATAAGAAAAGCCTAAATACTTCTAAATTTATCCATATTCTACAAAAAAAAAAAAAAGAATGTAATTTGTAATCATTCAATAAAAACTTACAAAAATATATGTGTCAAAATATAAAAAATTAAAACTTGAAAACGGTGGAGCAAGTTTTTCAAAGATTTGGGCTGAAACTTAAAATTCAGTATCATTCCCACTAAATATTTGAAGTCCCAACATTCCCAAATTTCTTCCCCATCAATCAAACTCGATCTCTTATCATTCATTCACGCACAATTATTGACGCAAGAACATCTCCTCCAAATCTAATTAATATTAAAACCCAATACATTCGTAAATAACCCTAATTCAATACCTGAATCAAAGTACAATGGTTTTGAAGGTCCTGTTATAATAATTAAAACTCGAAATTAAAAATAATAATTTATTTAAATGATTAGAAAAAACCCCGCACGTGCGCGGGCATTATATCTAGTATATAAGAATATCATCACAACAATGAAACCTTAGCTAGATTAGTAATAGCCTATTCCATATAGTTATTATCGTCTGGGTACTTATCTAATCTAAATCGATCATCTTCAAGGCTCCTTTCAGTTCTCGTCCAATTTTCATGGTCGGGTCCGCAACCCCATTCTTCACAATACCATATTATATGCTAACATCACAAAATACAAAGCACCTGTAGTTGGTGAATGATTATACAAAAAGTTTATATGCAGAATGACTAGAATCATCACCAATCTTCTTAATTCTTAGTGTCAGACATATGAGTATTATTGTTACTAAACAGGACCTGAAAAAGGAATCCAAGGAACACATTATTGGCCGAATAAGGAAGCCAAGGAAACACATCATCAATAATGGCATTTGACTTTTAACATTTCCATTATAAATTCACAGTTTGTCTCCGCACGTTAATAGAGGTATTGTTCAGCAAAAACAAAGAAGGGGAGTTTGTGGACCAAAATTAAATAAAGCTGCACGCCTAGGAAGTTCACAATGAGAGTGTGCCTTCATTCGGCAAAGCAACAGAGAACTATAATGATCGATCACAACTCTTAATAGAATGAAGATAAAATTCTCCACAGATTAGGATATCGTTGCGAAGAGCTCAAAAAATGGCGATTGTTGCTCAAAAAATTGCCGGTTGCCCTGGGCAACAAAATTATTTTCGAATTTCGGGGTAGATAGGGAACCGCCCTTTTGTGTTTGGTCTATTTTTAGAATTATCCCTAAAAACTAAGCTAATAGCACTATGCTTACAAACTACGCTAGAGTGATCACCTCTGAATTCCGGATTATAGAGAAAATTATTGTGGTACCCATTTACATGGGTAGCTATTTTCAATTGCTCAAATTTTTTTCAAAACTCAAAAATACCCATGCATCTCGCATATCATCATACGTTGGGTTACGCAGGATTACGTGGCACAATCTAAGCCGTCCAAAAAAAATAAATAAATAAAACACATGCATCTCACGTAAATGTATACGTAGGCATACGCAGGATGCTAAAAAAAATATTAAACATATATCACGCGTAAACCCTTACGCATGATTGATAAAAACAAAGAGAGATGTTGACTTTTAAATTTTAAAACTTTTTAATAATTATAAAAATCACCCTTTTAACATTTTAATAATTACAAATTTTTTATAGAACAAACTCTATTCGTCAAATATTTAGTAAATATCAATTGAATTATTTAATGAAAAAATATCGTTGCGAAGAGCCCTAAATTACGAACAAAACAAGCTCAATATTAACATGCTTTTGACGTACGTATGATTTTATAAAAAATGTTGAAGTTTGATATAAATAAATAAATAAATAAATAAATAATATATATATATATATATATATATATTATATATATATATATATATATATATATATATATATATATATAGTGGGACTTTCATTTCAGAACCATTTATCTGCGAGAACTGACAGAACCATCAAAAACATACATGCACGCCTTTTAAAATAAAATAAAAATACATGCAAATCATCAATAATCGTAAGTATCCACCTATGTTCTTTAATATCATCATGAACTCATCTTCTTTTTTCACAAAGACCTTACACACGACCGCAATATTGTCATTGCACGCCTTATAAAAACATACATGCACACCTTCAAAGAAAATTTTTGTATTTTCAATTTCTTATCAATTTCTTTAGAACAACCATGTTTTTTTTAAAACATATATGTTGTTTTTAGAACATATGTGCAAAAATACAATTATTGAAGGCGTGCATGTATGTTTTTGGTGGTTCTGTCAGTTCTCGCAGATAAGATGGTTCTCGCAAGAAAGTGCCCCTATATATATATATATATATATATATATATATATATATATATATATATATATATATATATATATATATATATATATAAATTTCACTTTTAAAATTTAAAACTTTATAATAATTACAAAAATCACCCTTTAACTTTTTAATAATTACAACTTTTTTATATAACAAACTCTACTCGTCAAATATTTAGTAAATATCTATCGAATTCTTTAATGAAAAATATCGTTGCGAAGAGCTCTCTTAATTACAAACAAAACAAGCCCAATATTAACATGCTTTTGACGTAGTATGATTTTTTAAAAAATGTTGAAGTTATATATATATATATATATATATATATATATATATATATATATATATATATATAAAAAAAAACTTTAACATTTTTTTATATATTTATATCAAACTTCAACATTTTTTATAAAATCATGCGTACGTCAAAAGCATGTTAATATTGGGCTTGTTTTGTTTGTAATTAAGAGCTCTTCGCAACGATATTTTTTCATTAAAGAATTCGATAGATATTTACTAAATATTTGACGAATAGAGTTTGTTATATAAAAAAGTTGTAATTATTAAAAAGTTAAAGGGTGATTTTTGTAATTATTAAAAAGTTTTAAATTTTAAAAGTGAAATTTTTATATATATATATATATATATATATATATATATATATATATATATATATATATATATATATATATATTATATATATATATATATATATATATATATATATATATATATTTATATCAAACTTTAACATTTTTTATAAAATCATACGTACGTCAAAAGCATGTTAATATTGGGCTTGTTTTGTTCGTAATTTTGAGCTCTTCGCAACGATATTTTTTTCATTAAAGAATTCGATAGATATTTACTAAATATTTGACGAATAGAGTTTGTTATATAAAAAAGTTGTAATTATTAAAAAGTTAAAGGGTAATTTTTGTAATTATTAAAAAGTTTTAAAATATAAAATTCAACATCTCTCTTTGTTTTTATCAATCATGCGTAACCATGCGTAAGGGTTTACGCGAGATATATGTTTAATATTTTTTTTAGCATCCTGCGTATACATTTACGCAAGATGCATGTGGTTTTTTTTTTTTTTTTGGACGGCACGTAATCCTGCGTAACCCTGCGTATGATGATACGCGAGATGCATGGGTATTTTTGAGTTTTGAAAAAAGTTTGGACAATTGGAGATAGCTACCCATGTAAATGGGTAGCACAGTAATTTTCTCCAGATTATAACATGCATCGTTACGTAACTTTTTGCGATACAATATATAAAAAAAATAGCAACCCGACTGGCCTCATCTTAATAGTAACTTCTTCCAAATAGTATTCAACTATTTACAATTTTTCCCAATAATCACTTACTAATTGGATTGGAATTGATGTTGCTGTTATGTTCTAGGATGGTCACTACTTGGCAAAGTGACATTCACAAATTCAAACTTTGCCACAAAGGAAGAGTGTGTAACTACCAACTAACTGTGTACTTATTCAGTTATATTGTTCACATTGTTGTTATCAGGTGTGACCACTTTTAATTGGTGATGTGAACATATATGCATCATGTGCCTTAATCATATACTTGAGTGCATATGTCGACATTTGTGAGATACACGAGAAACTATTGGGAATCCTACAGTACATTGTAAACAAAAATTATACGCGAAATGATGGAGCATTATTTTATTACGCTAAAACAAGTGAAATGGGTAGTCCCAAACCTAAAACAAAACGGATGTGGTTTTCCTTGTTTAGGTTTATTAATTACCCAGGGATCGGAGGGTGAGTTTTAATTTACTAATTAGATATATGCGGCTTAACAGGGTTATCCTCATGACGGGTTTATGAACCTTTCCTGACTACCTTCAAAAAGTTTGATCATTGACCTCTTGTAAATAAGTCAAACGCCTTACCTATAAGTCATTTGGTGGTGGTTACTTTCTAACGCATAGTACTGTTTTTTTGAAATGGATGTGAGGTTTTCTTTAGTGAAATTGCGGTGCAATAGTACTATGGACCACAATATAACACACATGTGAAAATGGGGTCATCTAATGGATTAAATTGCAACAACCAACATTCTCAAATAACAAAGACCGGGGTATCAATCTCATGCCACCAATTGTTTATGGCATGACAAGAAACTGTCTTTTCATTTGAAACTAGTTAATGACCCGTGTAATACACCGGATGTCTAAATTTACTTAATAAAGTTTGCATTTAAAAGATGATCATTGCTTGATGTTAGTTTAGACGATATGTCGAGTATTACCACATGTGAGGTTACTAACTTTATTAGCATTCGTTCTTATGTAAAAAAATAGTTATGAAATTAATGCGAACAGCTATGCCAAAAGAAACATATAAATTTCAATTCATTTCTACAAGGAAACGAATTACATGATGGAAGCTTAAAATTAATCCAGACCTTTAGGCTTCAGAAGTGTAAAAGTTTAACAGAACATGCAAATACTCGAAGAAGAAATTGTAAGATTATGGATTGTAATCGATCATCTCATAGCCAACTGTACATACACTCTTATACAACTAACATGCTTATCCTAACACTCCCCCGCAGTCCGAGCGGCGAAATCGCAAAAGCTCGGACTGGAGTAGTAAACTAGAAAAAAAAAAGACATTAACATAATAAAAACATAACTTTAGTCGACTCGTAACAAAACCGTACCAACGGTCGACTTTAGTCGACTGATACCAACGGTCGACTAAGTCGACCGGTAACAAAACCGTACCAACGGTCGACTTTAGGGACTGGTACCAACGGTCAACTTTAGTCGACTGGTAACAATGCCGTAGGAACAATCAACTAATTAACAAACAAATGAGAAAGTTGGTCCTAAAACTTCAACCCCCAAATAACTTTCCAAACAAACGGGGCGTGTTTATTCCCTAGAAAAACATATAGATCCACCATTTTTTTTTTATAAAGTTAAGGTTTAAAGGGAGCCCTCCGAACCTCCGGCGTGTAGCCGGCGGCGGCTGAAGAGTTTAGGTGCTTAGTTTTTGGGGAGGATCACAAAGCCTGATACCATGTAAGATTCAATCCATAATCTTACATAAATCAATAGTCACCATGTTTGGTGCAAAATAGATATGGGAACAAACTGTATTAAAAGTTGCAAACTCACTTTCTTTCAACAGTGCATTAAAAAACGAATGAAAAAGTATAAAAACGCACGAAAAAGTAAATAAACGGATAAAAACGGACGAAAATGTATAAAAACAAACGAAAACGTATAAAAACGGATATTTAATACCATTTTTTGATCAATTCGACTGCAGTCTCCGAAGACTATTTGTCTTTGTTTTTACAATAATAAATTATTGTGTTCCATGATATTAAAACAACAAAAATAAACAAATAAATAAATAAAAACCGACCAACCTAACCCGAGACCCGTTTGACCCAGACCCATCTAGACCCATCCTTTCAAGTGACCCATCTAAACCAGACCCATCTAAGACCCGACCCGACCCGATCCAACCATTTTGCCACCTCTATGAGTTGTCCGGACAAGCCAGATAATACCAAATTAAAACAACAATTTTGAACATGTGAAGCACAGTGGAAAAAAAATTGATACTTTTAAAAATTATTCGACGTTGCCAATCAACAGATAAAAAGGAAATGTCTCACAAAAAAAATTCACAAAATGAGGTGTCAACGGGTGATTGGCTTAATCAGGTAGAAGAGAGAAAAATACACTGATCACACCTTGACACTTCATTATTATGTGAATGTTTTTATATGATAATACCAAATTAAAACCTCAACATAAAAACCTTAGTCTCTCACAAAAGACAATAGGTGATACTTTAGATCGACTCATCCACAC